>CM034464.1:12404799-12819161 GCA_019925255.1 Litchi chinensis | reverse complement strand
GGTTTTATTGAAAAGTAACCTTATTTAGATGACCCTAGTGAAAAATAACTCTTCAGTTGGTAAGTTGTGCAGAAGGTTATATTGTTGGACAAAAATACCCCTGGTAAGTCAGGAAATTACAAACGCGCCATTCCCTTGTTTCCCTACCAAAAACCGAGTGGTTTAGTGTGGTCCCAACCCTTTTTGGTCAGCCTGAAGGAAAACAAACAGCCACCTGCCCAAGTCGTCACCGTCGTCCATGCCCGTCGGCCGTCGACCCATCAGCGTCGAACCTAACCTGCAGGGACAGTCGTCAATGTCGCAGTGACCAGCCATTTTGTTCGACCTTCGCGACTCGTCACCTACACACCTCCACCCACCGCCGTGTTTTAAACCGCGACCGAGCATCGTGCGAATGCGAAACCGGGAGAAGAGAAACCCGACCCAGGGATCCCACCGTTGTTCACTGTCGTGATTTAGTGGGTAAGAAACCCTAAGCTACTGATCGAGGATTCAGAAGAAAAGGCGACCCGCCCACCAAAGGAAGCTGCTCTCAGTGACGACATATTGGTTTCCTCCACCCACCTGAAGTCCCAACGTTTGTGCATTAGGAAAGTGAAACCGGCAGCAAGTAGTGGAAGAAGAAAAAGACGGCAGAAGCATATAATTTAGTTGACGGAAGTCGAGGCAAAAACTTGGAGGTTGAAGAAGCAGCAACGGAACAAGTCCACAGTAAGAACACATTGCTTATGGGTTTTTGTTATTGTTGTAGCTTGTGTGCCTATATGTTATTTGGAGACTATATATTGTGATGTTGTTAATATTTTTGATTTGGTGTTTTTGATTTTTTGTAAATGATTGCTATGGTACTGTTGTTATTGGGTTTGGTATAGTGGCGATTGAATTTGCTTGATTGGATTTGCTTTTTGTGAACTTCATCGTTGGATTGTGATGGTTTACAATTGGTAGATGTCCCAATATCTAGGTTTGGCTCTGTAAGCTACAACTGGGGATTCCCAACCAGTAGGTTGTGAATACCAACGTTGTAGTTGGGAGTTATGTATTGGTTGGGAATGGGTCACTTGAAGGTTGGGATTTATGTTGAAGATGATTTCGAAATGGAGGTTGAAACCCAACCTCAAGGTTGGGAGTTTCAACTCCTATGTTGTAAATCCGGACGTGGAAGTTGGGATCGGAACTTGTAATGTAATATAATGCGACTGAAATTATTTTGGATCGCAACCTATAGGTTTGGATTGACAACCTAGAGGTTGGGATTTTGAACTTATAGGTTATTTTTGGGATTTTAGTACATGAGTTGGGGATTTCCAACATGAGATAACAACCTGGAGGTACGGATCACAACATTCAGGTTGGGATCAAAACCTCTAGGTAGGGATCCGAACTTTGTGGTTGGGATAAAGTCTGATGATCGATAGCTGTTAAAATTATTATCTCAACATTAAAATTGGGATCCCTACCTGGTGGTTGGGACCAAAACCTGGAGGCAGGGATCCCAACTTTCAGGTTGGGATCAAACTGGACTTATTGATCCCAAGTTTAACGTTGGATCCCAACCTTGAGGTTGGGATCAAATCCTGGAGGTAAGGATCCCAACTGGTACATTGGTATCAGACTTGGACGAATCCCAACATGAAGGGATGATCCCAACCTTCATGTGGGGATCCCAGCCTGTATGGTTGGGATCAATACCTAGAGGTAGAGATCCCAACCTCTAGATACATCCCACATGCGCCCTATGCAAGGGATGATCCCTACCATCAAGTAGGGATAACTACGTCCAAGTTGTGATCAAAACCTGTTGGTAGGGATCCCAACTTCCAAGTTGGGATCAATCCTCCAAGTTTGATCCCAATATCAATGAAATGATCCCAACGTTGAAGTAGGGATACCTACCTTCAGGTTGGGATCAAGACCTGTAGGTAGGGATCCCAATCTTCAGGTTGGGTCAACCCTGGAGGTTTGCGATCCCAATCCCAACGTTAAAGTAGGAATACCTACATCCAAGTTGTGATCAAAACCTGTTGGTAGGGATCCCAACAGGTTTTGTTAGGATCAAACCTCCAAGTTAGAAACCAATATGAATTAGATGTTCCCAACGTTGAAGTAGGGTTCCCAACTTGAAGGTTGGGATCAAGACCTGTTGGTAGGGATCCCAACTTTTAGGTTGGGATCGGGCTGGAGGTATCGATCCCAATATAAAGAGATAATCCCAACGTTAAAGTAGTGATCCCTACCCCCAGGTTGGGAGCGAAACCTGTAGGTGGGGATCCCTACCTCCAGGTTGGGAGTCCGTCCCTAAATCCGAAAGCTTTGTTTTTTATTCTGTTTGCAGTTTGTATGTCGAATATGGTGTTTGCAACATGGGTGTACGGGTTTTGGTCCACTACACTTTTCCCTACTTTATTGTGGGATCCCTCACTTGCAAGTGGGCAATGCCATGTTACAGGTTGGCACAGTTATGACTTTTTGCCAATTTGAATTTGGGTTTCCCAACATGATTTCATGTTCTTGTGCCTTATTGTTAGCTTGTACATGCATGAATGACATGAGACAAATCATCATTTGACATTATTGCTTATGCTGAGATGTGGTATTGGTAAAAGAAATTTGCATCTTTATTCTTGCACTTTTGTTATTTGCCTCAGGTTTTTAAGAAGAGCTGGTATTGGCTTAAAGTTTTTGCTTTGGCTACAATCAGAGATTGGGATGCCGTAGAGAAGTTTTCAAAGGAAAAAAGACCTCCAAATGGTAAAGTTATATCGTTACTGTTGCATGTGTACCTAGTTGGAGATAATGTTCATAGTTTCAGTTGTTAATTGCTAGTACCATATATATACTGATTTCAGATTATATATTCTTTTCCATCTGTTTTTGTGTGTGTACTAAACAAAGGGCAAATAGGTGCAAACTATGAAGTTAGGATTTTCTTCGTCAGAGACGCATTTTGCTTTAATCGTACAAATTGAAAAGAAATATGAGTCGGTCATTTCGATAGGTTTCTGCTTCTTCTGAGAAAAGCAATTTGGTAAAAAAAAAATTAGTTAACCTTCTGCACTTTCTGAACCCCCACCCACAAAACCCATCACACTTCTGAGCAAAAAACTTGGGCATTTCCATGCATTTTATTGTCTTCTTTAACGCCTATTATACATTCGGTTCTTATGTATTTGATAACCTATGTGTGTTTTTATTATTTAAAGAATTATGAGATCTTGTAATTAAATTGTTAGTACAAGCTTTCAGCTATATTGAACATGACCTGTGACAGAACCAATCGTTGAGTACTGATATTTTGGCACTTCATTATTTCATTCATATTTAAGATGATCATTATTGTGATGGCAACTTATAATTTATCTCTTTATGTACGTCTGTCTTTGCCTAGTGAGAAGGGTTAGTTAAGATTCCAATTTTGTTGTAGTAAAGTGTCATGTTTGCTTGTCCAAACCCGCATAATTTATTTTTCCCTTATGATAGGACAGATTGTTTTCTTGATTACATTGGCAGCCTCCAGCTGGAAATCAATATGCAGGAAATTAGAATGCGGCAGCAAGAGTTGGTAATGCTTTATGCCGGGAATTTTAGCTGCAAAACCTTCTGTCCTCTTTTGCCATCTTTTCCTAATCTTTTTAAGTATTCAAGTAAAAGGGGAAAACAAGTATATTTCGTTACGAAGATTTTTCTTGCAAGTGCTATTTATTATTTAACCTTTACCAATATATCTATCTTCACAATATGACATCTATCTACTGGTTGATATCCACGCACATCCAGTTTTAGGCTCAGACCTTATTTATTAATAGAGTTGCTCAGTTGTCTCTGCATGCAACAATGTGATTCTCACTTGGTGGAATGGATTTATGCAACAATATTGCTAAATACAAAAATGGCTGCATGAATGTCTGGTGATCATGAGAATATAAGGTTGTGACCTTGTTGATGCTGACAGAAATTTGCTTGACATTTATGTATATTTCCACCATATACACTTACATAGGACCGGTGTAATATATGGTATATGTTACAGTTTATTCAGAAAATGTGGTGAGGGATTTCCAATGGGTTTTTTTAAACTTGCAGGTTACCGACAAGATGGATACTGCTATTACGTGCAAGATCACGGATGTGCAACATTTTTCTTCCAAAATTACATGTTTCTCTAAGCTGGGAGCCATCAAAGTTATAGCTGACAAGTTAAGTGACGTCCAGCTGGAAATCTTCAAGAGGTCTTGCTTCGGTAAACTGTTTGACATGAAGGAGCGAAAGTTTGCCGGTCAATTAGTGCATAACTTGCTGCTCCGACAAGTGGAATGTGATGATTCGGAGGAGCTGTGGTTTGCACTTCCGAATGACAGTCTGATTCGATTCTCCATGCAAGAATTTGCAATTGTGACAGGGCTTGATTGTGGGGCATACCCGATAGATGGGTCAGCTGAGGAAGGTGCATCCGCTGAGCCGTTTAGCCAGAAATTTTTTGGGTCATGCAGCAAAGTTACAAACAAAAGTCTGGACGCCACTTTTAGGGGTGCATCTTCGGACAATGACGAGGACATCGTCAAACTTGCATTGCTGTACTTCTTAGAAACGGTGTTACTTGGGAAGGATCCCAAGAACCAGATTCGATGGGAGCATATTCGCCTATTGGATGATATGAATGCATTCAACAAATATCCATGGGGTCGTTGTTCCTATGACATGACATTGAGTGGCCTGAAAAAAGATTTTAACAAAATGGCTGCTAACGTCGAAAAACGTCATAAAGGGCTGAAGAACAAGGGAGACAGTGCATTCTATTCTTTGTCGGGTTTCCCATATGCATTTCAGGTACATCTCATCTTCACTTGTAAATTATTTTGGTTTGTTAAGTTTGGTGCGCTTGAGAACCACGTTTGATGTATTTTCTGGACTCGTAGGTATGGGCATGTGAAGCAATTCCGACTATTGGCCATCATATTGCCCTTAAATCCACAAATTTGGTGCCGCGCTTCCTGAGTTGGAGTTCTACTGCTATCCCAAAATCAGGGGAAATAGTTACATTATTGCATCGCTCTGATGTATGTACACATAGTACTGTGTTGATCTTGATGCCGTTCACTGTAGATGATGTTTAGAATCATATTTGTTTCCATGTCATGGCAGCTGGAAGCGCACCCTACGTTGGAGGCGACGGCTGCAGAGGAAAAGGAGGATTACTTCCAGTATTTTGTCACGGAGCAGCGTCCAGCTGAGGGGTGTTCACATACCATCGCCTCTGATAGTGATGGCAATGGGCAGCATGACAACACTGGCCTACCTAGATTTCTGAAGGCCCAGCGTTGTGGAAGAGGACCATCTGATCAGGTACAATAGTTGTTAGCTTTTAGTTTTTTTTTTATGGCATGTACTACGACTAAAAGCCGTCACCGTGACATAAACTGATTTGCTGGCAGGCTGGCAAGGATAGCAGTCATACGAAGGATGACCAACTACATACCGTCCATAAGCAATTGCAGCAGATTCAACAAGAAACACGGAAAGCACTACAACACACAAACAAGCACCTAGAAGAGACAATGCTGCTGGTACAGGAAACAAACAAGAAGGTTGACAAGATTGTGGAATATTTATTTTCAAACACAGCTGTTCCAAAAAAACATAAGCCACCTGCAGGAAAGGTACACTTACAATTAATATCATGGCCAGAAGATCCGCATGTAAGTAATGTCGGATGCCATCTAAACATGTTGTTTGGCTTTTGCTGTACAGGAGAACGATGAGCTAACGGGTGAAACCCCCGAAGACACTATTGGGGTTGAAGCAGATCTGCCAGATCCGGTCGAAAGGAGTAAAGACGGACGTCACCATGGGGAAGTTGACAGATTTGGTGAGAAAATGACAGTGAACCCGGATGTGGCAGCTAAAGCATGCCAGGCGTCGCCTTCCATTGGTTCGGATGTAAGTGTGAAGATCATACCACAAACCAAACATATCGATATGAATATAGTAGGGTCACCTTCTGTGGGTTCGGACGTAAGTATGAAGATCATAGAACAATCCAAATTTATTAGGAGAAAGCGCAAAAAGGGTCCACAAATTTCGTCTCCATTTCAGGAAATTGAAGTTGTTCCTAGAAAGCGCACCAAATTCGAACCTTTTCCAGTTCTATCCGCTTCGGAAGTGGAAGCTTTTAAATCATGGCGGGACGAAGATGTCTCGAACACGTTGTATGTTTACCACCTTCTTACTTTTTCCTTAATATATTTTACTGTGGTATGCGCTGCTTGGATAACAAGATGTCAAACTGATTTGAATGTGACTGCAGACCTTTGGTTCGGTTGCCAACTGGGGACTGCAGCCAGCAGTGGTTTCAGGCCTTGTCCAAACCCGATGTCTGGTTGGCTGATTCGGTGCGTCAAATGAATAGCGCAAGTAGGTATGTCATACTTATATAACTAAAATCGGAACATTGACATTTTCCTCGTGTTTGACAGCATATGGATGCCGCTTTCTGCTTTATTCGATGGAAGGCGATGAGGTGTCCTTCGACCAAGATGGAAGCATTCACAACAACAGATATTTTGTTTGGGGTAAGTATATTGTTCGCTTAAGGTCCGCTGCTGCACAATCATTTTCCTACCTTTATCCCTTACTAATTGAATTTGCAACTTCATGTTATGTAGCAACATTTGCAAAGTAAGTGGGAGTGTTATACTAAGAAAAAATTAAATGGGAAGACGATGACATGTGCATCAAATACGCAATGGGGGAGGTGTCTGGCAGCCAAGATAAGTCACGGGAGGTAGCCTGTCGGCCTTGGACTGGACTGTCGACGGTACGTCACTTGTTTTCTTGCATTGCAGTTGTCAAGTTTACTGTCACGTAACATACGCAAACTGATTTGTGGTTTTGTTCTGCCTGAACTGTCTGTAGCTGTACATGCCATTCAATTACAGGGGTGTACACTGGGTCCTCGTCAAAGTAAACTTCAATGAGCGCACTATAACCCTGTTTGACTCACTTGGCTCATACGTACGCAATTACAAACAGTTTTTGCAACCCATACACACACTATTGCCACTGCTCCTTCAGAAGACTGATCACTATAGGACAGATACGCGCATGACTGCAGACTGGTATACCAAGAACGGATGGACAGTGTCTCGATGCGACGACACGCCACAACAAGAAGCAGCGTAAGAGCTGTACCCGAACATTGTTTATTTATAGTATTTCTACCTACATGTACGTTATGTGCTAACTAATTGTTTGCTGCCACGTTTATGTAGTAGTGGTGATTGTGGGATATTCGTTATCAAGTTGGCCGAACACATGGCTCACGGTCTGCCGGTGAACTCATTCGACACATCCCACATACCAAATTTCCGGTTGCAGCTAGCTCTTGATTTATGGAAATGGTCTCGTCAATTGTACGGAGGTAATAATATCATTTTGCTTACCGGTGATCTATAGAGGTTTTAAATGGTTAGTGTGCCATCAACTTGCAACAGTCCACCTTACTGAAAATCTGTTCCTTATTACTGTGCTGAACAGGTTAGTGGTTCGGTGGCTTCTTTAACAAGACAGATACATCTTCGGATAATGTTCCCTGAGCAGTGACATCAACTGTAACTACTGGTTGATGCAGGGGCTTATTGTATTCAACTATGCTTTTTGGGATAATTAGAACTTAGATACAATGATGAACGAACTGATGTGGTGTGCCTAATGATAGGTGTCCTTGCAACCCATACAATGTTATTAGTTACTGAATATCGATGGGTGCTCTTTCAGTCATGACAAAGTAGTGCAACTTTTGATTTTGGAAATGGAAATATATATGCACGAATTTAATGGAGAAACAGAACTAGATTATAACATGCTGTCCAATTTGATTTCTTTTTATTACCAACATTTGGGAAGAATCTGTAGTAATGTAAATGATGGTGGGTCTTTTGTTTTCTTTGGATCCTTTTGAAGTGAGATTTTTACTCCATGTTTTTTTTTTGGCTAATGTTTGGCTATTACCCACTTGATTTCAGGTTTTTCTTCTCTGTTGCATATCTCGGATTAATATTTTATGCTACTCTTTCTTCATAAATTTAAGTACAAGGTTTATATTTATTTCCAAACTCCCTCCTAATCTTCCCGTTTGTGATTGGGATGTGACACTAGTTGCGGTTAAAGATGCCAACACAACAGATGGTGCTTGTTATTTAAAGATTAAGCTTCCATCGATGTTCAGACTACCTGATGGTTTTTGAAATTTCTTTCACAACCCGCTTTGTTGTAGTGTAACCGTTCCAACCCGCCTTGCTTCCTCCTTTTGTAGATTCTACTTCAGGTTTTGCCCGCTTCCTTTGATTGCTGCGACGACAAATACTTGATTATTAAAAGTGAAGTATTAAAAATTGATTTTCACAGGGACATTATACAGTCCTTGATTAATGATTTGGTAACTTCTATTTTCTTCGCGAAGGGGCCTGAAGAGGTTTTAAAATTCAACATTCTTTACTGTCTTTACGTATGGAAAACTTGATTGCTGAAGCGTTTAGAGTTGGTTTGGAAGACTTTTTCCATGGCAAAGGTTGGTCTCCGAAGGATTTCAAAGGATATTAATGTTGTTTCTCCTTTGCCAAATCACTTGAGATCAACACAAAATGAGCTCCTTTGCTTCATCACTTGAGATCAACACAAAATGAGCTGGTGGACTTGCAACTGGAGCACTACATTCGACATGTGAGAGTGCCAGAACTTATATTTTATTTTAAAGGCATTTGTATTGGGTAATTTAATATAGACTCCAAACTTTGTATATGTGTGTTGCATTTAGTTGGCAGGTTAGTACTGTATTATGTTATTAATTTATTTATCTTTTACTTCACTAGAAAACATGAAATATTGTATTATTGTTAGTTACCAGCGCACCGAATTTTTAAGAGCGTACATTTATTTGTCAGGAATAATCGTTCTCCTAGGTCATCTAGAGGTACAAATGATGATTCTATTGTTAATTCCATGTTTACAGTAACTAGGCAGCGATTAGACGTGTCCGCATCAGAAGAGCAAGACATTCTCTCAGTTGTGGAGCCAATCATGAAGTCCATCAGACGGATAATGCATCACTCTAGATAGGGTTATACGCTACATCAAATGTACATAAGTATGCATATATAGATATATACATAAATAAATATATGCATATATTAAGGTTGGCTACTATTTTGTTTCTAAATGAAGTAGTCATGTTGTAGGTCACAGCCAAGGCATTTCTAACATCTGGATAGCCGAAATGCCAGCTTGCGATTCAGGCTTCTTAAATAGATTCAACAATAGCACTTTCTAAACCAATTTTCCCAGATGAAGTGCGCCATATAGCCATAATACTCATCTGCCCATAGTTTCACAAATGCATCACACAATTTTTTCTCACCAAGCAAATATCAGAGATTATAAAGGGTTTCGTTACATAAAAAGCCTATTGTCCTAACCAGATGCATGTTATATAAGTAAGCGGGCGATTAAAGTTTTTATATCTGCACGAGCTGTATCATCTCTGGCTTGTAGAACTCCACTCAGTAGTTTCAAGAAGATGTCATCAGCTCTTGTACAAGTAGATGGTTGACATGTTACTCTGTGCAGAACCTCAGTAGCTGAGTCATGACGGTGAAGTTCAGCAAGTAGAGATATGACTTTCTCCTCTTCCTCATTGGACCATGGAATGGCTGTTAGGCACTCCAACCACGACAGCATACCCGAATAAAAAACGATAGCTGCAGACACCTACAATTGGTAAGCGAATATAACAAAAGTTCCACTACAGCAGAACTGACGAAAGGTGGATGTTCTTATCCAATAAATGAGCAATAAAGCAATAGCATCAACATACTTAGCACTGGTTTCTTCCGGTTCTGCTGATATTATTCAGGTTCCAACAACATATGCTGGACAAGAAACTGATTTAAACTTCCAGCTACAGCAAAACTAAAAACCAGAAATGTGGTTACAGGAAATTATTTAGTCATCACAATAATTATACTATGTTTAAATTTGTCTTAGTGAGTTCTGAAATTCTAACGATTAAGTCTAACTAAGCCAACAAACCGAACAAGATTCATTTTACATCAAGTAGAAACCACGTTTAATGATAAAATAATAGTTCACTTGTAAATTATGATTTTTCCGTTACATGTTCACATTATCTACAAGAGAAAACTGTTTAGCCATAACAACTTGCAAAGCGTAACTTACACCAGATACATTCCTCATAACAGAACTATCACTGTTATCAACTACCATCCAAGTCATAGAATCAGGACAACTAACGATGTAGCTTTGTTATGATAGTAGGGCAGAAATTAACTACTTGCATACAAAAAAATGTATAAATAATTTCAACAAAACAAACCTTTGTTTGTGACTTGTGAGGATTCCTCAAACATCCCATTTTCTTTCCTTTTTCGACAACAACACACAAGTAGGCACAGAATGCAATATCAAAGCAAACAAAACATACTCATCACGCCTCATTAGCCAAAACTAAAAACCACTACCCAAAACACCCAATTCAATAAACCCCACAAAGAAAGACAAAATTTCCACTGGCACTTCTGCAGGCCATTTGAGTGTAGTTGCTGATCATACTGGAATAGGTGTCCTACACTTTTGTCTGTTGTGTCCTAAGCCACCACATCTACTGCACTTTGTTTGCTTCTTGGCTTCACCTTTTGAAGGTTTTCTTTTTGTGGAAGGTCGTCCACGCGGGATACGACCTGCAGGTGGTAGGATAATAGGAACTTGAACATGCTCAGGCCAAATCCAGTCATCTTCATGCCCAACCGGATGAATTGAAGCTGCATATGCTTCTAGTAAAGTTTCCACGCTATAGTACAGAGCACAGTAGCTATAACAAGATATGTGGCGACTAGTACAGGCTGCTAGTGCATGTGCACATGGCAGTTGGTCTAGCTGAAATTTCTTGCAGTCACACGTTCTATTTTGCAGGTTCACAACTGGGTTCAAATATTCATCTATAACAAGATACTTTTCCGAATCAATAGGTCGCACAGGATAAGTACATGCTTTCTTCATCCTCTCTCGCAGCTTCGCTTCAACCCATCTGGTCATTGGCGTAGACATTTTCGCAGCTTCCTCACGCCTTTCATAAAACCATCTTTGAAGTACACCACGTATATGCTCGATTAACTTCGTGATCGGTAGCTCTCGTGCCTCCTTTAAAATGGCATTCAAACACTCTGCAATGTTTGTTGTCATTATGGAATATCTTCTACCATCAAACTCACATCTTGCCCATTTTGTTGGTTCTGCAAGCATCAAATACTTAGCTGCCTTGTTATTAAGTCCTGTGATTTGGGACATACGCGCACTAAACACTGCAACCCGGTATGCTTTGGCAGCCTTGTAAAACAATTGCTGCACATCACTGCCTTTACAATTGGCCTTCATGTTTTGCCCCAAGTGATACATACATATTCCGTGCAATGCCCCTGGAAACGAATGTTCAATAGCTGTTGCTATACTTGTGTTTCGATCTGAAATGAACACAAGATCTGCAACTTCTCCAATACACCCATGCAACTTTGTCATAAACCAAATCCATGCATTATCATTTTCTGAATCTCCAATGCCAAAAGCTAATGGGTACACTTGGTTATTTCCATCCATGCAAGTCGCAATAAATAGGGTTCCTTTATACTTTGATTTTAGGAATGTTCCATCAACGGCTATAACGGGCCGAATGGAAGTTTTAAATCCATCAATCGAACCTCCTAATGCCATGAAAAAGTACTTGAATCGATTGGAATCATCACATTCAATGTGGGTCACAGTCCCTGGATTTTTCATTTCCAACATCGCACAATACAACGGAAGCACACTATAAGACTGCTCCGGTGATCCCCTTGCTATTGTCATTGCAACCTCTCTAGCCCTCCATGCTTTATTATAATTACAACTCAGCCCATACCTTTTCTTCATGTCTTCAACTATGTCGTTCGGACGGTAACACTGAGAAGCACCCTCATACTTCCATTTTATGCAATGCCCAATCAATTTACTTGTTGCTTGCGGACGGTGAAAAACAAGCACATCAAGAGAACAACTATGGTCCGGATTGTACTTCCGCACACGAAACGCTTCTGACCCCGCAAGTTTTGTTGCACGCAGCCACCACTTGCAACTTTTTTCCACACACCCCATAACCAATAACCCTTTCGTGGATTTCTTCACTCTGACATTAACCTGTCTATCCACGGCTAACATTCTTATATTCAATTGTAGCTCCTCCTTATTGGAGAATATATCACCGGCCCGAACTTCTTTAACACAGTTGGACATACTTTCAATATGACCACCTTCTATTGCCTTAGGAATCGAAGATGTCGTTGCAACATGACCATCCCATTCAACTTGTTCTGATTTCAGCATCTTCTCTTTCGAACTGTCAACCCTATCAATTGGTGATAGTTCCGTAGGTGTCAATGGAGATGTACACACATCTGCAGCTTCGGTTCCTATATCAACAAATCTAAGGTCTCCATTGTTATCAACCTCTATCATATCGTCATCACTCATTATCAGCTCTGCAGTATGCGGTACTTCAATGCCCAAACTTTTTTTTGCACCATCTTTTACTCCATCTTTTGCGCCCCATTCTGCCTCACCTACTACTGCCGCTGCTGTGGAGTCACCTTTGCGTTCCATTGTAATGCATAATGGATTCCTCGTCATGACATCACTCACTTCAGCGATAAAGAACTCAACGTCACTATCATTCAACACATCAATTGGTGGGGCGGCATCACACATTTTATACTTGAACTTCATCATCATTGCAAATTCAGCTGCGCTTATATCAAGTGCATTACATACTGCATCGTGTAATTCTTGATACGCTGCTGTCCTCGACAACAAAATTCCTTTTGTCTTCCCACCATCGTACATAACATTTCCTCCCTTATTCTTCCACTCACCATTGTATTGCAATGCAACCCGAACTTTATCCATGTCCTTCAACCTGTCAAATGAAGGCAATATTATGGTCAGTACTTATATCCAAACATTGCTTCCTCCTGGTTTGTGCCAAACAAAAACTACAACTCTCACAATCTCCCGCATATGTGCAAGTTGTATTTTTTTATTTTTCCTCCAAACAAATTGCATTTATGTCAACAACACAAACATTTGTATAGATTCTCCCCTGAATTTCTTTTCATATTCAGGTTCAGATTCTTTTCACTATGGATTCTCAATCTGCAATGATACCTGAAGGTTGGGATTCCCAACCAACTCCTTACATTTCAATATCAAACACCACGGATGAAATCGTCTACAACATTCCACCTAAACATTCAACATTAACGACTACCAATTAAATCTAACTTACTCATTCGATCAATACTCATACCACCACACACAAAAACACAAAACATACCCACAAAAGAACCGCTCAAATAAACTTACCACATTCGGATATCCATAGCAAGTAACACTGGTCTATTAAACTTACCACCCGCAGATACGAAGTCGCTACAGCAACCAAGATGTCTGACAGCTATGGCGTAGTACAATGTCGTCCAAAACGTCACTCACTCCTTCTGGCCGCCGTCGAAAGAGAGAACTAGAATTTGGGTGTCGAACTGAGAAGACACTCGCTTGTGGAAACTAAGAAGACCGACTGAGGCGTGGGAAGAGGCAAAATGGAAGGCTACATTCGGTGGGAGGGAAACATCACACTAAGTAGACGCAAATGGAAAATGAACCAAATGGCTTGTCCATGCATTTCAGAAGTTGTCGGGTTAGCATGCATGGAAGGTCATGACACAGTAACACTACTTACTTGGAAGAATCTTTTACTTTACTGCATGCCTTTCAGCAGCTCGCGGGTTAGCAGGCTTGGAAGCTCACAACACACTACGAAGTGGCAAATAGAAGAAGAGAAATATGGGTTATGCATGTATTTCAGCAGCTGGACAAATTGGATGGAGAGACAAATGAGTTATGCATGTATTTCCAAGCCTGGCGGGTTAAGCTGCAATTTATGGCGCCCATTTTCCTTTAGGGCATTTTTGTCCAATCCATGTCTTTTTTTTTATAATATAAAATTGTTAACTCTTATTTAACTGTTTGGAGATTGAGGTTTGGATATTGCTTCAGAGATAAGGTGCAGAAGTAGTGTCCACAAATGAGGCACTGCAAAATATTAAGTTTTTTCAATTTATTTCTACGTTCGTTCGCCATTTGCCTATAATTTTTTATCTGAAGAAGTCTGCGAGTGTTTTTGCTGAAAGTACCGTGGTTGGTGCCGCATACTATTTGCTTTGGTACCTGCTTGCTAGTCATGTACGTTGCTATGGCAAAATCGAATTTCACTCACCACTGACTTTACTTTTCATATTTGGTAATTGAAGATTATTGCTTCCTAGTCTTGAAGAAAGACGGTGCATAATTAGTCTAAAATTAAGGCTTAGCTTACAAAATTGCAACACAAGAAACATTTGTTTATATCTCAATTTCTCTTACAATTCTTTGACTATTTGTGGTGAGGCCTGCAAAATAGTTTGGTAAGCTATACTATAGCTTCTATCATTTGATTTGATATCTGCAATGAGCCATAAACAAAGTGAGTGGATTTTTTATCATATTCTCAGAGGGCCTGAATAGCTACACGATATGATTACTGTATTAATATCTTGTTCACACAAATAACCTTTGCATGCAAGCTCTTAGGAAAGCTATTAAAAAATTAAATAATCCTCTTTGATAAGTTTGTTCCTTCTAATGGAAATAGAGCCTCAACTACAACTTTTGGAGTATATAACAAACGACAATGAACCCATACAAAAGTTTAAGATGATAACCACTTCGGTGAAATTATGAGATGACTACTATTGTGTATTTCTTTCCTTATTTAAGCTCCTGTATGAAAATGAACTTGTGATAAACCAATATGAAAAATGTCAGTACTGTATGTGTACGCTGCTGATAACTTTGGAACTGTGAATTAACGACATTTTGCATTTTATGCATTTGGTGGTTCAAATGGGGCACTTCGATGGAGCAGAAAAAGTGAGGTGACTCTTAAATTAATGTTTTCTCTAAATTGCTTTTACTTTAATAAAGTATCTTCTATTACTTAACTGTTAATACCATCATTTTGCTATTGCAACATATTGAAGCAGAGTCTTCGTATGCTTCACAGTTAATTCGGTAGCAAAACTACAAACTTGATGTGCAAACAATGAATACATGTCATCCTGGAGAGGTACTGAGTTAAAGATGTTTAAATTTCTTTTTATACTGTGTTCTGAGTCTCATATTGACACATCTTGTAACAACTTCCATTCAAATCATATTTTGTTATTTTCAATTTTTTTTTATTTTCATCTGTTTTTATTATGAGTATTCAAATATAAAGGCCTTCCTCACGTGTGTCTATTTTTTGATATTTTAACTTTGATAGAGTATATCGGAAGAAACTATTGCTAGCCTGAGTAATGATATCGCATGACTGTACGTGCTGGTAGATAGGGTAATTAAATTCAGTTTATTATCATTTCGTTTCCCATATTAGAATCTAGCAAATTGCATGTGAATTGAAATAATAGAGGCTATTATACAACATGATTCTCTATTTGTTATGATATGGAAATTAAAATCAAGTCTGGCAGGTGATAGAGTTGGAAGAATGTAGGACTAGTCTCTTACAAGAAAACCAACAACTGGTAGAACATGCATCTAGTTTGCAGTTACAGCGTCAAAACCTTCTAATAACCAGATGAGTGGTTTGTTTTCGAAAACATTGAATGTTTTAGGGGTTTTTTCCTTGAGCAATGTTGCCATGTTGTGCAAGGTTTGGACTTTTAGGTATCTTGTGGCAAGTATTTATTTTCTAATATTTTGTGAATGATGAAAAGGTCTTCTGGTGTTGATGTCTTGTAAAAAGAAAGTGGCACATTATTATTATTATTATTCTTGTTCATGTAAATAGTGTACTCAGTACACTGTCATATTATTATTATTATTATTATTATTATTTATTATTATTGTTGTTGTTGTTGTTGTTGTGCAATTACGTTATTACTATTGCGCAAATATTATCTCAAAATGTCATCAGGTTATGTTTTATTGTAAAAGATTTCATGTGTGTTATTGCTTTGGTATTCCTATTATTTGAGTTGTGATTAGGCTAATGTCACATTCACAATATAATTTAGTTGGGAAATTAGGCTAATGAATTAAATAATGAAAATATGAACATGAAACGGAAAATAAAAAGAAAAGGAAAAGGAAAATGATGACCCCAATCTCCATTATCCAAGTAAAGTTATTGATCCCAACCTAAAAGTTGAGATCCCAACCCATAGGTAGGGATCAAATCTTGGAGGTAGGGATCCCAACTGGAAGGTTGGTATCAGACCCGGATGGGTCCCAACATGAAATGGTTGGGATCAATACCTAGAGGTAGGGATCCCAACCTCTAGGTGTTGATCCCACCTCCAAGATTTGAAACCAAGGGATGATCTGACCTCCAAGTAGGGAAACCTACCTACAGGTTGTGATCACAACGGTTTGGTAGGGATCCAAACGTCCAAGTTGGGATCAAACTTGAGCATATGGATGCCAGCAAAAGAGATGCTCCCAACGTTAAAGGATGGATCCCTACCTTGAGGTTGGGATTCACCCTGAAGGTTGCATCTGACATCAAGAATTGATCCCAATGTTAAAGTAACGATCCCTACCTCTAGGATAAATCCCTAAACCTTTAAGTAGGGATCCCAACGTTTAGGTTGGGATCCAATTTGGAGCTTTCTTCTAAACAAGGGATGATCCCAACGTTAAAGTAGGGATCCCTACCTCAAGGTTGGGATCACAACCTGGAGGTAGGGATCACTACCTCTAGGTTTGGAGGCCCCTCTCTGTGACAGAACGTTTGTGTTTGTGATTTTGTTCCCATTTTGTATGTTGAATCTGGTTTTTACAGCATAGTAGTACGGTTGGTTATACTTTATTGCGTACTTGATTTTGGGATTCTCCCTAGATAGTTGCACCTCTACTTACAATCTATTTTTGACATAATTCAACATGAGTTTGAAGTGAGCACCAAACTAGCAATTTTTGTTGATTCTAGTATAAGTGATACTATACGTACATGTATTGTGCTGGGAAATCACCGAGCAGCAGTGAAAGTGAAAACAGAATTTAAGGTTCGTACGATTTCCTTTATACCTTCTGCCTGGAGTAGGTGTTCCTGTGCCTTATTGAAGAATTGTACATGCATGACTGACATTAGACAAATCACCCTTTAACATTACTGCTTTAGCTTACATGTGCTATTACTAAATGACTGAATGGAACGTATGATGTATTTCGTGTAAATGAAATTGATCTCCACCAAGAGTAATGTTTTTTTTGTCTTTCTGTTGTAGTATTGGAATGGACACAAAATAAATTAATTAATGTTTAATGGCATGACATTAATTATTATAATATTATAATGTAGATGAACTCTACAATTGCTTATGTAAATCACTCCATCTGTTATTATTTGATATGTTCATTCTTTTTATTTTGTGACTATTGCATCAAGTGAAGATTTGTGAACAAAATAAGTTTATTCATTCTCGCTAAGGTGTTGAGGATTTGTTTCTCAACAAATGCATTTGATAAGCTTATACTGTAGGTTGGGGTAATCATTTTCCTCTTCCTTCTCTTTCTATTTTCCATTTCATGTTCATATTTTCATTGATTCCTTCATTAGCCTATTTTCTTAATTGCATTATATTGTCACTTATATTGAAATCCTCACATCATGGTAAAGCAAAGTAGGAAAAGCTAACTTCAAATCAATTCAATTTAAGTAATCAATCTAATCAAACCTAAACGTTGCATTCACAATGCTTAGTGTATAATTGTATTCATTATAAAATGCAACAAGAAAAATATGCATCAAGAAAAATATGCATCCACGATGGTAGATAAAAAGAATTCCTGCATAGAGTAATAGTATCCAACAAATGAAAAGCGCAATGAGCTTGATTACTATTCTATTGGATAACAGGTTGCAGTTATGTAACAGAATCAAACTTTAGCACTGTCATCAATGTATTCAAGTGAAGACCAAACATGCTAGATTATTATCATCCCTACAAAGAAAGCAAAAAACTTTGACAACTTTCTTCTTTGTACTTGAAAAAATTCTTGCAAAAAAACAAGGTTACATTTTACAATAACAAAACACAGTGAAGTTGCATTCCATTACGATAAGAAGTATTTACGCCACAACCTCACAATGTTAATGCAGCTCCATGACATTGCACAGCAAAACAGTTCCTTTCGTTGTTGTTCCAGGTAGAGCCAAGTAGCAAGCATCCAAACTAGGGGAGAATGCACAAAGTCCTGACGTAAAATATATACAATTAATTAATTCAACATATTCCCAAAGCTTATCACTTCCAAAAGCATGTGACACCACTACTGTTCTCTTCTTGCGGTTCAAATAAAATTGGTTCTAATTTTTCATTTTTTCAGAATAATAATCTATCAATGACGAAAAATATCCATAAATAATATGAACTAACCATTCACTAATACAGTCATAGGATAACGAACTATTCACTAATACAGCTAGAAGAGATAACAACAGAAAATACAATCATAAAAAAAATAAACAAATATGTTCTACCAAAAGCATATTATTATAGATGTTGTGTTTTCATATTTCTAATCCACCATGGAATTCTCAAACTTCTATGTGATTTTTTTTTCCCTTCCTTAAAGACAAGGATTCATCCAACAAATCAGCATGAAAGACAGTTCATTCGCACCTTGATTTTGTTAATTTAACAAACTGCAGGGTGAAAGAATCTCACATTCACAAGCAAAACAACCATTACTTTTCAACTACCCTATACGAAATAGGATATCCATGATTAATTCACTGGTAAGAGACCAGACTGTCTACATTTCTTGGAAATTTCAAATTCCATCAAGCTGTATATGCTTTTATAAGTGCAAAATAAGGATTTTCGGACTTCACCTTGTAAATTTGGCACTGTATCAACAGTATTCAAAATTGTCACAGTATTTGCATCATATATGTATGTTTTCTCTCGCAGAACAACAAGCAGCCTGCATCAACCAAGGACAACATATCAAGTCAACAACATGCATGGAAAAAAGAATCACCTACACTTGATTCATGAGATTGGATAAAGCTGAAATTATAACAACAGCAGTTTAAAAATATATCCTACAATGCTAAACATCACATAATAAGTCTAATAGCAAGAATTTCCTTCCGCTCTCCAAAAGCTTCTATCATAAATCTCTGCACTTCCTGTTTCTCATTTCATCCAAACACGACCTATCATCACATGGCCCATTAAATGCGTAACCCTACACCTCAGCCCCATCCCCTTCTTCCCTACTCAAAACCAATTTTTAATTTCAAACCTTGTACCATAGACAAAAGATATTAAATTCTCCAGCAAGGATTATAAACTCTTCTTTACAGAAATGTTGGCACCATGCCAATAAATTGCCAAGCCATAACTCAAGGAACAACCAGACCACAAAAGCATTCAAACTGCAGTCTAACTCAATGCAATAGAATTCGAGTGCAGGCCTTAAAATTTTTCTAATATTTTGGTCGTTTCCGTTTCAAAAGGACACCACATGGCCATTCATTTTCTTCATAAAACAGTTCTAATATTTTTCAAATAAAACAAATAGAAGAAAAGGACATTCCACAACAAATTTGGCATAATACATCATGCAAAACACTAACACCCACTACTGCACAGAGAACCGAGTAACACATGCTTCACTAATTAATGTGCCCAGTTGCAGTCTTCCTCAAAGCAAAGCTGCCGTCGTTGGACAATCATGCATTCAAGATTTCCATATCAGTAAATATGCAAACACAAAGATCTAAAATCCCATTCTACCAACATCTTCAGAAAAACCTACCTCTATTCCTTCACCTTTCTATTAAATTATTGTACGCAGCTCACAAGTCATAAACCTCCCCCAAAATCTCTTGTTCACTGCAACGACTTTGTTTATTGTCAAAATCATCTTCGGGTCAACCTATCTTGTCCAGCCTGCATCTGGTTCTGCCATTTTGTAATTATAACGACTTAGAAATACGAAGTTCAAAGAAGTAAACACAAGGTAGTTATGGAAACACAATGATGATTAAAATTATCTCTTCATCACTAGAATCTATACCACCAGTATGACTGAAATTAAATGCTTCAGTGTTTACCATTTTAAATGCTAAAGTAAGTTACTTCAGCAAAGAAAATCAACACATTACCTGACTTGCATATGACGCACTTTGTGTCAAAAACTTGATAATATCTGCCTTCTTCGCTGCAAAAGTAGCCCTTCCCTTGTTCAACAATGACATTTCTCTCTTCATATCAGCCTGAAACTTTTCCTTTTGCCATTTAATCTCCTGGTTACATATAATCCAAAAATAGGGAAATTAGAAAGCCATTAACAGCGTATTCTGAACACAACATGAGAGCACAAAAACTAATAAAAAACTTTATCAACCACAGCATCTGTGCCACTGAGAGTACAATTACTTATCAATTGAAATATGTATTGATAATAATCAAACAATCATCCAAATGTTAATCAATATTATTTTCCATGAGCTGAGAAACTGGTGTCCAGCAAACTATTTAAACGACAGAATACTCACATTTTGTGGGTCCTGAGATACAGGTGGTATTTCGCATTCAAGGCAAGTCTCTTGATTTCCAGCCTCTGTATTCCTCTCAACTAATGACAGCTTTGAAGAACCATTGCCAAGCTCACTATTTGATAGACCTTGAGAATAGAATACGCTTTGTTTCTCAATCTGAACAAATAGACATTATTCATAAAAAAACTATCTCAACAACAGTGAGCATACTGTTGGGTTATTCTACAACAAACGAACACCTTATCAAACTAAATACAAAATAAAAAACAACTTTCTGTGAAAAGTTTTAATAATTTATAGATAATCAGAAAATGAGATGCAATTTCTCAGCAAACAAATAAGAAAACCAGAGAGGGCAAAATTCTAGATTGTAAAAATATCTCCTAAGATACAGAATAATTCATGGTTTGTAAGATCAAAGCCAAAGATTGCTGCATAGTTGCGAAAATACGACGTTAGCAGCTGACCAGACAACTAGGCCGTCGGAAATGTTAAAACATGTTAGTCGTCGTTACTGCGACAAAAAGGCAGGTCGTCCGGCGGGAGGAGACTGTTGCACAGCTACTGGGCGGGAGAGACTGCTCAAAGGGAGAGATGACGAGCTGCGACAAAATGGCAGGTCGTTCGCGGGGACGATACTGCTGCACAGCTCCTGGGCGGGAGACCCTGCTCAACGAGAGAGAGGACGCACTGGTGAGAGTATCAGTTGAGAGGATAGGTTTGTTCACAACCCAACACTTTCAGCATTTGTCAATTAACCCCATGGCTCATTAAGGGCATTTCTGTCCATTCATGGTCAACTTTGTACGATCAAAACCTAAAAGGTTACTTTTGGAGAGGGGCTGCTGAAATGGGTCAGTTTTAAGCATTTTCCCTATATAAAATAATACTGGGCCCATTGTTTTGGTACACAAAGAAGGTAATAAGTGGCCCATGGAATAGCAAGGTGGGCTCCAGGATATAATAGTTCTACAATTTGGAAATCATCTTTTCCTGATTGGCTGCTTAATCTAGTTGCTATTGATGCAAACGTACAGTTTGGAATCTCTTCCACCACGTCTTGTGGTGTTGGTTTCTTGAAAATTTCTTTTTATCTTAAAAAAAAAAAGACAAAATATATAAATTAGTGTTGCAAATGAGATGTACAATGCATATTATATGCACCACCGTTTAATGTAAGTGTCTATATACCTCCCCATTCTCTATATGTTTGTGTGAATAGTTTTCTCTCATTTTTGTAAAAATAGTTGTTTCTTATTAATAAGAATAAATATCTAGACTATACAAATAGTATTTGATTTCAATAAGTTCCAACAGATCTTTAATTTGTTTAATATTTGCTTCAATAAAAAATGTATTAATATGTACATCTAAGATAGAAGTTGCAAGTCTTTGGTTGTTGGCCTAATTGGTCGGTGCCAACAACCACCCATGCCTCCGTTTGTAAAGAGACATGGTTTCGACATTCTGTCTCACAAAATCCAAAATTTCTATAATATAATAATAATACTTATAATAATAAAAATAATAATTAGTTTTCCACCTTTTATGTGAGTTATTGTCTCATCTTAGTGTGGGTATTTCCCCCACATTCATATGGGTGGATCCCTATTAATTGGGAGTAGTTTTCTAAACCGTATCATTAGTGTCTTAGTGTGAGTCTTTCTCCCATCTTCATATGGGTGGATCCCTATTAATTTGGAGTAGTTTCCTAAACCGTACCATTAGTGTTATATCTCAGTTGGTTCCAAAAATTACCTGGATTTATCCCAGATATAATTTTTGCACTAAAAAAAAGATAGAAGTTGCAAGATTCACTTAATTAAACTTGTGCCGTCAAGGAACATTTTTTTATATTTTTATAAAAATTATAAAATATGAAGTTAGGAGAGGATCTCAACTCTTTTTAAAAACGATCATTTATTATATTATTTTATCAAATTATAAAAGTGGGATCCAAGAATTACTTTGAAATATCTCTTTTTCTACATTGTCTTAGCAACAGTATGCAGATACATTGCATTTCATAAAGAGGAGCATACTTGAAACTTTGACGACTGAAATGGAAGAGTCAAATGTTTATATTAAACACAAAGTCTTGGAATAGCACTTTTGTCTAGATGAAATTACTTAAATGCCCATCAAATTATCAATTGATATTTTCCAGGGTTTCACTAGCATCGAAGGAGAAAATTGAAAATTCACTTAAAACTCGAGGTCATATTTCCACGGTCCGCCCTGACATGGCCAACTTTGAAAGGGAAATCAGACCAAAAAGTAAAATAGATCGGCCAAGCGAATCTTGAACGTGGTGGCTCTTTTATGCCATTTAACACGTGGTCGAAAAACATTTGTAAAAGTAAATGTCCTCACCAACCACACCCAAGTCAAGTATTAAAAATTAGCACTTAATTGGGTAAGCGTCTTCTTTTTAATCGGTCATTATATTAATATTTTGAATTTTAATATTACTAAAATATATGCACAACAAAATAACCATTGTACCAAATTTAATTTTCACATAACTGATAAATCATTCATTCAAGAAATAAGTTTTTCTTCCAATATATAACTTCTTTTTTCAAGAGATAAATACTTTCAGAAATATTCTTTCTTTTAATAGATATTTTTTTTTTTCGAAAGATAAATCATTCATTCACGAAATATTTTTTTTGTTTTCCTTCTCTTTAGTTTATACTTTTTCTTCATTTTTTAATCTCCAATTATTCTTCTATATTCAGGTTTTCTTCTTGTTTTTAAGATTTTTAAATTATTAATCTAGATTCGAATATTTTTCTAAATCATTAATGTCGATATATAAAAGTGGTGAGAGAAAAAATGAAAGACCAAAAAAAAAAAAAAAAAGAGAAATAATGAAAAAGAGATGGAAGATAAGACTCATTGAGAGCACTTTTATTGGTATATATATTTTCATCATATTGAAACTCAAACTATTAATATGGTGACAATGTCATAATATTTGATTTAAAAAGTGCCCCATAATACAATTTTCACTTTTTAATTACTATAGTTTAATGAAATACTTCTACTTAGTCTTTTTATTGTCAATAAATGAATTCATAAGGATTGAAAGGACATCCTTTGTTTGTTTCTACATATATTTTTTGTTTAACATTAATTACATAATACAATATATATATACATACTTTTAACTATATGATTAATAATAAATTACATTTACACACAACACATAAATAATTTAAGTGGATGGAAGTTAAAAGCGGTTTAAATTGTACAGAAGAATAATTATCTTTCATTATGAGAGTAAATATTCGGACACCATAAATAATGTTTTTGATGTTCTTAAAAAAAGATAGAAGTGGTTAATTCAAAACACGCGATGCATCAACTTAATGGGAAGTACTCGAATTCTAGCTTAGGAAACAATGAGCTTAATGCATGGCAATTGTTAAGCTCAAACTTAACAAATTAATAAATCAAACACAGCTGTCGTTTGTCAACCCTGTACACCTACGAGGGAGTAGAGAATCTAGAACAAGACAATTGTAAACAGAAGTTCTAACTTTGATTAATGTTGGAACTTCATTTTTCATCGTATGCGTTCCACTTGCTACTACTTACTACTGCTTACTTTCTCTCTTGAGTCAGCTATGGCTTCCATCGAGAGAGAAACAGAGAAACAGTTTTGAGTAACACCTTGTATCCACCTCTGCAAACCCATTTGTTTCTGTAACTGAACCAACATATATAACATGCAAGAGGTCAGTCACCCTTGTTTTCTGTTTCTTGACTCTTTTTGTTAGCTCTTCTGTTCAAATGAGGTTGAACACTCGTACTATTATCTAAACAAAATCTGTTAATTGTCAACTTTTACATGTCTTCATTTAAATTCTAGAGGTTTCCTATTAATGTTTGTTTGTTTTTTTGTTTTTGAAAGGTGTTAATGTTTGTTTTTGATTACACATGAATTGTTAATTTCTGTATTGTCCATTATTTCATTTTTGTTTGTTATACTGCTTTTGTAATTTACAATTACAAATACTTGCAATCTGAATAATTGTTTGTACACCCCCATGCCCTTTTTTGTTTATTGATCTTCTGTTGATTTATTGATTCTAAAATGTAATTCTATGTTGTCTCAATTTTTTCCTCCATTAGGCTTAAATTTATTGCTAGTAAAACTCTAAGAATTCCCTTGTGTGTATACTATCTATATATATATATTTATCCCCTTCATTTGATCTAGTTTTCTCTTGTGAATTTGATTGAACCCCACAAAAGCTTTTTGGATGTCCATCTTTAGCAAAGATTAGTGAACAAGTACTGTTACAGAATTAATGGGTTTGTTTCGATACTGTGGAACTTTGTACTTTTGTTTACTTGTGTTCGAAACCTTTGTTTCTGGCTCCCAACATATTGGCCGGATATATCCTGGTTTTGAAGCATCTCAGACTGATTGGATCAATACCAATGGGGTATTCTTGTTATCGAACAATTCAGTTTTCAGTTTTGGCTTTTACGCTGCTGTGGATGTTAAGTTGTTCGTGTTGGTTGTCACTCACATTAGCAGTGCGACAGTAGTTTGGACTGCCAATAGAGGCTTATTGATTAGCAATTCTGACAAGTTTGTGTTTGATAAAAATGGGAATGTGTATTTGCAAAGGAGTGATGGTGTAGCTTGGAGCACAAATACTTCAGGGGCAAGAGTTAGATCGATGGAATTGTGGGATTCGGGTAACTTGGTTTTGCTCGAGGACACTGGAAGTATCCTGTGGCAGAGTTTTAGCCATCCCACCGATACCCTTTTGCCTGGTCAGGAGTTTTTGGAAAATATGAGACTAAAAAGTTTTCCAACTGCAAATAACTTGAGTGTCTATCTTGAAATCAAGTCCGGAGATTTGGTCTTATATGCAGGATATCGAACTCCACAGACCTATTGGTCCTTGGCATGGGACAACCGAAAAACCGATAACGGTTTAGCTGGCAAGGTCCACTCTGCATCTCTGGTTTCCAATGCGTGGAATTTCTATGATCAGAATAAGGTCTTGCTTTGGCAGTTCATAATCTCTGAAAATTCTGCTCAAAATGGTACCTGGGCGGCAATTTTAGGCTCTGATGGGGCAATCAGATTTTATAATCTTCAAAAAGGAAAAGCAGTTTATCCTGAGGCAATCAAGATACCAAAAAATTCATGTAGCGTTCCTGAGCCTTGTTCTCCATATTATGTGTGCTATTTCGAGAATTGGTGCCAATGTCCTAGGCCTCGCAACTCTAATTTCAGTTGCAAATCTCAAATTCCTTGGACATGTAGTAGCTCCAAGAATTCAGCAGATATGGTCTATGTTGGTGAGAAGCTTGATTATTTTGCACTAGAGTTCGTTAGGCCCTTTTCAGGTTATAATCTTGAAGCTTGCAAAAAGGCCTGCCTCCATAACTGCTCCTGTGCTGTGCTGTTTTTCGAAAATAGTGCTCAGAGTTGCTTTCTGTTCGACCAGATTGGTAGTTTGCAACGATCTCAAAATGGATCTTCTAGTTATATCTTGTACGTGAAGGAATCAACTGCATATGGTGGGCTAGACTCTAGAAACAAAGAAAGTGAAAATTCGGGGAAAATAATTCTAGTAACTGTATTCATAGTTGTTGGAACCATAATAGTTATTGCTGGTTTACTGTACGTGGGACTCCGGTACCACTATAAAAATAAAAGATCAGTGGAATTCCCTCAAGAAAGCTTGGAAGAGGAGGATTTATTGGACAGTTTACCAGGAATGCCTGTTCGTTATAATTATAGCGATCTTTGTATGGCAACTAAAAGCTTTTCAACAAAACTAGGCCAAGGAGGGTTTGGATCAGTCTATCTAGGTGTGCTAGCAGATGGTACCCATTTGGCTGTGAAAAAGTTGGAAGGCATTGGGCAGGGAAAGAAGGAGTTTAGAGCTGAAATAAGTGTAATTGGGAGTGTTCATCATGTTCATCTTGTCAAACTCATAGGCTTCTGCATGGAGAGGGCTCATAGACTTCTTGTTTATGAGTACATGGGAAATGGTTCCTTGGATAAATGGATCTTCAAAACCAAGGAAGAAAGTCAGTTATTGAGTTGGAATGCAAGATTTAACATTGCACTTGCTACTGCCAAGGGATTAGCTTATCTCCATGAGGAGTGTGAAGCGAAGATCGTTCACTGTGACATAAAGCCTGAAAACGTTCTTCTCGATGACAATTTCACTGCCAAAGTTTCGGATTTTGGTTTGGCTAAGCTGATGAAGCGCGAAGATAGTCTTGTATATACAACAGTAAGGGGTACAAGGGGGTACCTTGCACCGGAATGGATAACAAACAGCCCTATTTCGGAGAAGACTGATGTGTACAGCTATGGCGTGGTCTTGTTGGAGATCATTAGAGGCAGGAAGAGCTATGATATGGGGGAAAATGATTCAGAGAAGGCACATCTTCCAACTTATGTGTTCAAGATGTTGGAAGAAGGGAAACTTAAAGAAATTCTAGATCCAAGACTAGACTTCAACCCAAATGATATGACAGTTGAGACCGTGATTAAAGTTGCATTGTGGTGCGTACAAGATGACATGCAACTTCGACCGCCAATGACTAAAGTAGTTCAAATGCTTGAAGGTGTCTGTGCTGCACCGCAGCCTGCAGCCCCATCACAGCTTAGTGCTAGAGCTTACTCAGGTTTTCTAAAGTGGAGCAATGAAGAGGGTACTTCATCAGGACAGTGTGATGAAGACAGTGGTGCATGTTTATCCGATATTCGCCTATCCGGCCCGAGATGATAGAAGCAGTCTATCGATTGATGGAAATGTACCAGTGGAGTTGTAAGTTTTCAAGTATTAGGAGAGTTCATATAGCCTTCATGGCACTTTGGCGAACCATGAAACTCTCCATTTTTTTTTCAGGACTTTTCTGCATAAAATTTCCTCTTTGTGCTTGTAAGTTGAAACCTCAAAAAAATTGAAAAAGGCACTTGTTATTACTTAATTGTGGCAGGCTAGCAATTCCATTTATCACAAATTGACTAGTACATACCTGCCTATAATGGTATCATGGACCTCATGGTAATAGTATCTAGGACATAAATGAACCATTGAACAGTGTGATTTTGATACAACTAATTTTCTGCAGTGCAAGATTAACATTCCAAAATGATGAAGGGCATTAAATTAAAACTCTAAATTATATTTTCAAATTGATTTAAACTAGACTAAACCGGTCCAATTTTTAATGGTTCTAGACTGGTTCAGTCAATACAAATTTACTAGATCGAATCACTTTTCGAAAACCAATCCTTTACGTTTTGGATTAGATCACGTCAAAAGTAAACCAGTCCGGTACATGCCCACCGCTACTTGAGATACAAATAGCTGGAGACAACCAAAAAGACATTAGAGAAGATGTCAGCGATAGGTGAACACCATCCACTTGCTCTTGGTGGTTGACTGACGTATTTGATTGGTTTTTCGAGAGATAATAAGATAAATCATTCATTTAAAAGACAACTTATTAGAGGGATATTGTCTTATTTTTCTTCTCATTAATTTGTACTTTTTTTTTCCTGTTTTTTAGATTTTCAAGTTATTCTTCCATATTTAAGTTTTCTTCTTGTTTTCAATTTCCTGTATTTTAAATTTTCAAGATATTATTCTATATTCAAGTATTCTTCCAAATCATTCATGTAAGAGTTGATATATAAAAATAGTGAGAGAAAAAATAAAAGAAAGAAAAAAGAGAAATGATGAAAGAGAGATAGAAGATAAGACTAACGAAGGGTATTTTTGTTGGTATAAATATTTTCATCATATTGAAACTCAAACCATTAATTAATATAGTGACAATGTCATAAAATTTGATCTAAAAAGTGTCATATCATAACATTTTCATTTTTTAGTTACTATAGTTTAATGAAATACTTCAACTTAGACATTTCATTGTCAATAAATGATTTCATTAGGTATGAAAGGACGTCATTTGTTTGTTTTTATATATATTTTTTGTTTTAACATTATACAATACAATATATCTATCTTTAATCATATATGATTAAAGATAAATTACTTTTACCCACAACACATGAGTAAATTAAGTAATAGAAGTTAAGATGGTTCAAATTGTGAGGAAGAATAATTATCTCCCATTATGAGAGTAAATATTCGAACGGCCTGGAAAATGCTCTTGGTGATATTAAATGTTAGTTTTAGGAATAATGAGAAGGTTGTTTAGCTTGCTCAAGCTGAACAACCATTCTCACTTGACAGGTTCTTCATGAGGAGTCCACAGAATAGTTCCAGTGGACTTGCATCACCTGATCTCGATATCATGTGGCGGGACAGGTTGTTGGGATGATCCACATCAGCATTTGATCAACCAATCAGCTTGTGACAACAATATGATTAGTTTGCTTGTAACTCACGCTAATGTAATCTTGTATATAAGCAAGAGCTCTGCCTTTTGTATGTAAGTTGTATTCTCCTCAAGAAAGTTCAATAAAATTCTTCATTAAATTCTTTGAAATCTAGGTCAAGTTCTCTTTCATTTTACACACAATTTACATTGATTTCAAGCTTAGAAGAAATCAAATATGGTATCAGAGCTGCCAAACACCATGTCTTCTACTTCAAGCGCCGGAGCTGTCAACTCACAACTTGCTGGTTCTCGATTTCTTTCGCCAATGAAGCTGGAGCTCACGGTGAAACTAGATCACAACAATTACCTATTGTGGCCACAACAAATCTTAGCAACAATTAAAGGTAATCAATTGAGCAATTATATTGTTCAAGTATTTCATCACCTAGCAAGTTGAATCTTGATGGAACAATCAATGATGCTTACTTTGATTGGGAGCAACAAGATCAAATCTTGTTGTGTTGGATTTTGTCTTCAACAAGTCAAGATATTTTGCCACATTTAGTTGGTTGTGAAAAGTCACAATCGAAGGCCAATGTCATGCAACTAATTTACAACTTCAAACCTTAGAGAATGATGTTCTGTCAATGGCTGATTACTTGACCAAGAAAAAGGGTATAATAGATGCACTCTCATTCACTGGCTATGTAATGGGTGAAGATGATAAAGTCATGGAGATCTTGAGTAGATTAGGCACTGAGTATGATCCGTTCAAAATTTCAGTGACTTCACTTCCAGTTAATCACTCAGTGGCTGAGATTACAACACTGTTTTTAACACAAGAGGCATGGATAGAAAAGCATTTACAAAGTGAGAGTTTAAAGTGTCAATCTTGCTATGAGTAGAAGAAATTGAGGTAATGGTTCTGGTGGTTTTGCAAAAGAGAATGTCAATCCAAGTTCTAATACCTATGGAGGAAGACAATCTGGTTACAACTCAGATGGTAGGAGAGGATGAGGTAGAGGAAGAAACAATAACAATAGATCTCCTTGCCAAATCTGCCACAAACCTGGTCATGGAGCACTAAGGTGCTATTACCGGTTTGATCAGTCCTTTCAACCACAATTCAATCACTCTAAGTTTCAACAGAAAGTTAGTGGAAAGAATGGACATAGAAACAACAATTCAAGCTCAAGCTATACTGGTAACATGGCTGCTATGTTTGTTGGGCAAGAGGCTGCCAATCAGCTTGCAACTTCTCAGTGGTATCCAGAGAGTGGAGCCACAGATCACTGCACATCAGACACTGCCAATCTCATGACCAAAATAGATTCTCATGACAAAGAAAGAATTTTTGTGGGCAATGGAGCAGGTTTGGACATCTCATCTGTTGGTTCTAGTGTTTTTACTCTTAATCAACATGCCTTTTTACTTGAGAATATCCTACATATACCTCATATCACTAAGAATTTGCTTAGTGTATCAAAATTGTTAGAGATAATAATGTCTTCATTGAGTTTCACCCTTGTTTTTGTCTTGTGAAAGACCAAACTTCGAAGAGGGTTCTTCTACAAGGGGTTATTAGGAATGGCTTGTATGTGTTTGATGTGCCTTTACAATGCACAAGCCAAGAAAAGGGCCTGTAAACAGGTCGTTCTTCCTCTCTGCTCAAACATCCTACCTTGAAGTCTAAACGCAACATCCTACCATGTACAAACTCTAGAATGAATAATGAGTCCATTGTAAATACCAATAATGCAGCTTCTTGTATAAGTAATGCTGCTAAGATAGATAATTCTTGCATGCCTAATGATTCTAATGTTCTTCTATGGCATCAAATGTAACAACCCAATTTATCATAAAAATTAATATAATATAATGTTCAACCAATCACTTAAATCTTCCATACTAAAACTCGATTTATAAAAAATTTCATAAAGTATTTAATTTAATAATATAAATTTGTCTCAACACCCCAACAAAAGTCTTAAACAACTCAAATTCACAATCATCCAGAATCAATCTTTACTTTTAAGTCATAACCATTAAAACAAACTTAAATTGTTCTTTAATAATAAAAAGGGATATAACCACAATAACATAACCGAAATCCTTCTTCAAGTGACATTAATAACTAGAAGTTGCCCCTCAAAAGAAATATAGCCTACTAATCTATAAAAATAACAGAGATGAGAGATGAGTCGTTAACTCAATAAGTAAACATTATATATTATGATATAATATATAATCAAATGAATAAATTGTAATTTTATAAAGTAGCTTTATAATAAGAATAAAACCGCAATTTCATAGTAATTGAAAAATAGCGAATATAGCAATGCCAATATAACATTTAACGATACAATATAGAAAACATTCAATTTTTAAACCAAAGTCAAAATAGCGGAAAACATTTTATATACGAATTTAAATAAAATAGAAATGACTGATGTCACGTAATATCATTCTCAATTCCGGTGATTCGGACAATACGATATAATCGTAACACATGTAATCCCGGTGTGAGGCCAATACAATTAGCATCTATAATCCCGATACGAGGCTAATACAATTAGCACTTGTAATTTTGGTGCAAGGCCAATACAATTAGTGTTACGCAATAATAAATATTCAAACTGGATCAATATGATATAATTATAACACTTGTAATCCCGGTGTCTAGACTATTACAATTAAATGAACTACAGACAAATGAGCCAAAACGTTTTTATTACAATTACGATTACAATATATATTATTCTTTTCAAATATGAAGAATTTTGGATAAAACATATTATATTTTTCAAATAGGAAGGCAATACTTTTAATACAATCGAACAATGTATAAAATCATATATTTGAGGATGCAAAATCATTTAAATAAAATATAATAAAATAATGTTGAAAAATCTAAGGTTTCATTTAATTATTTAACATGACCAATTAAAGTATTTTTCGAATTAAACATGTAATATATTAAAGCAACGCATAAGATTTACTTACCTCTTCCGCTTATCACCATAGAGAAAATAACTTAACGAATTTAATCATTCTTATCAACCTAAAATCACATCACAAAACTCATAAATTTATATGAAATTGTAACTTACAAAATTAATCTAAGTCCAAATACTATTAAAATCCAATACTGTCAATAGCGCTTCTACTGATACAGTCTACTTTCTCCATTTTTAATAAATTGTATATAAACCCAATCGTCCTAAAAATGCATATATGTTCTAAAGACTCAGAATAAATACCATAAAAATTTTCAACTTTAAATACTTTTGTTAACCTATCAACTTAAACATTCGAATTCAAACCAAGGTTGTATCAACATCAGTTTCGAAATTGAATAACCCTTGATGTCTGAATTTTTAAAAATAAATCACTTATAAAAATCCTTCAAAATTTAATGGCTTACAAAAGACTTATATTAGTTTATACAAAAATTTAAGGACACCAAAATAGCATTAATCGTATGTTCAAAAAATTTCAAGATTCAACCCAGCTCAGTACTGTCCAGGTTTGTTATTTCATTGAGTTAGAGATGAATAAAAATTTCTAATTAATTATAGACTTATCATATAACCACGAAATTATCCAAACTATAACCTAACATTCTAAGGACTATTCAAACAAAATTTCATTATTTTATGAGCAGTATAACCGACCTAATTAAATTCTTTAATTTGTTTGCTTGTTTTAGAATAAAACATTCTAGCAGTCGTTGATTATTCTAAAATAATTCATACAATTTTAATCTAACATCAAAATACTCAAAACCTAAATAATATGTTCCCACAAACCTATCATACCATAAAGTTTAAGCAAATGAAAGAAAAGGAATACACCTACTTGATTCACAATCAATCTTCATAATAACCTTAATCTTCAATGATTCGGTGGTTAAAGATTCAATTCTGTTAATGAAGAAGAGGGTTTTGAATAAAATGAGAGTTGGTTGTGTGAAACAATATGACTTCAAACCCTAATAGTAATGAGGGAAAATATATAAATATATACATATATATATTTGCCTTTTTTATTATTATTATTATTATTCTTTCTATTTTTTACATGAGCTTCAAATTCACCTAATTAGGCTTTTTTCCAATTGGTTTATCATTATTTTATAATTTGTGCTTATACTTGATTTGGGCCTATTTATTAATTCTTATTTGAGCTTAAAAAATCTCTTGGGTCCACTTGAATTCGAGTCTTACATTAAAGGTTAGGACATCCTTATTCACACATTGTAAAAATCATAATGAATAAATGCAAAGCTTCTTTTTCAAATCCTAGTTCCTTCTTTTGTCATGACTGCCAAATAAGCAAGTCTCATACTCAACCATTTCCAAATTCAACTACTTCTTATACTTGTCCATTTGAGCTTGCTGTAGCTGATGTTTGGGGACCAACCCCCACTGCATCTACAACAAGATCAAGGTTTTATGTTAGTTTTCTTGATGCATACACTAGGTGCACATGGATATCCGCTATTAAGTTGAAAGGTGATGTTGCTCACTTGTTCAAAACTTTTAAAACACAAGTAGAACTACAGTTTCCTTACTAGATTAAGATGCTTCAAACTGACAATGGAAGAGAGTTCCTTACACTAGGATCTTTTTTGGTGGGTTGTGGAATTGTTTTCAGGCACACATGTCCATATACACATGAGCAAAACCGCCTCATTGAAAGGAAGCACAGGCATGTTGTTGAGACAGGACTCAGCTTTCTTTCATAAGCCTCAATGCCTATTCGGTTCTGGTCTGAGGCATTTGTCACTGCCACATATTTAATCAATCGAATGCTTACACCAGTATTGGAGGGAAAGTCACCTTTTGAGTGTCTGTTTGGAAAGGAACCTGATTACTCATCACTAAAGGTGTTTGATTGTCTAGTTTACCCCCACCTTAGACCTTATAATCAGCACAAGTTACAATATAGAAGTGAGCCCTGTACATTTTTAGGCTACTGCAATCAGTACAAGGGATACAAGTGCTTGAATCAAAAGGGGAGACTTTATATTGCCAAAACGCAGAATTCAAGGAAGATATTTCTCCATTTGCTAAAACAGGTTCACAAGGTGATATTAGTGGCTCTGGATCCTTACAAACTAACACATCTTTATTTCCACCAGTGGTGACCATGTCAGGTTTTTCAACACAAACTATTCAAAGAACTTCCACTACACCAGTTGATAGATTTACAACAGAAGTCACTGATGCTCAAACTCCTCTTTCAATATCTCACTCTCAGTCAGCACCACCAACTGCAGAATCAATGCCTTAATTTCAATCAACTTCACCAACTGTAGAATCAGTTCCTACAGGTAAACCTCTTTACAATCATCATCCAATGATAACTCGAGCCAAAGCAGCGGCGTACAAACCAAAGGTCTGGATTGCACAATTAGATAGCAAGAGCCAGATTCTCTACAACAAGCTTTGACACATCCAAAGTGGATGGAAGCAATGAAAGCTGAAATTCAGGCTCTTCAAAACAATCACACCTGGACTCTAATACCCTCTCCTACTGGCAGGAAAATAACAGGTTGCAAGTGGGTGTTTAAAGTCAAAAAGAATCCTAATGGGAGCTTGCTTCGACATAAAGCATGCCTTGTTGCAAAAGGATTACATCAACTTGCAGGTTTCGACTTCTATGAGGCATGTAGCCCTGTGATCGAACCAACTACTTTATGCATAATGCTGTCTATTGTAGTTTCAAAAGGGTGGCACTTGAGACAGCTTGATGTAAACAATGCGTTTCTTAATGACATCTTGGTTGGGGAAGTGTATATGCAGCAGCCACCTGACTTTGAGGAGGGCAGTACAAAAAAGCCTTTAGTCTGTAAATTGCACAAAGCCTTTTATGACTTGAAACAGACTCCTCGAGCCTGGTTTAATCGATTCAGACATACACCCTCACAACTTGGTTTCACCTCTAGCAAGGCTGATCAGTTACTCTTTTTCAAAATCACTAGTAAGTCTTGCATCTACATACTTGTAAATGCAGATGATATTATTTTATAGGTTCATGTGAAGAAGAAATCAGTTTGCTAGTTAACAACTACATAGTACCTTTGCATTGAAAGACTTAGGGAATCAACATTACTTTCTGGGCATCGAAGTGCAGAATAGATAAACAGGAATCCATCTCTCTCAGCATAGGTATAGTGTAGATTTATTGAAGAAAGCAAAAATGGAAGGAGCTAAGGTCATCTCTAATGCAGTGCACCAAATTTGACACTATTTTCGTGTTAACACCAATTTTTTTTTTACTCTAATGTGTTGACACCAAATTAGTGTAAAAGGTATCTTCAAAGAATATTTTATATATAATTCTTTAACCAATATTAATTAATTTATTTCATATAAAATTTTATTATCAAATAATTACTCACAATATATTAAAAAATTATTAAATACTCACAATTTTTTTTAATTATTTTACAATAAATTATTCTCATTATATTTCCACCTAATTTTTTAGTCACTTAATATTTTTCAACTCATTTTTATCTAACTAATTGTTTATCCACTTAATTTTTTATCCATCTCATTTTTCCAACTAATTTTTTATCCAACTATTTTATTATCCACCCCATTATAAAATCTTATTCTCAAATAATTACGCATAATATATAAAAAAAAATTATTAATTTCTCACATAATTTTTTTAATTTATTATAAAATATTGTTATCATTAATTTTTCAACTAATTTTTTAGTCATGTAATTTTGTCAACTAATTTTTATCCACCTAATTGTTTATCTACCTCATTTTTCCAACTAATTTTTTATCCAACTAATCAAAGCGGATTGTCTAATATTTTTGACAAGTATTTTGGTAGTTATAGAGGAAGTGAAGATGACCTTCCAAATTTATAAATGGTTGTTTAGAAGTATTTATGTCAAATATTTTATTTTTAAGTTATGTTGTTGTTGTTTTTTTTTTTTTTTTTTTAATTTTTTTTAATCATGTATGCTTAATTTAAGGTAATGGTAATATTAATGTTATTGCTATTTAAAAAATTATTAAGTTTTTGCATTAAAAATATTACCAATTTTATCAAGTAATTATTAAAATAATATTTTGTATGTACATTAAATAATTTAATTCATTTTATATTAATATATTACTTATAATATATATTAAAAACTTAAAAATATATTAAAACATATTTAATATTATATTCATTTTAAATATCTCAATGAAATATTTTCAACAGTATAAATTTTTTATAATAATTTAATTCCTATTTATAATTATTAATCAAATTATATAAATACATTAATTGTGGTAAAATGATATAAATAGAATAAAAATTATTATAGTTATTATATGAGGGGTATTATTGGAATTTTAAAAAAAAGGTACACATGGGTCCCAAGTAAAATTTGGTGTTGTCTACCGTTGAACACCAAATTTGGTGTCAAACTGTAGCTCCAACAACAAATATTGCTTTGATTTTTGTGCACCCACACCATATTGGTGATATCTTGGAATTACACCAATTTGGTGCTCCATTGGAGAAGGTCTAAGCCTTTTCCATCACCTATGATAGCTAATGCAGGAAGTCAGCTGTCTGCATATAAGGGAAATCCCATTGACAATGCAAGTGATTATAGAGCTATTGGAGGTGCCTTGCAGTATGTTACAACAAAGAAGACCAGACATCACTTTTGCAGTGAATAAACGTGTCAATTCATGCAAGAACCTCTGGATGGGCGCTAGAAAGCAGTAAAAAGAATTCTCATATATCTTAAATGGACTTCTACTCAAGGGTTATCTATTGAAAGATCAAACAATTTGAGCTCAAGCTTTGATATGGTGGGGTTTTCAGATGCAAACTGGGCTTCCAACCCAGATGACAGAAAATCTACTTCGGGGTTTTGCATCTATCTTGGTCCTAATCTTGTTGCTTGGAGTGCCAAGAAGCAACATACAATTTCCAAGTCATCAACTGAAGCTGAATACAAGAGCTTAGCTTCTGCTGGCAACACACAATTTCTAGGTCATCAACTGAAGCTGAATACAGGAGCTTAGCTTCTGCTGTGGCAAAAGTCATATGGATCAAGTATCTCCTTCATGAACTGAAAATACCTCAACCTAAAGTTTCTATAATCTGGGTAGATAATCAAAGCACCATAGCTATGTCACAAAATCTAGTTCTTCATGCCCGCACTAAGCATATAGAATTGGATCTCTACTTCGTAAGAGACAAGGTGATTCAAAAACAACTTCTAGTCAATTGTGTTCCGTCAATTGTTCAAGTGGCAGATATCTTAACAAAGTCTTTGCTAACACCAAGATTTTAAGCTCTAAAGACCAAACTTAATGTGAAGAACTCCCCATTAAGTTTAAGGGGGGATGTTAGGAATAATGAGAAGGTTGTTTAGCTTCCTCAAGCTGAACAACCATTTTCACTTGACAGGTTCTTCGTTAGGAGTCCACAGAATAGTTCCAGTGGACTTGAATCACCTGATCCTGATAGCATGTGGTGAGAATGGTTGTTAGGATGGTCCAGATCAAATTCTGACAACAATACAATTATTCTGACATCTCTATTGTGACATCTCTTTCATATATGTTATATCATTATTGTGACATCTCTATTTTGCATATATAAAATATATTATTTTAATTGTTTTGTATAAAATATATTATTCTAATTATTCTGTACAGAATATTTATTTACTTATTTTATTTTCTTTTGTAGTCTAGCTTCATAATTTTAATTGTAAAGATATAGTGAAATAGACATTTTATGCATACTTTAACATGACATCTGAGCCTATGGTTCTGTAAGTTTTTTCTTTTCACTGTTCTATTCAGTCGCTGCCTCTATTCCGCTCCATTGCTGCATCTGTTCTCAGCCACTACGTTGTCTCTATTCTCAATTGCGATTTATGTTTCACTACTTGCAATCTCTATTATATTGTCGTATTGCATGCAATCTTTGTTATGTTGCCGTAGTTTCTATCTCATTATGTGCAGTCTCTATTCAGTTGCTGTTTTGCGTGCAATCTCTGTTCTGTTGTCATAGTTGCTATCTATGTTCTACTGCCGACCACCGCTGTTCAATCACTTGGTTTCCAAACTCAAACTTGCATTTATCTAGCCATATTGAGTTTATAAGAATGTTACCACATCAATCTTTTTCATATATGTCACACTAATTGTTGTTACATTTCTATTATATATATATATATATAATATCTTATTCTAGTTATTTTGTAAGGAATATATTATACTAATTGTCTTATAGAGAATATTTACTTGGTTATTTTATTTTTTTCTGTGGGTTATAAATAGGCTTCATATTTTATATTATCAAGATACCGTGAAATATACATTCTATTTATACTTTAACATTAAAAAAGATGAATTGGTTAATTCATAACATGTAATGCATCAACTTAATGGAAAGTAACTGAATTTTAGCTTAGGAAACAATAAACTTAATGCATGGGAATTGTCAAGCTCAAACTAAACAAATTAATGAATCAAACGCCGTTGGACAACAAACTGTCATTTGTCACCCCTGTACACCTACAGGAAAGTAAAGTAGAGAATCTAGAACAAGACAAATGGAAACAGATATTTTAACTTTAACTAATGTTGGAATGTCAGTTTTCATTGGTTGCGTTGCGCTTACTACTACCTACTTACTACTGCTTACTTTCTCTCTGAGTCGGCTGTGGCTTCCACGGAGAGAGAAAAAAGAGAAACAATTTGAATAACACCTTCTATCCACCTCTGCAAACCCATTTGTTCTCTAACTGAACCACCATATATATAAAATTCAAGAGGTCAGTTACCATTGTTTTCTGTTTCTTGGCTCTTTTTGTTAGCTCTTCAGTTCAAGTAAGATTTAAAACTTGTACTATTATGCAAACAAAGTCCATTAATTATCAACATTTGCATGTCTTCATTTCAATTCTAGAGGTTTCTTGTTAATGTTTGTGTTGACTACTTATGAATTGCTAATTTCTGTATCGTCTATTATTTCATTTTTGTTTGTTATACTGCTTTTGTAATTTACAATTACAAATACTTGCAATCTGAATAATTGTTTGTAGCCCACCTGCCCTTTTTTTGTTTATTGGTCTTCTGTTGATTTATTGGTTTTGAAATGTAATTCTATGTAGTCTCAATTTTTTCCTCCAGTAGTTTTAAATTTTTGGTGGAGTTCCCTTGTGTGTATACTACTTTTTTTCCCTTGATTTGATCTAGTTTCCTCTTGTGAATTTGATAAAACCCCACAAAAGTTTGTTTGGATATCCATATATCTTTAGCAAAGATTAGTGAACAAGTACAGTTACAGAACTAATGGGTTTGTTTGGATACCGTGGAACTTTGTACTTTTGTTTACTTGTGTTCAAAACCTATGTTTCTGGCTCACAACATATTGGCCGGATATATCCTGGTTTTGAAGCATCTCAGATTGATTGGATCGATACCAATGGGGTATTCTTGTTATCGAACAATTCAGTTTTTGGTTTTGGCTTTTACACTGCCGTGGATGTTAAGTTATTCGTGTTGGTTATCACCCACATAAGCAGTGGAATAGTAGTTTGGACAGCTAATAGAGGCTCATTGATTAACAATTCCGACAAGTTTGCGTTTGACAGAAATGGGAATGTGTATTTGCAAAGAAGTGATGGTGTAGCTTGGAGCACGAATACTTCGGGGGCAAGAGTTAGCTCGATGGAATTGTGGGATTCGGGTAACTTGGTGTTGCTTGGGAACACCAGAAATATCCTGTGGCAGAGTTTTAGCCATCCCACCGATACCCTTTTACCTGGTCAGGAGTTTTTGCAAAATATGAGACTGAAAAGTTTTCCAAATACAAATAACTTGAGTGTTTATCTTGAAATTAAGTCCGGAGATGTGGTCTTATACGCAGGGTATCGAACTCCACAGACCTATTGGTCCTTGGCACAAGAGAACCGAAAAACCAATAACAGTTTAGCTGGCAAGGTCTACTCTGCATTGTTGGTTTCCAATGCCTGGAACTTCTATGATCAGAATAAGGTTTTGCTTTGGCAGTTCATAATCTCCAAAAATTCTGTTCAAGACGCTACCTGGGCGGCAATTTTAGGCACTGATGGGGCAATCAAATTCTATAATCTTCAAAAGGGAAAACCAGTTTATCCTGAGGCAGTCAAGATACCAGAAAATTCATGTAGCGTTCCTGAGCCTTGTTCTCCATATTTTGTGTGCTATTTCGAGAATCGTTGTGTATGTCCTAGGTCTCGCGACTCTAATTTCAGTTGCAAATATCAAATTGCTTGGACATGTAGCTCCAAGAATTCAGCAGATATGTTCTATCTTAGTGAGAAGCTTGATTATTTTGCACTAGAGTTTGTTACGCCCTTTTCAAGTTATGATCTTGAAGCTTGCAAAAAAGCCTGCCTCCATAACTGCTCCTGTGCTGTGTTGTTCTTTGAAAATAGTACTCGGAGTTGCTTTCTGTTTGATCAGATTGGTAGTTTGCAACGCTCTCAAAATGGATCTTCTAGTTATATTTCATACGTGAAGGTGTCAACTGCATATGGTGGGCTAAACTCTCTAAACAAAGAAAGCAAAAATTCGGGGAAAATAGTTCTACTAACTGTATTCGTAGTTGTTGCAACCATAATAGTTATTGCTGGTTTACTTTATGTGGGACTCCGGTATCATTATAAAAATAAAAGATCAGTGGAGTTCCCTCAAGAAAGCTTGGAAGAGGAGGATTTCTTGGACAGTTTTCCAGGAATGCCTGTTCGTTATAATTATAGCGATCTTTGTATGGCAACTAAAAGCTTTTCAACAAAACTAGGCCAAGGAGGGTTTGGATCAGTCTATCTAGGTGTGCTAGCAGACGGTACCCGTTTGGCTGTGAAAAAGTTGGAAGGCATTGGGCAGGGAAAGAAGGAGTTTAGAGCTGAAATAAGTGTAATTGGGAGTGTTCATCATGTTCATCTTGTCAAACTCATAGGCTTCTGCATGGAGAGGGCTCATAGACTTCTTGTTTACGAGTACATGGGAAACGGTTCCTTGGATAAATGGATCTTCAAGACCAAGGAAGAAAGTCAGTTATTGAGTTGGAATGCAAGATTTAACATTGCACTTGGTACTGCCAAGGGATTAGCTTATCTCCATGAGGAGTGTGAAGCGAAGATCGTTCACTGTGACATAAAGCCTGAAAACATTCTTCTCGATGACAATTTCACTGCCAAAGTTTCGGACTTTGGTTTGGCTAAGCTGATGAAGCGCGAAGATAGTCTTGTGTATACAACGGTAAGGGGTACAAGGGGGTACCTTGCACCGGAATGGATAACAAACAGCCCTATTTCGGAGAAGACTGATGTGTACAGCTACGGGGTGGTCTTGTTGGAGATCATTAGAGGCAGGAAGAGTTATGATATGGGGGATGATGGTTCAGAGAGAGAACATCTTCCAGCTTACGTGTTCAAGATGTTGGAAGAAGGGACACTCAGAGAAATTATAGATCCGAGGCTAGACATCAATCCAAATGATGTGACAGTTGAGACCGCAGTTAAAGTTGCATTGTGGTGCATACAAGATGACATGCAACTTCGACCGCCAATGACTAAAGTAGTTCAAATGCTTGAAGGTGTATGTGCTGCACCGCAACCTGCAACCCCTTCTCAGCTTAGTGCTCAAGCTTACTCAGGTCTTTTGAGGTGGAGAAATGGAGAGGGTACTTCATCAGGACTTCATGATGACAACAGTGGTGCATGTTTATCCGATATTCGCCTATCTGGCCCGAGATGATAGAAGCAGTCTGTGGATTGATGGAAATGAACAAGCGGAGTTGTGAGTTTTCAAGTAATAGAAGAGTTCATTTAGCCTTCATGGCACTTTGGTGAACCAAGAAACTTTCCTCTTTTTTTTTTATTCCATGATTTTTCTGCATAAAATTTCCTCATTGTGCTTGTAATTTGAAACCTCAAGAAAATTGTAAAAGGCACTTGTTAATTGTGGCAGGCTAGCATTCCATTAATCACAAATTGACTAGTAAGCACATACCTGCCTATAATGATATCATGGACCTCATGGTAATAGTATCTAGGACATAAATGAACCATTGAACAGTGTGATTTTGATACAACTAACTTTCTGTAGTGCAAGATTAACATTCCAAAATGATGAAGGGTATGAAATTAAAACTCTAAATCATATTTTAAAACTGATTTAAACTTTGAAGCAGTTTAAAAACTTGACCTATTAAGCTCTAGAACCATTTGATCGAACTAGAATGAACCAGTCCAATTTTTATTGGTTTTGGACTGATTCATTCAATACAAATTTACTAGATCCGATTAATTTTCAAAAATCAATCCTTTGCAGTTTTAGTTCGGATCACTTCAAAAGTGAACCAATCTGGTACATGCCCACCCCTAATTGAGATACAAAGAGGTAGAAATGACCAAAAAGACATTGGAGAAGACTTTGGTGATAGTTGAACACAATCGACATGCTCTTGGTGGGTGACTGACGTACTTTGTTGTTGTTGTTTTTCCTTTTTTGTTCCAATTTGCAACATTAATCTCATCATGCAATGACCTACTCTACTTAAAAATAAATAAATAAATATCTCGTATTGTATAACGAATCAAATTTGGAACATTGTCAAATTGAGTGAAAAATCTCTACCATTAAACCACATTATGGACGAATAAGTACTAAACATATAAGAATGATGCTTTCAACAAGAATATAATACCAAGCTTGGAATACCAAATCGATATGATATACATTTTTACTTTGCATGTGTCTTTGTATTAATTGACTCATGAATTACATAAATATGGATGCCAAGCAATAAACATGAGGATATGGCTTCCAATCCTGGAGAAGGAAATTAAATGTGCACATATCATGTAAACAGAAGTCAAGGCCTATAAATTTGAAGACCCCAAACCGACTTTGTTCGGGCACAAAACGTAGAAGAAAAATCATCAAGGAACTGAGAGAGACCTAGTAGAGTTAACAGCAATGGACAAAAATGGTAGTTCAAGCAGATTTGTTTTGGTAATGGCTATCGTGATGATCATTCATAGTCTCTCAGTCTCTCAAGTAAAAGGCGAATTTTCGTACGAACAGTGCGTAGAAATATGTAAGAAGGCATGCAAAAGCAGTCCGGTGTATGACTATTGCATGAAGGATTGTATGCCACAATGCATCAATCTTGGCGGTGCAAGTTCCCTCCGCAGCAACTTCGTTTCTGGTATTGATCAAAATCTCTTTTACAACATTTAAAAGTATTTTATATGTTTGAATTTTAACATTTGTTAATGTTGAGGGGCAGATAATGGAAAAATGGAAGGTTGTGTGGATTCATGCTCCAAGAGCTGCAACAAGGCGTATACTCAGACAAGAAATTAGTCAAATTTTGCAAGTCTGTATACAATAATTAAGCAGTTAATGATTGTGGTTCTATCGAGATATGGATCGTTTAATTTTTTTCTTGAATTTAGTAAAATAAAGATTTACGTATATTCTGTTGAAGTTTTAATGATTAAATGTTCGTGTATGATGTGTACGAATGTGCTTGCCAATATTTCTCTATTTATTTTCAACCAAGTAGAAGCCGACCAGCATGCATGTAGTCGAGATTTTATATCAAGGTGGATTAGAATAAATTTTTTAATTGAACCCTGACGGTATGAATATATTTTATAAATTAAAAAATATAGACATACCTAATTAAAGAAGATATAATAATTTTTACCTCTCAAAGTTAACAAAAATAAAAGTAAAACAATTGAAAAAATATTTAAATAATAAAATTCATCAAATATGAATTATAACTAATGTTATGATATCAACAATCTTTTTTTTAATACAAACAATCTATATTTGATAATCATAATTCATAATTACTATCACATTTTAAATTAAAGGCTGTCCCACTTTAAATTAAAAGTAAATTAAAAGAAACACTAAGGATATTAAATTTAACTAATATGTAACCTCCCCTTTGTTGCTAATCTTCACGTTCAATCTCTTGAATAGAATGGTGACATCATTTTATACCAAAACGAAAAATTAAAAGATATATATATATATTCTTGAAAATAGGAAGGTAAAGTGAGAAAAGAAAAATATCAGTAGAGATCTCATATGGATCTCCATCATCCAATCTCCAAGGATGGAGATTTTGATCTCCAGCCCCGGAGTCGGAAATTAGATCACCAGCGACATGGCATGTGAGGCAAGCCACCTCCTCCTCACAGCGATGCCTATCTGCAGCGGGGCCTTCCCTTGCCATTGGTCATGTCCCTAGATTTCATCCATGGGGATATATATTGGTCCACCATCCATATATTTTTCTTTTAAAAAAATAAAAAATATGTTTTAAATGGATTGTGATTTAATTTAATTTTTTAAATTTTGATTTTTTTGTTATTTAACTTTTTTGAAATTTGATTTTTTTGTTTTTAAATCTTTACCGTGGGTCCATCTACGAGATGGTTGGGCTATATCTACTTTTTATTTTATTTTTATTAATTCTTTCAACTACTTAAACAAATTTTTTTATTACCTTAAATTATGGGCAATTTATTCCTTTCATCCTTGTCTGACGGTTACTTTTAACTTTTAATGGTCAACGTTCATATGAAGGGATATCATTGTCTTATTTTTTGAAGGTTGATTGTGGATATAAGAGGAAAAGTGAAGTTCAAGGAAGTTAGTATCAGTTTACACATTTAAAAACAATTAGATGCAGAGTGGAGCCAGCATCCTCTGACCCTGGTCTCCTCTCAAGCAGTGGAGAAAACACTTATTTCCTCCATCGATGCTGACATTAACTTCATCAAGGATGGAAAAATCCTTCTTTGGTGTTTGGAAGAGGCAAGAGATGTTGACATCGCCAGAGGTGGACAAATCCACCTCCGACTTTTAAGTACATATCATTTTAATATTATACAATTATTTTATGTATGTTGTGCCTAATAAAAGTACACAGGCCTTGAGCCCTAATAGAGGCCCAGAAAGCCCAAGAAGACCAGAAGCTCAGAAACCCAGCAGAATGACACAGTAAGGAAGCCCATAAAATTTGTTGCGTCAGTGTATGCCGCCGCGTCAACATGACACTATACGATGGAAACTCTAAGTAACCGAGCAATGAAATGACGTGCAACAAGGCAGCTCGAATTGAATAGCCCACACGTCTAGTAGTAGGGATTCATTACAACTCGAGTGGCATATATTGATATATTTCCTTGTACCAATGAATTCTTGAAAATGAAAAGAGAACTCTATCAAATAAAAAATTACACGTACTAGAAAATATCCAAAATTGTAGTTTGATTCAATATCTAAGTACTCAATGCAGATTGATGTAAAATAGAAAGAAAATCTTAATCTTTCATACCTTGTAATGAACTAATTATACGAAAATAAGGAATCCCAAACACTATAATTAGGTTCCTTTATTTAGAGAAAAAAAAAAAAAAAAAAACTCTGGCCACCTTATACAAAAACACTAAAACTATGCCCTTCTCCTTCACTACAATATTAACCATGGATGTAGATTTCTTTCATATAGTCGAACCATGTTAAAAACTCTTTTTCCACTTTGTTTTATTGCTTTCATATCTATGTTACATTGCTTAACTCCTTACTTGCGTTTGTAGTTTTATTAGCTTTGTCCAAATCATATTAAATTTGGCGTTGACTGATTTTCTTAGTCAACAATATATTGTTTTCATAAATTTATTTAATTTTTGTTATGTAATTACTACAAAATCATTTGACTATTTATTATGATGTCGATTTTAATCAATTTATCATATACATTTTTCTTAATTTCCGAAAGTAAAGCAGTTTTAAAATTAAATTTACTAAACACATCATAACTTTTCTTTAAAAAAAAATTGATTGTTTCTTAAGACAAATTATAAGTGATCATTTCTCCAGCTACGACAACCTAAAACTCAAAGCCAAACATAGCTTTAGTGTGAGCATTGAATGGACCATCTAATATGGAAACAAGGATTGTTTAGAATCATTTTTTAATTTTTTTTCTAACGTTTTTATAATATATTGATATATTAATATAAAAAATAATCAATGGTTAAGATTATTATAATTTTTTTCTCTATAAACTCAAACTTTAACTTTTTTTATAAAAAAATTAACACCATGTCAATATTAATAGAAAATTCTATAGAGAATCCTTGCTTTTACCGTCAACCCTCGATTTGATCCATTAGATTGCAGGCTAGCATTCCTTTTATTACAAATTAACTAGTACATACCTGCCTAGCTATGATGGTATCATGGTAATAGCATCTTAGACAGAAATGAACCATTGAACTGGGTGATTTTGATACAACTAATTTTCGTAATACCTTTTCTGTAGTGCAAAATTAACATCCCAAAATTAAATTAAAACTCTGAATTCTGTTTTAAAACTGGTTTAAATTTTTAAGTAGTTTAAAAATGTGAACGTAAAAATTTGGCGTATTAGGCTCAAGAACCATTGGATCCAACCGGACCGAACAGGTTCAATATTTATTGGTTCTTGACCGATTTGTTCAATACAAATTTACTGGATCGGATCACTTTTCAAAAGTCGATCCTTCTCGGTTTTCTATCCGATCTCTTCCAAAGTGAACCGATCCAGTACATGTCCAACCCTACTTGAAATACAAACAGCCGGAGACGACCATAAAGACATTAGAGATGATGTAGGCTATAAGTGAACACAATTGACATGCTCTTGGTGGTTGACTGACATATTCTGTTTGTTTTAATCCCCCAATTTGCAACATTAATCTTATCATGTAATGATGTATTGATTTTTTTTTTTTTTTGGAATACCATGTGTTGTTTAACAAATCAAATTTAAATTGAATGAGCATTCTCTACCATATACCAAACTACATTTAGAGACAAAGCTGTATTGAACAGATAAGAATAATGGTTTCAACATTAATATTAGAGTTCTTTTTTAATATAACACTAAAGAAATCATTTGTATACCGAACTTGGAATTCCTACCAAATAAATATAATTGTACTATATCACTTTTCATGGATTTTTCTATTAATTGTATGTTATCAATTAAATCATGAATTATATATATAGTGGTTCTATGGTCAATATCTCTTAACTTTTTAGATAAAAAATTTCAATCATCCATTAGATGTAATGGACAAAAAGAAACGAAGATAAAAATTGAAATTAATAATTATCATTTAATTATTACCAAACAAACTCATGAGGTGCTTCTTATGAAGGTAACAATCAAATGATAATTATTTATTAAATTTTTATCTTCTTTTTGTCTATCCATTAGATCTAATAAATAATTGAGATTTTTTTGTCCTAAATTTTTTTTAAAGTTACAAGGCACTGACTGTAGAACCACTATATGTGTATGTGTGACACACACCAAGCCATAAACATGAATGGGTGCGGATTCTAATCCTAAATAGGGATATTAAATGTGCACATATCATTCTAATCAGTATATGCATGTAAACAAAATTAAAGGCCTATAAAATAAAATAATATATATATTTTTAAATAGGAAAAGGAAATTCAAAAATTTAAGTCACGATGGATGGATTCTCTTTAGATTCTTATAATATGGATGGATTCTCCTTAGATTCTCATCATTCTTCCGTTCTTCAAAACTATCTTATTCTCAAGGATAAGATCTGAAAATCTCCTTACCATGTCATCATAATCTTCTCAAGACGCTTCCTCCCTGGGCACCCCTTTCCATCAAACCCTTATTTATTAAAACTTGATTTTCCCACAACCTTTCCTCCAACTTCAATATCAAGCTTTCCTTGGCTGTAACAATATTCCACCTTCCTCAAAGAAGTGACCAACCAAATACTGAAATAGATAACCCAAGATTTTTTTCATAGCACACGATGGATTCTTTGCATCGAACTCAAGCTCTACTATTAAAAATTTCACATGTGAATGATTTTATTTTAGTGGGGGACCTAAATGAAGCACATGCTCAGAGAAGAGATCTCCACCCTTTAAATGTTGCTCGTTCACAACTTTTAATGGCTTCATTCATGTGTTCTTCTCCTCATTATAAATATCAAGCTCCTCGGATACTACATACAATTTAGACTTCAGCGAATTTAATTCTTTCTCATAGGATATAATATTTTCCTTAAACAATTCAATTTCAGTATCAACTTGAGATTTCTCATCATTTATCTTCTCCATCAAATGGAGCATTCTTACAATGACTTTGAAATTGCAGCCTTTAGCGTGCTTTTTAACCAGATTATCCTCGAATGTTGCATCAATCTTCTCTATATCTTCCACGCAATCCATGCAAATTGCTTTCATCTAACCCATCTGCCATCACATTCGTCTCACGTTTATGACTTTTCTTCATGAGTTCATCTAATGTCCCTCTCGCCTCTACCTTCAGCTAATCTCTTCTCTATCCACTCTAACATTTCCTTGTTTGTTCTCCTTATTTCCTCCAATGATAGGTTCATGGTCACTTAACTATGCTAATGATGTAACCACCTTCTCCAACATCTTAGAAATTTTGAATCAACTTTTTTTCAGAGCTTCCAACCTTCTTAACTCTATGTCTCTCAACGAATTCATTATTGAAACCCTCTCAATGAAATTTTCCAAAAAAATTAGCTTCGAAAATGTAACACCCCAAATCTGACAATAAGAAATTAGGATGCTACGATCAATCTAAATCATAAAATCTCCAAAAAAATTATTCTCATAGTAAAAGTAATCAACACAATGTTTCCAAATATTGTCTCCAAAAGAAAATCACTAACAATTAAAATTTAACAAATCACAATTTTTTTCTAATTTCCAACCTTACAATATCCAAAATGAAATAAATCAAATTCTCTAAACTAAACATCAAATAATATCAAAGCTTCCGTGATCAACAATCTCAAGCTCTTAATAGTCATCATCCATAGATCTTAATTACTCTGTAAAAATGATGGAGACTAAGGGTGAGCCGTCAACTCGGTAAGTAAATTCATGCATAACGTTGGTATTATTGCATTTACCTTTATGAGTCGACATATGAAACATAATTATGTATAATTGAATTCTAAAATCAAAAATTGAAAACCATATACATATATCAACATTTTTCATGTTTGTAATCAATGCCATTTAGGATAACAAAATAACAAAATCAAATACCATATAATACATTCATTTATTCAATATAAATTAAAAGTTAGCTTATATCATATAGTGTCACAAGTACCCCGTGTGATGCGACCAAAATATATCACAATTAACCATGTGACGCGGTCAAAATAACAAAATATGTCACAATTCCCTGTGTGACGCGGCCAAAATAACAAAATATGCGTGCACAAAAATCCAGCTAGACCAATATCAGAACGGTAACTATAGATAATGAGCCAAAACAATTTTCATAATCTAATCTAATAATACATTTTCGAATCATAACGGTATAATATTCAATAATAGTAAATAAATTTTAAGAAAATAATTTTCAAATACAATCTGTAATTTAAACATGGTTTTTGAGTTATGCTAATTCTTAGGTTTAAAGTAAAATACTTTTCAAAGTTTTGAAAGTAAAATAATTTTGAAAAATTTGGCAAAACATTTTACTAGTAGATAAACAAATTGAAAATAATTAACAAAAAACATTTTAAGCATAACGTAATTTCACAATATTCCAAAAATTCATATAACAACATACATTCGTCATGGATGAATTTACTTACCTCGAATACCCAAAATCACAAAATTTAAGCTCAACGATTGCAAGAACCTATACAGTTTCAGAGTACACAATATTATAATCTCATCTCCAAAATAACCTTAATTGGATTGAAACAATCTTAGATCAATAAATCATAAATCCTATCTTTCTTACTTCAATTTTCAGCACTAACACAGCCTACTGCAGTATTTTTAATTAAATCCCTAGACCTCCAATCAACACCAAATTTGAAAAGAATAAACTAGACACATAAAACAACATCCAGTAAAAATTTCAAATCAAACGGAGGTCTCTAGCATGGGTAAAAATCCATTTCGATCGGTCTTTCAGAAACTGCCCAGGAAAAATTAATTCCGACCCCAGCCTACTTCAAGAATTTTTATAAGTTCTACGGGCATCCAAAAATTACAAAATTTCATATACTAACAAAAGACATATGAACCTATCTACATATTAAATTTCGTAATTTTCTGAGCAGTGTAATTTGTCAAAACAAATTCATCAAAATCAACTAATTATCCGCTTAAAAGAAACCTTTCAGCAGCCTCGATTTTGAAAATCAATAGTCTAATATAGGTTAATGAAAATTTTTATCACAAAACAACTCTAAATGCCTCTCCTAACATCATTCATATATAATTCTTAATCAAAATCATTAATCTTTTAAAAGAATTACAATGTCAACATACAATATTTCTAGCAAAATACATTCTATACCCTAAATCAATTTTCTACATAATCATACTAAAGGAAGAAAGAAAACTTATCCAAATCTTAAATCAAAGAAACCCTTCTTGATCTCCTTCACCTACTGTTGAATAAAAAAAAATAGAGAGTTTATCAATACGTTGTTTTCTTTTCTGTTCTTTTTTGTCTGCAGACTTCTGTTTGCTATTTAAAAAAAACCTAGGGTTTTATTTTTTATTTTTTATTTTTTTGTAGCAATTGGGCTTTACTCCTTAATAAACCCCTTTTATTTTGTAGCAATTAGGCTTTTCTCCTTAATAAATCTCTTTTATTTATTTATTTATTTTGTCAAAGAAAATATGATGTTACAATTCTCCCCCCCTTGAAATAAATTTCGTCCTCGAAATTTTCTTACGTACCTCAACTGTTGAAAAGTAAGGGGTATTTCTCCTTTATCTCATCTTTTCATTTCCATGTGGCTTCTTCTATTGGATGATTTTCCCAACGCACCTTCACAAAGAGATAACTCTTGCTCTTAAAACTTGTTGCTTCCTATCGACAATCTCCATTGGCTGCTCCTCATATGACATATCCTCCGAAATTTGAATTGGTTTATAATTCAACACATGAGCAGAATCTGCAATATATTTCCTTAATATTGACACATGAAATACGTTGTGGAGTCTTGATAGTTGTGGTGGTAAAGCCACACGATATGCCACTGGCCCTATCCTTTCTAGCACTTCAAAAGGCCTAATGAATCTAGGACTAAGCTTCCCCTTTTTACCAAATCAAAAAACACCCTTCCATGAAGAGATTTTCAAGAAGACATGGTCTCCAACTTCAAATTTCAAATCTCGCCTACGACGATCCGCATAACTTTTCTGTCTACTTTGAGCAGTACGGAGGCATTCCTTGATGAGCTTGATTTTATCCACAGTGATCTGAACAAGCTCCGATCCCAACAATTTTCTCTCACCAACCTCTTCCCAACAAATAGGCGATCTGCACTTCCTACCATACAATGCTTCATAAGGAGGCATACCAATGCTAGAGTGAAAAATATTGTTATAAGCGAATTCAATCAATGTCAAATGCTTCTCCCAAGTTCTACCCAAATCTAAGACACAAGCTCGTAACATGTCCTTCAAGGTGTGAATGGTTCTTTCTGATTGTCTATCTGTCTGAGGGTGAAATGCAGTACTAAAATTAAGTTTAGTACCCAAACCTTCATGCACACTAGCCCAAAACTTAGATGTGAAACGAGGATCTCGATCAAACAAAATAGTTTCCGGTACACCATGCAACCTAATGATTTCCTTCATGAACAATTCTGCTAATTGCCATAGTTTATTAGTACTTTTTATCGGTAGAAAATGAGCTGACTTTATTGACCGATCCACAATCACCCAAATACAATCACAACCTCTATTGGAACGAGGTAAACTACCGATAAAATACATCATAATCTTCTCTTATTTCCACTCAGGAATAGGAAGAGATTGTAAAGGACCAACAGGTTGTTGATGCTCAATCTTTACTTACTGACAAACGAGACACTTGGATACGAATTCTACCACATCCTTCTTCATATTCTTCCACTAGCAATTATGCTTCAAATCATGATACATCTTAGTACTGCCTGGATGCACATTATACGTTGTACAATGAGCCTTTGTCAAAATTTCTCCCTTAAGTTCACTATTTCCAGGTACACAGAGTCTTTTTCCATACCACAAGACATCTTTGTCATCCAATTGGAAGTCGGATCTTTCACCCTTTTTAACACCTTCTCTAATCTGAACGAATTGTGGATCATCTTTTTGGGCAAGCTTAACTCTATCCACCAAAGTAGGTTGAACTGTTAAATGAGCCAAGAAATTAGTCTGCCCATTTGTCACCAACATAATATCACATCTTTCAAAATCCTTAAGAATGTGATTTCTAGTAGTAACCAAGTGCACCATATTCCCTGATGATTTTCTGCTTAGAGCATCCGCCACAACATTAGCTTTACCCAGATGATAGTTTATAGTGCAATCATAATCCTTCACTAATTTCAACCACATTCTTTGCCTCAAATTCAACTCTTTTTGAGTAAACAAGTACTTCAAACTCTTATGATCTGTGAAGATCTTACAAGTCTCTCCATAAAGATAGTATCTCCAAATTTTCAAAGCAAAAACCACTGCTACTAACTCCAAATCATGAGTTGGATAATTCTGTTCATGAACCTTCAACTGCCTTGAAGCATAGGCAATCACTTTCTCATTTTGCATTAGAACACATCTCAATCCTTTCTTAGAAGCATCACTGAAGATAACATAACCACCACCGCTAGAAGGGATGGTTAGAATTGGGGCAGAAACTAACCTATTCTTTAGCTCTTAAAAAGTTCTCTCGCAATCATCACTCCATTCAAACTTGACACCCTTTTTGGTTAAACTAGTTAAAGGAGTTGCAAGGCTAGAGAAATTCCTAACAAAACGCCGATAGTAGTCAGTCAATCCAAGAAAACTTCTCACTTCCGTGACATTGGTAGATCTATTCCAATTCACTATTGTTTCAATCTTAGCTGGATCAACATAAATGTCATCTCTAGTCACAACATGCCCTAAAAACACTACCTTATCAAGCCAAAACTCACACTTCTTAAGTTTTGCAAAGAGTCTTTTCTCTTGAAGCTTTTGAAGTACAATTCTTAAATGTTTCTCATGCTCATTTTTATCTTTAGAGTATATCAAGATATCATCGATGAAAATAATGACAAATTGATCAAGATAGGGTTGAAAAACTCAATTCATCAAATCTATAAAAACTGCAGGAGCATTGGTTAACCCAAAAGGCATCACCAAGAACCCATAATGCCCATATCAAGTTCGAAAAGTTGTCTTAGACACATCATCACTCTTGATCTTCAATTGATGGTATCCTGATCGCAGATCGATCTTTGAAAATATTGCTGCACCTTGCAATTGGTCAAATAGATAATCGATTCGCGACAGAGAATATCTATTTTTAATGGTGACCTGATTCAATTGTCGGTAATCAATGCATAATCGCATAGAGTCGTCCTTCTTTTTCACAAACAACACAGGAGCACCCTAAGGTGATACATTAGGACGAATAAAACCCTTATCTAAAAGGTTTTGCAACTGAACATTTAACTCCTTAAGCTCAGTTGGTGTCATGCAGTATGGTGCCTTAGAAATAGGAGTAATCCCCGACACCAAGTCTATTGCGAATTCAACTTCTAGATCAAAGGGCGAACCATTTAGGTCTTCTGGAAAGACATCGGGAAACTCTCTAACTACAGGAATATTCTTCACGTTCATTCCATTACTACTATCACTCAATATATAAGCCAAAAATCCCTCACATCCTTTTTGTAACATTTTCTTAGCTTTAACCGCAGAGATGAAATTATTACAAGAGTTTCGTATTCCCTGAAATCGAAACTCTTTCTTCCGAGATATACAAAATACAATCTCCTTGGAGTGACAATAAATACTAGCATGGTTAGCAGCTAACCAATCCATCCCTAAAATAACATCGAAGTCACATATATCTAATGGCAGTAAATCCACAAAAAACTTCTTCCCACCAACAAGGATTAAACACAATCGATAAACATGTTTTATAGGTATACTATCACCTGATGGTATCACATTAGATAAGCGAAAATCTAGAGATTCAATAGTTCTACTTGCGAAAACAGCAAATGCACGTAAAACAAAAGAATGGGTAGCACCAGAATCAAATAAAGTTATAGCTTCTCTAGAAAATAGAGATAAAGTACCTGTGACAACATCATTTGATGCATGTGTATCCTGCTCAGTGAGGGCAAAAACACGTCCTTGAGTCTTTAACTTCTTCTTCTTCTTACTTTCATCTGTCGATGCATTATCTGAGCTATAACGCTTTTTCGGACAATCCTTAAGCTTATGATCAGTCTTTCCACAACCAAAACAAGAACCAGTACGCATATAACATTCTCCAAAATGGAAGCGACCACAATGTTGACATGCAGGGATATTCTTTTTCGAAGGAGCATCACTAGAAACCTTTTCCTTGCCCTTGCTATTTTGCCCCTTAAACTGAGAACCCTGCTTATTTGCACCCCCATTACGAAATCCCCCTCGATTGTTATGCTGCCTAAAAGCCTCACATGCCTTCTTGCACGCTTCTATAGATTTTTCAGCAATCAAGGTTCGATCAACAACATCAGCATATCGACTTAGCTTAAGAACCTCTATACTACCTCAAATATTTGGATGTAAACCATCAAGAAACCGTCTAGCTTTGCTTGCATCATCAAGAAGCAGCTTGGTTGCAAACCTAGACAAAGAGGTAAATTGTTCTTCATACTCTGCAACAGACTTGCTACATTGCTTAAGATTAAGAAAATCTCTTTCCATTTCAAAACGAACTCGATTTGGAAAGTACTTCTCATTAAAAGCATCTTTGAACCCCTTCCAAGTGATATTTTCATTTGTCGCTAAAGTAGTCTTTATAATACGAGAAGTAGCATCCCACCAATGATCAATCTCATCCTGAAACATAAATGTAGTAAGCACGACCTTTTGATCATTAGAGCACCCCATGGTCGTAAAAACTTTTTCAATCTGTTTTAGCCAACCCTCGGCAACAACTGGATTTGAGGTTCCTTTAAAAGCTGGCGGTCCCAATTTCTTGAACCACTCTAGAGTTACCACAGAACCTGCATCGGCATTGCCTTGAATCGCCACATTTCTTCCATGTCGAGCAACATTGCCACCCTGATTCATCTCTGTGAGCAACCTATTTTGCTGCTCCAATAACCGAGTTACCAAATTCATTGTCGGGTTAGCTTCTTCGGCAAGTTGTCAAATGGTAGGATTGTCATCAACATTCGCATCTTGATTACCATTCGAACCTTCCTTGTGGGTGTTATTTCGAGTTCAACGGGACATAATTATCTAGTGAAAAACAAAACAATGAACACCCAGAGCGATAATGAAAATTAGGAATATACATAATAAAGGAAACTAAAGTTCTTATACTTAAAGCATAATTTTATAAAACATAAGATCCTCAGCTTTTGTTAGATCACCTAACATACAACTAAATTCTAACTATATGATATAAGGATTGTTGCCTACTCTCCAATTTCATAACTTGAATTATACTAAGTCGAATCATTATGTTAAACCATTACAACCTAATGTGCAAAATCAAACCTAGGCTCTGATACCAAACTGTAACACCCCAAATTTGACAATAAAAAATTATGATGCTACGATCAATCTAAATCATAAAATCTCAAAAAAATTTATTCCCATAGTAAAAGTAATCAACAAAATGTATCCAAATATTGTCTCCAAAAGAAAATCTCTAACAATTAAAATTTAACAAATCACAATTTTTTTTCTAATTTCCAACCTTACAATATCCAAATTGAAATAAATCAAATTCTCTAAACTAAACATCAAATAATATCAGAGCTTCTGTGATCAACAATCCCAAGCTTTTAACAGTCATCATCTATAGATCTTAATTACTCTACAAAAATGATGGAGACGAGGGGTGAGCCGTCAACTCGGTAAGTAAATTCATGCATAACGTTAGTATTATTGCATTTACCTTTATGAGTCAAAATATGAAACATAATTATGTATAATCGAATTCTAAAATCAAAAATTGAAAACCATATACATATATCAACATTTTTCATGTTTGTAATCAATGCCATTTAGGATAACAAAATAACGAAATCAAATATCATATAATACATATATTTATTCAATATAAATAAAAAGTTAGCTCATATCATATAATGTCACAAGTACCCCGTGTGACGCGGTCAAAATATATCACAATTAACCATGTGACGCAGTCAAGATAACAAAATATGTCATAATTCCCCTTGTGACACGGCTAAAATAATAAAATATATGCACACAGAAATCCAACTGGACTCATATCAGAACGGTAACTATAGACACTGAGCCAAAACAATTTTCATAATCTAATATAATAATACATTTTCGAATCTTAACGGTATAATATTCAATTATAGTAAATAAATTTTAAGAAAATTATTTTCAAATACAATCTGTAATTTAAACATGGTTTTTGAGTTATGTTAATTCTTGGGTTTAAAGTAAAATACTTTTCAAAGTTTTGAAAATAAAATAATTTTGAAAACTTTGGCAAAACATTTTACTAGTAGATAAACAAATTGAAAATCATTAACACAAAACATTTTAAGCATAACGTAATTTCACAATATTTCAAAAATTCATATAACAACATACATTCATCATGGATGAATTTACTTACCTCGAATACCCAAAATCACAAAATTTAAGCTCAACGATTGCAAGAACCTATACAGTTTCAGAGTACACAATATTATAATCTCATCTCCAAAATAACCTTAATTGGATTGAAACAACCTTAGATAAATAAATCATAAATCCTATCTTTCTTATTTCAATTTTCAGCACTAACACAGCCTACTGCAGTATTTTTAATTAAATCCCTAGACCTCCAATCAACACCAAATTTGAAGGGAATAAACTAGACACATAAACCAACATCCAGTAAAAATTTCAAATCAAACGGAGGTCTCTGGCATGGGTAAAAATTCATTTCGATCGGTCTTTCAGAAACTGCCCAGGAAAAATTAATTCCGACCCCAGCCTACTTCAAGAATTTTTATAAGTTCTATAGGCATCCAAAAATTACGAAATTTCATATACTAACAGAAGACATATGAACCTATCTACATATTAAATTTCGTAATTTTCTGGGCAGTGTAATTTGTCAAAACAAATTCATCAAAATCAACTAATTATCAGCTTAAAAGAAACCTTTCAGCAGCCTTGATTTTGAAAATCAATAATCTAACATAGGTTAATGAAACTTTTTATCACAAAACAACTCTAAATGCCTCTCCTAACATCATTCATATATAATTCTTAATCAAAATCATTAATCTTTTAAAAGAATTACAATGTCAACATACAATATTTCTAGCAAAATACATTCTATACCCTAAATCAATTTTCTACATAATCATACTAAAGGAAGAAAGAAAACTTACCCAAATCTTAAATCAAAGAAACCCTTCTTAATCTCCTTTACCTACTGTTGAATAAAAAAAAATAGAGAGTTTATCAATACGTTGTTTTCTTTTCTGTTCTTTTTTGTCTGTAGACTTCTGTCTGCTATTTATAAAAAGAAACCTAGAGTTTTATTTTTTATTTTTTATTTTTTTTGTAGCAATTGGGCTTTACTTCTTAATAAACCCCTTTTATTTTGTAGCAATTGGGCTTTTCTCCTTAATAAACCCCTTTTATTTATTTATTTATTTTGTCAAAGAAAATATGATATTACAGAAAAACTCTCGAGCATTTTTTTTTTTTTTTTACTCTCAACTCTCAATGAATTTTTTTTCCCGAAAGCTCTCAACGATTTTTTTTTTTTCCCAAAAACTCTCAACACCTCTCAACAAAAGCACCAAATTATTGAGGACCTAACTATAGATCCAACAACAAGTCTTAAGCACCCTGACTTGCATCACACGCTAAGATAGATAATAAAATAATCGGCCCACAGAATAGGTTTTAGTCCTCTAGAATCATATCACAGAATAATCATCAAACTATATATAAGTATAAATGAACCAACCAACCCATAGAATTGGGTAAACTGATCCTCTAAAATTAAATCACATAATTAGCCTAAATTTAGCCCAAACAATCCCAAATAAAAATATCCAAAAAAAAACTGAAAGAAAACACAAGATATTTATCTCGCAAATTTGCAAGATTTATTAATTTTTTGAAACCCAAAAGATAATAACAATACTAAACTAATCTTCTATTTATAACTAACTAGTTCTAACTTACTACACTAAGAAACAAGCTAGTCTTCTTTAAGAAAAAGTATCCTAAAAGAAAAAAAAAAATTAAATGAGAAGATAAAAATCTAAAACAATTTTAACTTTCCTACGAAAAAAGTCTTTCTTAAGAAATAAAATCCCAAAAGAAAATAAATTAAATAACCAAATGAAATAAAAACCTTAAAATGAATTAAATCCAAAACCTAAAAGGAAACAACTCAAATAACTTAAAGGAAATAAAAACCTAAAAGGAAATAAATCCAACTAATAAAAAAATACTATTAAAATTTAAAATAAAAAATGATAAAAATATTTTGAATAGAAATAGGAAATCCAAAATAGATTCTCCTTAGGTTCTCATCAATATTGATTATAATCCTAAATAGGGAAATTAAGGGGAAAACGTAAAAAAAAAAAAAAAAAACCTTTGAAATAGAAAGTAATGTTGGTGAACCCCGACTTTTGAAAATATTAGCCAAAACCCCTAGCTCTCAGTTCAAAAAGGTTTTCCATCCAATCATTTGGTAATTTTGTAACAAAACCATGAAAAGACCAAAATACTCTTGCTTATAATAATATTTATTTATTATATTTAGACCAAAATTTGGAAAATATAATAATACCCTTACATATGAAAAAATAACGCTAGAATATATTAAAAAGTAAGAAAAACAGATTATCCAATTACTAAACTACTCTTTTACACTACAATAAAATTGATAAAATATAAAAGAATAAATAAAAAATAACACTTTTTTTAAAATTCAAAAATTAATAAATGAATCTCCACTGTCCATCAATCTTGATCAATGGTGGAAGTCAATTTATATAAACAATTAAAATAATAATTTATAGCCTCAAAAATTAAAATATAAATAAAATTTAAAATTAATAACATTAAAAAAGTTTAAAAAAAAAAAAAAAAGATATTCATCAACAATCCAAAAACTTATAGATAAACATTGTAAATAGGAGTCGACATGAAAATATGGAACCTACCTAAGCAACCCGACCCGAATTGATCCACGAGTGTTTAGTTTAATTCCTATGTTTAAAATAAGAGTGTTTTGATCCTATATAACAAAAACACCATATTTCACTAATTGGGTTGGTTCTAGGTATCCAAAACTGACTCAATCCATGAAACAAGGGTACATGCATAATTTCACATAGTTTATATAAAAACCCAAACCCTAAATTAGTCATTTCTTCTCTTATTCATGCAGCAACCACCCACCCACCACTCTTCTCTCATTTGTCATCTCTAAGACTCTAACCTCTTCTTCTTCATTCTTTTTCTTCTCTTTGCACAGCCATGAGCCATCAACCAAATCTCACTAACCCTTTGTTCTTCCTTATCTCTCATCTCTCCTCTCATCCTTATCGCCACCTCCGTTGCCATCGCTGTGAATCAAGTGTTTCTCGTCACAGTTTGCCATTCCATTTGCTAATTGGGGTAAGTTTTTTGGTTGAGTTTACCATGAATCATGCTTGGTTGAGTTTCATTTTCTTTATTCATTTGCCATTTCACTTTTTGGTTTTTGGTTTCATTTGCGTTGAATTATATTGGCTTTGTACGAGATCCATGCTTTGGGGTTCGTTTTTTATAATCAAGTGACACGAGAAACAATGTTTTGTTTTGTTTTGTTTATTTGTTTATTTGCCCTTTTTTTATGGTGTTAATGTTTTGCCTTTTTTTAGGGATATGAGGACAAATTTAAGAAATGAGAGTTGATGAATTTGTGGAGTTTGAATGATAGGGAACTTTATTGGAGAAGGAACTTTATTGGAGAAGATGATCGCCACTGTGTCTGATTTTGTTTTTTGTTTTATTTTTTTTTTCTTTTGGTTTCAAAAGATGCAGGAAGAAAATCTCATCCTAAAAATAGACCCAAACTTGGGCCCAAAACTGTTGAACAAAACCGAACCGAACTGATTTAAGGGTATTCAGTTCGGTTCGATTATTCCCCATTAATGGACCATGTTCGAATCCAAAAGTGGAGAACCACATTTTCCATGTTCAGTTTGGTTCCAACAAGAACCGAACCGAATATACTAGTGTCCACCCCTAATTGTAAAATAACAAATATTACAAAATCCAACAACAAGCCAAAACTAAACCACGATTCACAAAGAACTCAAGACCACAAAACACCATCAACAAGCCAATAACTCATAGATAAACATAATAAAATAACAAATAATTACAGATATCCATCCATATATCCATCAGCAAGCTAAGAACACTAAAAATATGATTTCCCTCACCAATGAAGACAATAATTTAATCTTTGTAATTCCTAAACATGCACTAAGCCATAGAGTCCAAAATTGTTACAACCTAGAATATTTTTCATAGGTCTAAACAAAAATCACACAAGCAATCCATTCGCAATGAGAACTTCACTAAAAAAATACATCAAACATGATTTATCAAAATGATACCTGCAAAAGAACCCAGCAAGAAGATCTTGTTAGTAGAGAGATTGTGACAGACACATTTGCAAACACAAATGACATCCTAACCTATTTTCCAGAAAACCAAAAAAGACCAAAAACTTAAAGAGGAGTAACAAAAATCCAATTGAACTGATCGCGACAATGAGTGCATTTCGACTCCTAACAATCTTGACATGGGTGATGGTGGTAGAGGTGGAGTGACGGGCAAAGTGTGTAGGAGATAGCGTCGAGGAGGTTGCACATGACCGGCAAAGTAAAGGATGGTACTGGTGTCAGCAATGACGCAATGACTATTGTTGTTATGCTTGGTCAACGCGGCTTTGGTTGGAGACGGAGCTGAGCTTGGTGAGGGAGAGACAGAATCGATGGTGGTGAGAGAGAGAGAGAGAGAAGGAACAATTTTAGGGGTGACAGTGACCTTACCCTTTCATTTTACTTTTTATTTAAATTACTCATTTACCCTTACATGAAATTACTCATATACCCTTTCCCTAATAGATCTGTTAACTTTTGGATGAAAGGCATCATCTCACTAACAGTTGGGGTTTTTCAGGTAATAATTTGAAAACCAAGGATGGTTTTATATTACTTTCAATTTGAGGGGAAGTATTTTGATAATATCCTGAGAAATTAAGATTTGTTATAAGTATTTTTCTTTATAAAATTCACTTTTAAATTTATACAAATCCATTACTGAAATGAAATCTATGAAGTCAATGACTTTTTAATATATCTAGATTTCATTAGATTTTATACAAATTTAAAGTGAATATAATTAGGTTTTATTTGGATTCCATATAAATCTGAATTGAATACACCAAAGTTTGATAAATTTCATATAAATCTTAATTGAATACACTTAAATTTAATAAATTTCATACAAATTTGGATTGAATACACTTAAATTTTAATATACTCCATTCAAATCTAGATTAATGAATATTTCCAAACTTTTAAAATATTTTAAATTTTAATAAATTTTAGATTGAACACACTCTTATAAAGTTCACAGTCAATCAATCAATGATCAAACTTAATGTGAGCAGAGGTTATTGTCTCGATTTTGAAAGGTTGTAGAAAGACAAAGTTAAAGGGGGTTGATAGTACGTTACTCTATTTTAGTGTTTATATCTATAGGGAAATAAACAAGAAGGTCCAGATAATGTATATCATGAAAGTTCAGCCTGCATGCTCGCTTCTACTTGGTAACCACATTCATACACGTCCCACACGAAAATTTAATCAGTAAAACTTCAATATAAGTTTTGTAAATCGTTATTTTATTAAATTAAACCAGTTGTCTCGATAGTGCCACTATCGATTGACTGCTTATTTATTCTACACAGACTTATAAAATTTCATCTTTGGTCTGAGTGTAAACCTTGTTGCAGCTCTTGGAGCATGAATCCACACAACCTTCCCTTTCTCCCTTATCTGCCACACAAAATATTAGCCAATGTTAGAATTCAAATATATATATATATATATATATATATATATATATAGAACATGCACCTTTGGCAGTGTTATAAAAGAGATTTTGAATACCGGAACCGAAGTTGCCGCAGAAGGAACTTGCACAGCCAAGATTGCAGTAATGAATAGCCTGAGAGACTGGTGCCGGTCCCGGATCACAAATTTTCATGCAAGCCAGCAGGCAATATTCATACAATCGAATACTCTTTGAACATATTTTATCACATTTTGTTAGGCACTGGTTGTGAGAAATGCCTTTTACTTGAGAGACTGAGAGAATATTAATGATCATCACCATAGCCATTACCAAAACAAATCTGCTTGAACTACCATTTTTCTCCATTGCTGTTAGCTCTGCTGGGTCTCTCTCAGTTTCTTGATGATTTTTCTTCTATGTTTTGTGCCTGAACATAGTTGATTTGTTCTTCAAATTTATAGGCCTTGAATTCTGTTTACATGCTTGTCCAGATCAGAAGGATATGTGCACATTTAGAGAATGTATTCAATTTATAATCCATTCGAATTTAAAATATTCTATAAGTTTAGATGCATTCAATCCAGATTTGTATGAAATTATTAAACTTTAGATGTATTCAATTCGGGTTATATGGAATTCAGTAAAATTTATGTGTATTCAATTCGGATTTATATGAATACATTTAGATAATGTATTCAAGATAGAATCTATTGGAATTTAAAATATTTTATAAGTTTATATGCGTTCAATCCAGATTTGTATGAAATTATTAAACTTTAGATATATTCAATTCGGATTTATATGGAATTCATTAAAATTTATATGTATTCAATTCAGACTTACATTGAATTCAAATAAAACCTAGTTGTATTTCATTCAGAATTGTATGAAATCTAATAAAATTTAGATGTATTAAAAAAATCATTAACTTCATAGATTTTATTTAAGTAATAGATTTGGATAGATTTTAAAGTAATTTTTATAAAGAAAAAAAAAACCTGTCGACGTTGGAATTCAGTCGACGAGTAATCAATACCCAATACCTGCAATCAATGTGAGAAATCACAAATACCAAGAAAAAGCAAAGACAAGAACCGAGAATCGAACAAGGAACACAAAGCTTTTACGTTGTTTGGCGATAATAGGCCTACGTCCACGACTGTCTATCTCTTAAATTCTGCAGAGTGACAGTATATTATTGATTATTCTCTGATCATGTTACAATGATTTTAGTCCCTATTTATAGGAAAAGAGATGTTACAATTCTGGTTGTAGCAAATCAGGAAAAGAATCATGAATTAATTACATTCCCCAAATAATTGGGAAAAATAAGGAAAATAATTATAAATTAATTACACTTCCTAATGTGTTAGGATAATATCAGGAAATTACTGTAATTATCTCGAGATAAGGTTGTTTTGAATTTGAATTTGAATAAATCTCCATATCTGATGAGGAAATCTCGGTTTGACTGGGCAGTTGCCATATTAAGAGGGAGAATCATGGTTGAACTTGGTAACTGTCTGTTTCTGGAAGATACTGCACTTATTATGCTCTTGGACGAGTTGTCGTGTCTATGAGGTGGTCTCGAGCTCGAGCTCGTTGAGAGACGAGCTGCGCATGAGGCGAGCTACGACCTGGTTGTGTTTATGAGTCTGTTGATGCCAGCTGGAGAATCTCTTTAGGCGAGCTGAAGAGCTTGCTAGGCTTAGAGTCAATACTGGGTCTTGTCTGATGGGCTTTGACTAAGTTGACCTTATCGGACCCCCTTATCGGGTCTTAAATGGGCCTAAATTAGACTTTTACCAGCCCAATTAATGAGTCCGAAAAATACATATAACAAAACCTAAAACAAATCTTAGGATGGTGTATTCAACTTAGGAGTTTATGGAAATTCAAAGGATTTTAAAATTTTGAATATATTTAATCTAGACTTTAGATGTATTCAATTCGGGTTTATATGAAATTCATTAAAATTTATGTGTATTCAATTCGGATTTATATGAATACATTTAGAGAATGTATTCAATATAGAATCTATTAGAATTTAAAATATTCTATAAGTTTAGATGCATTTAATTTAGATTTGTATGAAATTATTAAACTTTAGATATATTCAATTTGGGTTTATATAGAATTCATTAAAATTTATGTGTATTCAATTCAGATTTACGTAGAATTCAAATAAAACCTAGTTGTATTCCATTCAGAATTGTACAAAATCTAATAAAATTTAGATGTATTAAAAAAAAATTAACTTAATAGATTTTATTTAAGTGATAGATTTAGATAGATTTTAAAGTAATTTTTATAAAGAAAAAAACTTAAAACAAATCTTAGAAAGGTGTATTCAACTTAAGAGTTTATGGAAATTCAAAGGATTTTAAAATTTTGGATATATTCAAAATCTAAGTGTATGCAGTCTAAATTTGTAAGCGAATTCTAATAAAATTTTGGTGTATTCAATTCAGATTTTTTTAAAATCCAAATAATTAGGTGTGTTCAAAAAATTAATGATTTTGTAACAATTGGATTTTGATGGATTTTTTTAGCCCTAAGTATAATAATTATTTAAAAAAAAAAAAAAAAAACTCATCTAAAATCTTGCTCTACTCCTAAAAGATTTCCTAGATTTCTTTTTTTCTTTTTCTTTTTTTTCCTCTTCAGGCTCACACATTACTCTTTTGGTCGTGGTGAATTGAAGGCATGTTTTGTAATTTTTTTCTCTTCCATATTAAATTGTTGTTTTCTTCTATATTTAATTGTTGTATAGGTCCTCAATAGAGCCCCACCGTAGTCTATGACAGAATTAATATCAAAATCGAGCAAAAATTATAATAAAAGAAGCACAACCAAAAAATATATATGTGTATACTATCAAATCGAGCTATTTAGTTTACAAAATAATAATTGGATTTAAAAAATAGATAAAAAGACTGCAACAAGCCAAATGAATGCACGCGCACAAGAGAGAGATTGAGCGAAGATGTGAATAGAATCATGAAATAAAAGTTTTTTTTAATAGAAATAAAGAGTTTTTTTTAATGGGAAAATCTAGAGATTTTGAAGTGGAAGTGTGTATGTTGGGTCGTGTTTGGTAGTAAATAAAAATAAAAATTAATTGATTTGGGTAAACCGAAGAAGAAGAGGTTTTTGGTTGTTGTCAAAAGCAAAGAGAAATTCAAATTTTTTTCTTTTCTTTAAAAAAAAAAAACAAAACAAAACCATTATGGACTAGAATTTGAACAAATCCGATGAAATCCATTAAATAATCTAACAAACTTTTAAATATAATTCTAACAACATCGGACGAAATTCATGGAATCTATAGAGTCCATTAAAATCTATCATTAAACAAAAAAAAATCCAACATCTCTAATAAAATCTAGATTGAATACATCCCTATCCCCCTTTAATGTCTTGGACAGTAATTTGGTTATCGAGATTGTTAGGGTTTGTCTGTAATTAGTTAGCAATATTAAATGAGTCTAACAAAAAAAAAAAAAATATTATTAAGATAATAACAAAATAATTTTACAAAATATAATAAAATTAAAGTGAAAAATTTTAAATTCTTTCTTGAGGTCTTCGTGGTTTATCTCTTGAAATGAATAAAATATTTCATAGAACAGTCTCAGAGCTAATGTAGTGAGATAAACTAATATAATATTGTCATTTCTTTTTCTCTTACCTTTCTTATTTGTCTTTTATTTTTCATTTACATTTTTCATTTGTCTGTGTCACCACATCAGTTATGAGATAGTCCTATGAAAGATTTTTTCCTTGAAATGAATGGAAGGATCAACTTTTCCCAAAACGAAACATGAAAATTTTGTCCTTAAAAACATAAATGTAAAATGAGAGAAAAGAAAATTACGGTAAAATCCATATTGGAACTTTACTAACTATTTCATCAGATAGACAATAGAGATCTAATCTTGATCTCCATCATCCAATCTCCATGGACGAAGATTTCGATCTCCATCATTGGAGATTGCATCATTAGGCGAGGGTGGGAAGAGGCTTATCATTCCTTCACTACTAACCTATTCACAATGAGCTAAGAGGTGCCTCCAAGTTTGTAGCGAGAGAGGCAAGCCACCTTCTCCTCATTGCGGGCTTTCCCCTACCATTGGTTATAACAATGAATTTTATTTGTTAGTTACCATCAAATCTAAAAATTTAAACTGATAAAAAATGATCTTATTACAATATTTAAGACTTGAGGTTGTCATACGTTAATAACGCCCCCTCATAGACAGGTAACAAATGTCAGACATATATTAAATGTCTCTTACCGTATAACATATACAACGAGAAGAATTCAAGGTAAAAGGGGGAGAGATAATTTGAATAAAAAACCTTCAAACTTTGATATCCTTTTAAATATGATATGTATATTTTACTATAAATTACAATATACATACTAGGACCTATTTATAGGCCAACAAGGAAAATAAAATGGACAGGTGATTATTCCATACAAAACAATTAAAATAATATTATATATATATAAGAAAAATAGAGATGTCATAACAATGATGTAATATATATAGACGAGATTGATATAGTAACATTCAATCTTTCCCTTCAACACATCATAGGTCGTCATCTCTCCATTGCATGCAGTTCTTATACTGCAATCGCATGATAAATATGAATATAATGTATATTTCACTATAACTTTACAATATATAAGGTGAAAATTATTTATAGGCCAAAGATGAAAATAAAATAGACAAATGATTATTCTATACAAAAAAATTAGAATAATATATTCTATATAAGTCAACTAAAATAATAAATTACATATATGGAAAATAAAGATGTCACAATAATAGTGTGACATATATGGAAAAGATTGATATGATAACATTCAATCTTACCCTTCAACACATCATAGGCAGCTGTCTCTCCACTGCGTGCAATCCCTATTTTGCAGTCACATGATAAATATGAATAGAATGTATATTTCACTCTGACTTTATAATGTACAAAGTAAAACCTATTTATAGGTCAAAAAGGATAATAAAATAGGTAGGTAATTATTTTATACAAGATAACTAAAATAATATATTACATATATGGAAAATAGAAATGTCAGGATAATGATGTTACATATATGAAATAGATTGATATGGTAATGTTCAGTCGTTCCCTTAAACATATCACAAACTCCCCACAGCATGCAGTCCCTATTCTACAGTCACATGATAAATATGAATAGAATATATATTTTACTATAATGTTACAATATATAAAATGAAGTCTATCTATAGGCCAAAGAGGAAAATAAAATAGGCAAGTGATCATTCTATACAGGACAACTAGAATAATATATTCTATATAAGACAACTAGAATAATATATTGCATATATGAAAAATAGAGATATCACAATAATGATATGATATATGGAAGAGATTAATACAGTAACATCCCCCTGTATGCTCAAGATGGCGAGATAAATGCAAGCTTGAATATGAAAATTAAGTCATTAAGCAATGATAGTCGACAACAAAACAGCGACTACACACAGAGCGACAGAAGAACAGAGACTGCACATAGTGAGATAGAGACAGGACAACAAAACAGAGATCACATGTGATGCTGCAACAAAACAAAGACTGCACCCAGTAAGACAGAAATCGTAGTTGAGAGCAGAGGCAACAGAGCTATTGAGAACAAACGCAGTGGAGCGAAACAGAGACAGCAGCTGAAGAAGATAGTGAAAAGAAAAACTTATAGAACCATAAACTCTGATATTATGTTAATTACAATCAGATCCAAAAGTTTAAACTGATAGAAGATGATTCAATTATAGTATTTAAGACTTGAGATTGTGATACGTTAACATTATCCATAAAGATCTAGATATGTGGAGATCTAATCTCGATATTTACCATTAACTTAGATATTTTTTTTAAAAAAAAAATAATTATTATGTTTTAAATGGATTGTGATCCAATTTTATTTTTTATTTTTTGTTTTTTATTATTTAAATTTTTTAAAATTTGATTTTTTTTTCTAAATTTTCACTGTTTATCTATAAGATAGATGATATATATCTATTTTTTATTTTTATTTTTAATATCCCCTTAAATTACTTAAATACTTACTTTAAACAACGGACGATTTCTTCTTCTCACCCTTTTTTACTGTCAATCCTAACTTTTAATTATGAACTCTAATATGAGCATACCTTATATATAGTTAAAAAAAAAAAAAAAAATCCACTTTAATATGAGTGTGCAGTAATTTTAATGTATTGTTTTCTAAAGGTTGATTCCGATTCTAAAAGGAAAGGCAAAGTTCAAGGGCGTGCAGTAATTTACTCTTTTAATTACAGTTAGCAGCGGAAGCAGAAATTTCATTTAAAGGAACTAATTCAAACATCCTAAAATTTAAAAAAGTCTAATGATAATAATAAATTAATAATAGTAACTAAAATTTTTAGATTAATTCATTGATTACTGTTTATGTGCAGATATAAAACTAGATGAACCAACATTTGTTAAAGAGCTGAACCTACCCAACTCACATATTGTGTTGCACTTTAGCAATTACCAAATGCTAACGTGTTAGAGTTGTGCAAATATAGTGGTAACATAAGTGAAACAACAAATATGGAATCATATTGGTGTGCCAAACCTACATGAAATTATAATGAATCAAAATATTATTTCATATTGTATTTATCACATCAATCCATTCCAATCTTTACATTCAAAGAGATGTGAGCATGTAAACCATCTTCACATCCACATTTCTTGAACCTGACATATTCCTCAATAAATGGATGTCACTACGTCAGCATATTTTAGTAATTGGACTGAGTTGTTTGCATGTTTCATGTCACAAATCACTACACATGAACATGGTTGGCAGTGTGTCACACATGCATGACTCCATATATAGCAAGCAACACACATCAAATAATACCACCCCTCTCTTTCTTTCCATTTCCTGATCTATCCAGTTACAACTCCATGTTCTTTGTTGCTCATCACCTTTCAACAACCGCTAAAGTGCTAAGTGAGCACTACATTTGAGTACTGTAAAGTGAGGAAAAACCTCTCAAGCCATTTCTAACCATCTTTCATGACCTAATACGTGTCAGCCCTGGTTTCGACGATATGAGTAGAAGAGCAAGCCATATTATGGTGACAACGATGTCACTCGTGTCATTTCCCAAAGCGATCCACCGCCGTCCATTTTCCCAACAAAACGATACAAAATAGCTGTGGTGGGGGGTCCTACGGCATGGGACAAGAGGTCAACGTGTCCACGCATTAGAGGCTCTAACCAGCTCGCAACTTCGAGTTTGACTCGTGGGCTTATATGCAGATGACACCACATCTGTAACACATCTCTGCTGCCAGTTATTTTTCGGCCTTTTAGTGCCAGAGCTGGTCCGTCGATCTAGATTTAGATTTTTTTTTTTTTTTTTTTTTAAGTTATTGGGACTAATTCAAGAAATAATTGAAACCAAATTAATAATATATGTGGCACGGCCTGAATATATCCATGGGGAGAAACAACCCATGTATGTGGAAAAAAAAATCTTATTTTTTATTAATAAGAAGGTGAGGTGTGCTTGCTGTAATCGAACCCATGACTGGGAAGGAAGGAGGGTGCAGTTTTATTAGGGGGCAGTTTTACCACTATACTGACACCTCAAACGCAATCTAGATTTGGTTATTTACGCTTTTATTATATATATATATATATATATATTACTGGATCATTCATTGTAAGAGGATTTTTTTATGTTATTATGCATTTTTATTAAAATATTTTTTAGCTATAGATTCACTTTCACAAAATAAATAAATAAATTATAAAAACACATGTTCTTTTCTCTTATGTAATTATCTAAAGCAAAATATGTATATAAATTTTGATCAATCAAGATAAAGTGTTTGTCATTCTCTTTCTTTTTATATTTTACAATTAAGTAGAGACTCTAGAGAGAGGCAAATCTCTATCTTTAATTGGTTGCAAAATATGAAAAATCCTAATAAATATTTTTGTGGGAGCTTTTCAATTAAGAAACTCATTGTAATAATCTCTAAAAGAAATTTACCACAACAGTTTCATATTTTTGTTGAATAATTGCATTTGAGAGAGTTTGTTTAATTTGGCTCATTGTCTATTTGATCCTATCCGGCAAAAAATTCAACCTTACTATATCATTGCATTGGAGATGTTCTAATCTTACATATTATGATTCTACCATTTTTTATCGATTTAAGGTTTTGAATTTCATAATAACTAATATGATATTATAGTCTAGTGAACTAATTAAATTCTAATCCCCCTTTTCCTTTATTTAAAATTTTATTAAATATACATTTTCGAACAATATATGTCTGATATTTATTAAATATTCTTAATATATTAATAAATTATGAAATTTATTTTAAATTTTAAATATTATAGTGACAAAATTTTATATTAATTTAACTTTTTGGTTCTGATAATAATAGTGAATATAAAAACCCCACTTTGACCCACCAAGATGCTTGCCTCAGTGGAGGAAAAAGTACGCCCGACGCTTCTCTAAAAGCGATGTCGTGGTTTCCAATACCCATGCATTATATGGACAATTACAAGTTAGCTCACAAGTATGAGTAATCTACAATAAATTTTACTAGTTTATGGGCAGTTTTTCCATTATATTTAAGTATTATTAGTAGTTGTTATTGTCCGGATCAATTTTTTAAAGAGCTAATCCTTGAAAACTGGAGAGTTGTAAATGAATATGTATACAATAAAATAAAATAACACAACTTTGGTATTCATTGTTGTCTCTCTTTAAAAGCGCTGGTTTTGCGAGAAGTGCTTCTAGTACTTTCTCCACTTCTAACAGAGGTAGAATCAGAATCATGGTTCTAAGAAGCTCATCAACACCAATTTTGCACTCATGGATACCCCAGTACAGCAGGGAGTCCTCAGCAGAGCCAGAGTTTCAGGTCCTCCAAAGAACCAGATCACTCTCCTTGTCAAACTCTCCACAGTCCACAGATGATCCATTAAAGAGACGTCTAGCAACACAAGCCATATCAGAAACCAACCTCCACAAAGACTTGCCAAAGCAGAAGAAGACCATCATGAAACCACCCTTGATACCACCACCCCATTCTCTTCAACCACATGATCATCAAGCAGAAACATCAGACCCCAGTTTGAAATTCCGACTGTTTTCAAGCTCTGGGTTGGGGCAGAAACTTGTGGAGAATGATAGAGAAGATATGGAAGATGGTGTTTTGCAAACAATGGTGATGGGTGGTGGTGTGGGGAGTAATGGTGGTAAAATTTGTGGTGGTGGTGGTGGTGGTGGTGGAGATGGAGGTGGAGATGGTGGTGGTGGTTCAGGATTCTTTGAGAGCCACAACAACAACAATAACAATCATGGAAGTAATAGCACCGATGCTTATTACCAAATTATGATTCAAGCAAACCCTGGCAATGCACTCTTGCTCGGTAACTATGCCAAGTTCTTGAAAGAGGTACTATAACTATATATGTATATAAATTCACGTTTTTCTTTTTCTTTTTTATTTGATTAGAATGTAACTGATATAAATATATTGTTATTTGTTAATAGGTTAAAGGTGATTATTCCAAAGCAGAGGAGTTTTGTGGAAGAGCAATTTTGACCAACCCTGGTGATGGAAATATCCTGTCACTCTATGCCGATCTAATATGGCAAAACCACAAAGATGCACAAAGAGCTGAGAGTTACTTTGAACAAGCAGTTAAAACTTCCCCAGATGACTGGTAAGCAAATTAAGCTCTTGTCTTATCTAACTCATTAATTACATGTTTATTATACGATGCTTCAATTTAATATCAAATCATAGCTGTTACTGTTGTTTAAAAGTGGAATTTGTTCCATACATATATAATGACATCAAAACTGTGATCTCTTAGTTAGATCACTCCTGTCAGGTTTCTTGTGAAGTGGATTTCTTAAACATAATTGAGTTATTTTTGGACTGCCTCAAACGAACTAACTTTTGAAGTTGGTTTCTAGACGTTGTTTATAGTTTTATCATCCTAGAAATTTAATGCAGATATTTCAATTTTCGCGCAGTTATGTCCTGGGATCATATGCTAGATTTCTGTGGGATGCCAAAGAAGAAGAAGAAGAAGAAAATGAAGAGGATCAACAACAAAATGGTCTTAGTCAAATGTCGCCACCCAGTTTCTTCCATGACGCTCCTCACCACCCTCCACTAGCAGCTGCTTCTTAAGAAGACCAGGGAGCTGTAAAATACCAAATGAGTTGTATGATAGCCAAATAGTATATATAGCCTACCAAAAGATAAGTAATTAACCTCTACAAGTTATGCTATTTTTGTTTTCCTGTAGCTATGTAAAAAGTTAGAGAAATCTCCCTTTTGACGTCTTTCTTTTTGTACCACTTAAATGAGGAAATTAAATGATATCTATTTACAAAGACCTTATCAGTTTTCTCTGTACATGTCTGCTTCTGTCAAATGCATAATTGCTGTAAGACAGCTTGCTAAAACAACAGATCAATTATAGGAAGCTGTAGTGGACATATAACTTGTTGAAACAGGTCTTACCACCAAGTAGATCTGTGTCTTAATTAATAAAATTGTCAAGCTAATTTTAGAAGACCTTGAGTTTGGTGTAACTATAACTATTTATTTTCTTGGACATTTTCTCACTCGTGGTAACTGTTTTTCTTTTTTCTTTTTTTTTTTGAAGAAACTTGTAGTCAGTTGTAGTCACTGTTAAGCATCATTTTTTGTGTTGAATTTATTTCTGCTTTCAGTAATTTTTTATCCAACCAAGTAGCAGTCCAAGTACGGCAAAAGCTTCCCTTAACATCCAATTTCTTTCATAGAGAGGCGTCTAAATAAACGCTATTCTGCTCGCAAGTGGTTTGCCTATCTGGCACACCCATCCTATTGCTCATCATCATAGATGAAGGTTTGAATACGGTCCACTATAAAAGATGGATACTTTTAAATTTTATTTGTGGACAATCCATATCCATATATAAGTCTCTTTAATTGAAGGATATTTTCTTCACTTAGTATAGGGCTCTCTCTCTCTATAGTTATAAAGACTAGAAAGTAAAGTTGACTATTGTATTGCAAACTGTTTCATGCTTTCATAATATCATCATCTAGAGTACCGACAGTTATAAACATATATATTTTTTTTTTTTTTTGAGAAGTAATAGTATATTAACACAACAAGACCCCATCCGAGGAAGAAGTACAAGGAGAATCAAGAGCTGCAACATTGAGCAGCCACTCAGGGAAAGGACCTCTCCACACAGTTATAAACATATTTGTAACTTCAAAAAGACAAAATAATAATAATAATAATTCTTGAAACTCTTGTGACAAATAGAAATTGAAGGGACGGTACTCACTCGACTTTGTTTTTGTCATTTTTTAGCACATTCTACTCTTGAATAAATCAATAATTCTTTAATCAAATAGTGGGTTTACAACAATGTAAATTTTCATTTTTTGTAATTCAGAATTTTCTCCAATCGTCAATGATTGTTGTCACCGTTGATTTAAGCGCCAGCCATCCCCATATCAAATACTTTGGCATGATTCGACACCTGAGTAGGCAAATAATAAAGTTCTTCCACTTTTATGTGTGGATTGTTCATTCATCCTTATATGGATTTTTTTCTCACATTTGTATGAATAAATTTTTTCTGTATAAGAGTAGTATTTTAGATCGCATCATTAGTGTTCCTATCTCGATTGGTCTTGATAGTCAGCCTTAGTTCTCCTAAAAAAAAAAAATCTCTCTAACACCTAATTAGAACTTCTATCGAACTTTTTAATTTTTAAAAAAGCAAAAACTACTCTGTTTGTTTAAATCTTAAATCAACATTAATTCCTAAACAATTGATATAAAAAGCTATTTCAGAATTAATTCTAAGAACTATTTCATAATTAATTTTAATTAAAACAAAATGTTCGTAAATAATAGTTCACGGCAAATTCCCACCTAACTATGAGCTTATTTAAGTGTCCATGTAATACAGAAAAAAGGATGATTTCCAATTAAAGTGTCTATTCTCTACAGATATTTATTTCTTAAGTTGAGGCTCGTAATCCTTTGTTGCCCTTTATTGGACACTAGAGTTTCGTTTTCTTTCATGTGCGCGACAAGTTGATAGCATAGTTTCCGCATTTTTTTAATAATATCTTGCATTGTCTGTAGCAATAATTATTGGTTGTGGACTTCTGTAGATGATCATATTTTTAAAGCTGTTGTCGTATATATGGTGGGACTTGGTAGGAACGATATTAAAGGAAGTGACCAAGGGAGGACCGATTTGTCCTGCATTGTACATTATGGGAAATTGACCTTTCACCTCGAAATGTTTGGCCCACCATGTACAAGTGGGGGTTGGCTGTAATATCACCATGAAATTATATGGCAAGGAAACATATCATCAAGCTCACCCATCAACTTCTGCACGAGAAGCATCCCGACCATTTAAGTGCAGTTGGGGGTCTAACTATTGCTTGGTTTTGGATATTTTTTATTTACATAAAGTAGGGTATTTTTAAAGTATAAATTTGAAATTAAAGACACAAAGTTGCTTGATAGAGTGATCAAGTAGGTCTAATACTTTCCCATCAAAGCAATATCATGTTCCAGTGTAACTGTCCATATATAGTGGATAATTTCAATTCGATCCACTAATAAGAGAATAGTCTTCTTACTTTAATTTAGACCTCTCTTTCCTATTTAATACGAGAGTAGAGCATTAGTAGTATTATGATTCGAATTGTATCTAAGTGTCACTATTTAAGTGTCTGAGCAGTTATAACAATATACTCGTAATCTTAAAATAATAATAATGAAATTAAAGAAATGTAATAAGACTTGAGTCATCGATTTTAATATGTAGAAGTTAAGAGGTTTATTATTTAATCATCTTAATTTTTATTAATTTTTTACTATTTCTTTTTATATATATACAATTTCTGACAGTAGTCAAATATTTATCTGGACTTATTGATAGGGTTTACTTAGTGAGCAAAGTCTACTTAAGGAGCGACCCGAAAATCTACTCCTAAAACCAGGAGAGAACTACCCACAAATATATGAAAAAATTATCACAAATATTACAGCTCGGGTGATGATCGAACCTACCCTTTGATGGATAGAGGAGGTGAGCCTTTCCATTAGGCCACCCATTGTTCCTTAATTTTTTACTATTACATAAACTCTTTAACTATAAGTATAAAATCTTATAATATCAAAGTGTCAAATGCAATGGAAGATATGTAGTTGGTTGTTGGCTCTGTTGCAAAAGGCCATAGCCCCTATGCTTATGGCATGGGTTCTACACTCAGAAATATCAATCCCTGCCCCACCCCTCCCCAATTTATATAGATTGTCCTTTCATCCTTATGTGAGTCGTTCCTCTATCTATATGTGGGTTACTCCCTCCTATATGAAAGTTATTTTTCAGACCGTATCACAGTATTATTCAATTCCATTTGTCAGAAATATCAATCTCCACCGCCACCCCTCTCCAATTTGTATGAATTGTTCTTTCACCCTTATATGGGTCGTTCCTCCATCTATATTTGGGTTGTTTTATCTCATATGAAAATTGTTTTTTAGATCATAGTATTAGTATTATTCGATTTTATTTATTTATTTTTATTATTTTTAGATCATTTCAGTAATATAATATAATATAATATAATATAATTAAAAAAAAGTGCAATCGAAGATATATAATTTTGTATTGAAACTCGTTCCATAAAAGATATTGTAATTAAATAATTTGAAGACGCGTGTTTGAAGTACAACAAAACATGCCAAGATACTTTTACGAGTGTGAACGAAACAAGGACCGATGAAAAAATACCTATGGTCTTCCGTGGGGTTACTTTTATGGCTGAAGGTGCAATTGTTCATGTTATCACAAGACAATTATATTACAATAATATTTCGAAAATCAGGTTCTGTCTGCAATTTAGAAATCTAAAAATTTTGCACATCCATACACAATATTACAGTAAGAATTGTCAGCACACGCCACACTTGTGTTCATATCAAGATAGCAACAACATGACTGATTTGCTCCCGGGTGAACTTACAATAATAGTAATAATATCTCTCAAAAAAAAAAAAAAATTAATAAATCAAGCAAGTGGTAAGGGCTTTTGGTTTCTCTTTCCAAAAAAAAACAAGAGATTTGGTAAGAATTATCTTTCATTCCCATAATTGATGTGACATGACTACTTGATCACAATCAATTTTTCTTTTGTTTAAATTATATTATATAATTCACACTGATCTAAAAACAATTTGAATCAAACAAAATTATTATATACTGAACATGTGACTCGAAAAGAGGCTTCCAAATGGAAGGAAACAACTCACGTCAGGACTACCCTCACATAAGATAGAGAGAGAGAAAATTTCATATTTTTATTTTTATTTTTAACTGTAAAAATGAAATACGTTTGTCAAACCCACGATAGGACAATAAAAGGATGCAACCTTTTTTCCACCAAACTGACACTTCAAGCACTGATTACTATCAATTGCTCTTGATATTAAGTAAATAACTTTATTTTTCTTGTTAAATTAGTTAATCAATAACAAAATTATAATGAAACTACTAAAAAGTTCTAATAGCTAGAATATTATGTAATCTATTAACTAGAATAAGATTGATTACCATTATCATATCTAACCTTGTGTCCTTACTTCTTCATTCTTATAATACGGCGGTAACTTGTTGATTCATTATATGTAAACGATCACCTTCAGGCAACCAAAATTGCTGTATCCTAGGAAGCAACCAAGGTCATAGATAGTTAAATTTGGATGATCATGTGCTAAGGACGAAGATCATAGATAGTTAAGTCCTAAGAGGCAACCATCATTGACCTTCAAGCATAAGGAGAAGGTGGAATATCGTCTTTGCGACATTGCAATACAATCGCAAGCCTCTATCTTCATCAAATTCAAGTCTTATTTTCTGGTTTTGTTTACTGTTCATATAATAATCTCATGTTATATGATATTACTAATTGTTTCTAGTAGTTTATTATATTTAAGTGAAAAGCAATTTTTCTATATATCGATTGTGACTCCTCTCCTCTCTTCTCCAACAAGAATGTCCAATTCAAGGTACCGAACACCTCATAGCATGAAATAGAAAATATCACAAATAGATATATAATTACAAAAGGAATGTGGTAATGATTCTTTAAATTCAGTAGAATTATTTTGTATAAAAATTAAAATAAAACATAACATAATATCATAAATAAATTCAGATAAGGTGTTAACGAATGAAAGAACTACACAAATCCATCTCTACTCAACCAAAAAATTACAGGAGGTTAGTGATATTGATTAGCCTAATATAAAGTCCAATTGCAACTTGAACAATCCTCCAAATAATTATTTTGCTCACTTTCTACATTACCACAAGCAATTGATATTCTGTGAAGAATAATCTAACTAATCAAAACGACCAAAGCCGCAATCATTTTCAATCCTCACCATCTAACAATTGGATGCACTAAAGACAATGTAGGTAGATCTCAATAATGGAGTAGAAATGAATTGATAGGTAACATATATAGATAATGAACTGATTGATGTTATGAGGAAGTGACTCCAATGCTCCAGAAAAGAAAGTGAGAATTGTAGATTGATGTAACAAATTAGCTTGTCATAATGTGGGGAGGCATCAGGCCGCACAGGTGATGAACATTGAACATGTTTGCATTATATAATTATGAAAGAAAATTTTGTCTTATATGCCATTCTCATATGAGCCGTCAATTATTTATTTATTTTTTATTTTGGGGTACAATGAGCCGTCAATTTCAATTCGAGCCATTATCTTTCAGGTGCCTTGTAGGTTATATGCAAGGATTTTAGGCATTGAAAGTCGATATACCATTGCGCAAGTTTGAAAACAAGATTGGGTACTTGAACCTTTTGAGATAAGATTTTATTGGGATAATCTTATTTATTGAGAAGCTTAAGTTGGTCTTGCTTTGTTGCTTTTGGGGTGGAGAGACTAGAGCGTTCTTGATCACATATTTGTAAAAGATAATTTTATTAATCTCTCATTATGCACATCTTGGTTAGAGATTTAGTTTGGCTGGCTTCGAGTAGGGGTTGCAATAGGGGTTATCACATCATGTTTATATAAATCAAAATGCAACCCGTTAATTTTTTGCTCAACTCAAGCATAAGCATAATCTGTTAAACTATCGTATCATAAATTGATACCTAAATAAAATCCATTAAATTTACAAGTTATGTGTTATGACCCATTTATCCATTAATTTATAGATAACTGAAATATATAGAAAATTTCACAATTCAATTAAAACATATATGCAGTTATAATTAAGGAGAGACGATAATATTAAATTTTTAGGTTATTGTTTAAATGGAAAAACAATAAATAGATAAAAAAAAAAAAAAAAAATTCAAGTATGCAAGAGAAATCAAAATTCAAATTTATGCCCGATAATAACACTGTATAGACGGAAAAAAAAATAAATAACAAAATTATAATATTAGTGAATACCTTTGCTTTAGACGCTTGATTATGAAGACTTGAAGTTTGAACTCTTCGAAGAGTAAGCCACTTTGAATGAATGGGTTAAAACTTTATTATATTAGGCGGTTGTGAAAAAATAAAAGAATAAATTTCAAGCTTCAAGGTTTATTTGTTAAAGATAGGGTTTTTCTAGTTCAAAGAAATTAAATACCTAAAACTATTAAAAGAATTTATCTATATGCATATTAAAATTATATACTAATATTTAATCATGTTAGATGAGTTAAGGGACTGAAAGAGATTCAACCAAAACACGACCCATTTACTTAACGAGGTTTAATATATTGACCTGTTAGTGATCCGAATCCAATAAATCTAACCCAAAACCGCTAATATTGTATCGTATTTGTGTTGACGATTTCCACTCCTAGTTTCTCTAATTCAAAGAAATTAAATATCTAAAATTCCAAATTTCGATTTACCTTTTAAAAGAATTTATCTCTATGTATATTAAAATTATATGTTTATCTTTAATATTTTATCATATAAAATGAGTTAATGAGTCGAGAGAAATTCAATCTAAATACTTAACAAGGTTTAATACATTAACCAATTAGTGACCTGAACTCAATAAGGTCTAACCCAAAAACCACTAATATCGTGTCATGTTCGTGTCATGTCACTTGATCGTGTTGACAATTACCAATCCTAGTTTCGAGATTATTGAAGGCCATGTCTCTAAAGGATAACTATACTAACCACACGATAACTATCAAGACCTATCATGATTTAACACTATATATGTTGTTTGAAAGAATTTACTCTCATAACATGGGGAAATATCAACGCCTATCCTAAGAAAAGAAAACTCTCACTGCATACATGCTAGTAATGTGCAGATATGCATACAAATCGAAGTCATATAAAACAAAATAAATACAAATCATGGCACATGTACTAATCAAAAATACTTAAAGGGGAAAGAGAATTTGATTCCTGATTTATGATCCCATTATCTACTAAATCTATAAGAAATCAAATTATGTGACTCACACACTTAAATAAGGGAACTTAATTCCTCCCTCCCAACTGAAAAATTAAGTTCTATTTCTTTTATTCCCTTTACCATGGAACTTCGGACATGTTTACAAATCAAAAATGAAAATCAAAGGGATTTAATTTCTTTGAGAAAGGGAATCAAGAAAGAAAACTTGATTCCTTTGAGAAAGGGGGGAATCAAGTTTACTTTCAAAGAGGAATTTAATTTCTTATTAAAGTATGAGGGCCATGTAATTTAATTTCTTATGGATACAAGGAAATGATGAAATCATAAATCAGGAATTAAGTTATCTTTCTCTTCTAAAACATTAAACTGAAACAATTACTTACCTTTCCTCATGTGAACCGGCTTCAAGCTTAGGCTCAGGTCGAATTTGGTCATCAAACTACGCCCAAGTTCTATTGAATTCGAGTCCAAAACAGGCAAACCAGATAGGCCCAATTTTGTCATGACTCATGATTGCTGCTTAATGGACTCTTTTATGTGCATTACTTTCAAATACATCGTTAGTGTTTGCTAGAGCTCAACCGCTCAAGTATTTTCTAGGTGTCTATACACACACACATATATATATATTTATATCATAGACAGATTACTAAAATTGTACAATCTTTCAGGTACGAATTTCAAATGAACACCCAGAAAATTTGTTGTCACAAATATTTGGTCGTTCATATTTAGGACACATATACATGCAAAATTGATTAATAATTCAATGCATGCAAAATTGATCAATAATTCAATTCACAGACTCATTTGTTTACTTAATAAGACAAGTTCTAGCAATTGACCAACTCCTGAAACTGCCAACTGAGATATTTTCTAGCAAAAATGTATGTGGATGATGAGAACATTACGAGAAGATTTGAGAGGGTGAAAGTCAGGTTGGGCAAATCGTGACTTGCATCACGAGTTGTGTTTTACGTTGTAACTCACATCTATTCGGGCAAGATGAACGCGATTTGCATCGCAAAATATATCCCGCATTGTAACTTGCAACCGTTTGCTCAAGATGAATGCGACTTGCATCACGAGTTCTATCCAATGATGTAACTCACAACCATTTGCCTGAAACGAATGCGATTTGCACCACTAGATGCAATTAGTGATGTAAGTCACGATAGACCGGTATGGTGTGGGTTGAAATGAAATTTTAGAATTTTTAAGATATAATTTTTTGCTCAGATTTTGATATTTATTCTTTTATTGGTTTGATATTATCTCCTTTAGTAATTTGATATTCTTTTTAGAGTTTTATTCCAAGAGAAATCTTGTTTCCTAAAAGAATTAAGACCTAGTTAACTATAAATAGGAGTTTAAACCTCTGGTTTTGTATTCTATGACTATCATATTGGAAAATATAAATAAAATCTTCAAGGCAAGGCTCTTGGTAGTTTGTTTCAGCTTTTCTAGGTAATCTTGCTTGAAATTGCTTGGACTAAGGTTTGACACAGGATCAATCTACCTATTTTATGGGCTGAGTTCGTTTCTAACCTAGTGTAGCACAAGTCAAGACGGTTAGGACTTATTGTGGGATCTTTAATTGGATCCTCAACAATCGACATAATTGCTTCATGAAAATCTTCAGAATGTCTAGCTTTCGGTCATTCCTTAACCACTCAAATCTGCTAGATAGACCCTGATGTCATGTTGCACTTTATCTGTGTTTCTGCATTTATACTAAAACCAATAATTATTTAGTCTAATAGGACTAAATTAAAAATTTTATAAACCGGAATTGCATCAAGTGAGTATCAATAATAACAAAACTCAAAAGCATAATCTATCAAAGTCACGGCATTCAACCTCCTTTATTCTCCTTGATTTCAAACAAGAAGCAGGTTTCGCTTAAATTTAGACGACCAACATGACATCTTATTAGCGATAAGCCAATACTTACTAGTTTGAGTGTCTAAAAGAGAACCGATATTATCTTAATTCTTTTGACATTCCAATTTCCTAGCTTCTACAACAAAAGCAAGAGTACAACATCAATGTCTTAGTTCAAGATCCAGTATATTACGAACAACACAAAAAGCGGAACTAGATTTTTTATTATCATTTTGATGAATCACATATCATAGTGGTTTGCTAACTTGATGAACTATTAAATGATAAATTAAAACAAGTTGCTGATCAGTCCTGGTAAACAACATTGAATGTTCTCCATGTATGCCTAATAGTACTCAACGACTTACATAAATACAGGATGAATGCATCTTGGTCATCTTCTAAATCGTGAACCCTTCTTTGGTCCGCCATTACTTTTATCCCATACGGAAGCCCAGAAGAACAGAGACATCCAAAAAAGAACTGCAAAGAAGATCTGAGCCCGGTCTTGAATTTTAGAGAAACCTGTAAAAGCAAACCTATCACAAAATGCCTAAAAGATACATAATTTCATAGTATGTACAAAATAGAATGGCGACATTAAAAAGAACTAATTTTTAATTTATTAGTTTACTTAACATCCAGTTGGAAGGATATTCAAAAATAAAAATAATAAAAAACCTGAGGAACAGTGGAAAAGGGGAATAGGTCTAGTGCTAGTTCTTGTTATAATATGGAGCATAGGAAATCCAGCAAACTCCAATTCTAGCATCTGAACCTAAGGATTTCAACAACTCTATTTCCTAGCCTCCTATTTATTATATAACTCGTATCAGGTATTATAACGTTCTTGACATACTGCCAATAAGTGTAAGTTCACTTTGTGCTCTTCAAGTGTCAAGCCTTATGTATCACAGGTCACAGTAAAAGAAGAGTATGATATTTCCATAACTTTGATACAACCCGAAACGCTAATGCATCATCTTCCATCATCTCATAAAACACAAGAACACTTTTTCTTATGAAGAGTAATGCAAAAAGTCATCAATGTGACTACATCTACAACTAAAAGCTTCACAACAACAGAGCAAAGAAACTCTAGCGGGGGCAATTATCAGATTATTTAATGGTGGTTTTAAATGTACCAAAACATAACAAAACCAAAGTTCATTAAAACACAGTAAGAGCATACGTTTTATAAGATTGGCAAAATACACTGGAATCTTTCATGTTTGTCAATGGAACAAATTGACAACCTGATTGTTGTTTCTCTCTTTTTCTTTATACTTAAAAATCCTTAAAACCTTTGTTTTTCTCACTGGCTATATGCTGCAAACTACAGTCTGGCAAGTACAAAACCAAAGCTATTATTACTCGACCTACCCCTTGTTAATTGCTGTTCTTACAAAAGTGTCGATGACAATGTATTTGCTTTTTTAAAACAACTGATGCAAAACAGTAGCCCTTCAATAAAATCAAATCTTACTTAGCACTAAAATTATAGGATCACAAGCTAACTATTGATGGGCACAAAATTGAAATAAGTACACCATGAATAAGAAAAGAAAATGAAGATCGAACTTAAAAAACCAGACCGTCAAGGCCTTTCAAAAGCTTGCTGAAAATCTTCTCAATCAAATATTGCAATTTTAACAAGCTTACAAGGCTTTACATATACTAATGGACTTCTCCTAATTCTTACGGCCTCAATCAACAAACAACAAAATGATTCAAAAGCACACTTTTACAGCATGTTACAGTAGGCTAAAAAAACTACATAACTTCTCTTGCTTCCAAATTACTAATAAACAACATCAACCACAGAAATTCAAGAAAGCTATAACAAAAGTTGAACCTACCAAGTATGCAAAATGTTCCATTAAAAATTTTGCATAATAACTCCCCTAATTTTACACATATTTTGAGCTATTACACTCTTGTACATATCATTCTCTTTTCCAAGTAACTCAACCAATTTTTTTTTTTTTCTGTGAGCAAAATTTATCAAAACTAGCCAGTACCCACTTAAACATAAGACTTAACTAGCACTAATCTCCAACAAAAAAGCAATCTTGAGCTCACAATCATTTCATTGTCAAATTCAAACGTTAAAAAAATACAAACAATGAATGCAAGGATACACAGGGAGTAATTGAACCTTTGATTAGAGAGGAGTCATTGTGGGGAGGCGGGGGAGGAGGGCCGGGGCTGGCGGCGAGGCAGCGGCGTAGGCGAGGTGGGTGGGGGGCAGTGGTGCGGAGAGGTGGGAGAGATGGACGTTGGAGCTTAACCGGAGATGAGATAGACGGTGGAGATGGATCGGTGTGGAAAGGTGTAAAAGCCGGTGGCTTAAGGTGCGTGCTTGCTGGAGAAAAAATGGCCATTTCTAGAATTTTGATTTTTGTTTTTTATTATTTTGGGTTGATATAGTCTCTCAATTAATAACACACATTGGTGTGTGAATTGGGTTGGGCTTAAGGCTTTGAATTAGAGGCCCAAGATTTATATCTCGATTGCCTAGGTATTTGCCACATCTCATTATTTTTTTTGTGTTATTTGCACCAATAATTTTTTCTCTTAATAATTACAATAATTTGAGAGTTAGGAGGGAATACCATTCGAATTCACAACCTCAAGATTGTAAGTGTAAGAGATCGTCTTGTCTTTATGTTCTTAATTCTATTAAAAAATCTCATTTCACTTAACTGTAAAAAAAAATATATATATATAGTGAAAATAGAGTTAAGGGCATCAAATGGGCTCATATTTTTGTGACCGTCACAACATTTAAATTTTTATTATGTCACGAAAGGAAATTAACAAAATTTTATCCCTCATCAACCCAAGAAAATGGTTGTTGACAAGTAACTTTGTTTTTTTTTTTTTTTTTTTTTTTTTTTTTGACATATTACAAGTATAATTATTACTACCGGACTCTTTTGATTAAGATACTCAGGCACAACACAAAACAAAGACTCTCATAATCAAGAGAAACAATCCACATAAAATGGAAAAATCGCTCACAAATCAAATGGTCAAGTTGTAGTTCGAACCTTGGCCTAGTGGCTCAAGAAGAGCAAGACTAAGGAGACGGGTGCCACTTCACTGCACTGCCAATTACTACGAGTAAATGTTTTATATATGAATAACGATACATATCTCATCTTATATCATAATTTTGATCCCAACACATAATGCGTCAAATAATGAATAAATTTAATTTATGTTTTTTTATTTTACTTAAAAATTATATCTATTCATTATTTAGACATATCATGAGTAGAGAGTAAGTTGAAATACCAAATGTGAAAGTGAAATATCTAACATTATCACAATTTGTTTCATTAGAGCAAAATGCACTCAAATCCCCTCATTAATGGCCTAATGCCCTATTACACTTAGATGCCACTAATAGTTTTTAACACGGTCAAAATCTGTTAAATGATAGGATTATAGAGTCAAAATCAAATGATAAAGTGGTCGTAACAACAATGTTCTATAATCCAGGCACAGTTGAAGAAAATATAATGAGGATTACATAAATCTTTATCATTCTCAACTGAGACAAATAAAATAATAATAATAATAATAAATACTCTGAGATGTCGAAAAAAAAAAAAAAAACTCTGATTTTAACATTCTTGCTACTGCTGCAACCAAACCCATAATAAAAATTATAACAAAGCTTAATTCAATTAATATCCCACAGTCTTGATGTTAATTAACAAAAAACATTAAAATCTAAATTATTGACAAAGGCGAAATAAATGACAAATAAAAGAAGAAATAAGTATAAGTCGTTTGACCCAAATGTAATTGAACAAGTACGTAGGGAATGTCTCAATCAAATATATCTATAATTATTTTATTAACATAATGATAACAATTGAAACAAAGAAAAGAATCTGCCAAAAAGAGAGAGAGAGAGAGAGAGAAGAAAAACCCATTAGCGGAAAAGCATCATGAGAAAACAATCAATGAAGAAAGCATTTGATTTGAGGTGGTAAATGGTAAAAAAAATAATAATAATAAATTGTCAATTGGCTGCTAGTGCAATGGTAAGCGCCATAAATCACCCATACCTCCTTTATAAGGAGATATGGGTTCAACACCTCTTGATCCAAATTTGTATCATATTAATAATATAATAATATATATAATAATAATAATAATAATATAATAATATTTGAGTCTCACCATTTGTGTGGATAACTCTCCCACCCTCGTATGGGTCCTTCCTCCCACCTCCGTATGGGTGGTTCTCTTTCAAATTGGGAGTAGTTTCCCGGATCGTGTCACTAGTGTCCTATCTCGATTGATTCCGGATGTTTTCTGAGTCTGTCCCATTTACAGTTTATGTACTCAAAAAAATATAATAATAACAATAATAAATTAAGGATTATGAAACTTTTTTCATTCTTTTAAGTTCCCTCTTAAAATTTGAGTTACTTGTAGCTTTTTGTTTTCCCTTTTTTTAAGTTTTGGTTAATTCTAACTTTTACAGTAACATTTTTGTATGTTACATACATAATCAATTTTTAACATTTTTTTATGATTTTTATTATATAATAAATTTTGATAAGGTAATAACGTTATTTATCGATGCTATAGAAGTGTTATATAAAAAAATCTATCATTTCTTTATATAATATAGCATATCTAAAATGCTATGGATTTAAAAGGTCAATAAGTATTAGTATCCGACACTGCGAATTACTTTTAATGTTATCTTATAGCATTCATGAGAAAATCAGTTGTAAATTTTAAATCACAATTGCATTATGTTATATACTTATAATTGTTCAATTTTTTCAAAATATACAAACTATATAATTTCATCTCTTTTCATCCATACTATAAAATATATATAGATTTGATGCACCCTTGTTTTTCTCAAGAGTGTCTCAAAATTTTTGTAGCAGTAGAGACTTCATCCCTTTTTTTTTTCTAATACTTCTGCTTTATTTTTAAAAACTTTTTCTTTCTTATTTTATTGAAAATTTAGCCAATTAAATATTAATTACGATCCAATAATGTTAATTATTGGATCTATATATGATATAAATTGTGATCCTCATAGAGATGTAAGGGACAACAATTTTAAATTGTAATCATTGCATGGATAGATGTATCTGATAGTTTAGGTCTTTAAGATACCGGGCAGCCAGTGAGACAAATGAAAATGTTCTTGTTTTAAAGACTTTTTAATTTTTGGTCTCAACTTGTACCTTAATTATTATTGTGTAGTACTGTTTATATAGAGTTATTTGTTTTTTTATTTGAAGACTAAATAGTATTGTTTAAAATTTAAAACTGAATAATATTAAAATTAAAATCTAAATAAAAAATTTTTTTGTTTACTTTTGAATATATAATAATTTATTTGTTTTTTAAAATTAAAATTATTTAAAAATTAATAATTTAATATTTATATCTTTTTACTATTAGTTGTTATGTAACTTCATTTAATATAATACAAATAATTATAATAAATTATTTAACAAATACTAAAACATTATATATATTAATAATATATTTATTTATAATTAAAATATGATTAATTATTATAGTCTAGCAATTTTTTTAAAAAAAATATATACATGAATAAATTATTATAGTAAAGCAAATCAAATTTATATGTTTAATTAAATATAAACAAAATATTATGAAGTTGAATTACTATTATAACAAAAGTTGAAATTGTAAAGTAATATATATTTTAGTCATTGCAATATTTCATTAGTTACATTTAAAAGAAATTTGTATAATGTAAAATTAAAACAAATTTGAAAATATGTTATTTTGGGAAATGATAAATTTGGAATAATATATTTAAAAAATATTAAGTGATTTGACATTTAATGAAAAGTCAAAAATTATAACTTTTTATTCTCAATGATTTTTAGTGATTTTAAATATTTAATCACTTAAAAAAACAAAAATCACTTAATATGTATAATTTAGAACTATTAAATGAAAAATAATAAAAACAAACAACTTCTAAATTTATTACAGTTATGTAGTCTATATAGTCTATATTGTAACTCAAATCCAAAGAAGTGAATTTACTTTTGAAATTCGTTCAACTTGTGATCGATATATATGATTTATTTTATTCTTATACATGAACGTGAAACAAGAATAAATTTAAAAATGATCTTATTCATATATATATATAATAATGATTTTCCATTACGTTAGATGAAAAAAAGTTCAAAGGAATAGATGAAGGGTTAATTATGTCGATGAAGTCAAATTTACTAGTAGATATATATAAAAAAGAATGGTGGCTAGGCAAAAGAATGTGCTTTTGAAGTCTTTGGCGTCTGAGGCGCCGTTGGCCAGCTGCCCCATGCTTTTAGTGGCGTGGTTGGACACCCAAATAGCTCAAAAATAAAAAGTCATTACGTTATTATGTGTGGATTATTTTTCCATCTTTTTATGGATCTCTCTCTCATTTTTATGTGAATAGATTCCTTTTATTTAAAAGTAATTTTTCGGATCGTGTCACAGTATTTTTATCTCAATTGGTTTCGATAAACCTTTAGATCAATCCCAATTTAAAAAAAAAAAAAAATTGCTTTTCAAATTAATTTGTTTTCTCTAACAGCTGGTAGACCTAGCTGGCACTGAGATGCGATAAATGCCATAGCTTCCGAAAGCAATGTCTCAAATCTGATGATCTGATTAAGTAATTTATGATGAAAATATCATTGCTTCATGCTAACATGACATTCCATCTCCGTCTGCATTATATGTGAAAAATTTTGACCTGTCTATCTTCATGTATAAACATATGTCAAGACACAGATTTGTCTTTTCATGTGTGAGCGAAATAGTACGACTCAAATTAATTATAACAATATTTATGACAAATAAAGATGACAGAAAAGAGAAACAAGAAATATATATATATATATATATGTTACATATGGACCTACATACCACATTTTTGTGCGAAAATACACATAGACGTAGATGCTTTTCAAATTTGTCCAAAAAATCTCTTCTACGGGAAACGTGTCTGACCAAATTTTAATTAGATGAACAGAAATGCATAATTGCAAACTCAGCAAAATCATTAAAATATCTTAATTACATAATAGTGTCATCTTAATTACATACAACACGCGCCTTAAAAGAGAGAGAAAACCATGAACCTTAATGGAGGAGATCATGAATAATCACCTTAACTATTGTTACTAGATCATATTAATACTATATATAAATACATATATAACAAGGTCATTAAGTTGGGTTATTGATGGATAAAAGTTCAAGGCTGAAAGAGCTTATTTCCACATCTGCATTTCCACGAAAGGAGATAATAATTGCCATCATCTCCACGAGAGGTTGATGATAATGATGATGATCTCAAACCCTTCTTCTTTTGGTGAGATGGAATCACAAGAGTGGCTTTGCAAGGCCTACAATTCAAGCACTTGTTCACACAACCAGGTGGCTTTGATCCCAGCACCGTTTTCTTCTCCACAAAACTCTCACTAGTAGTAGTACTGCTACTTCCACCAGAAACTACCAACCCAACTGCACATAGTCCAAAATATCATCACACTCATTAAAAAAGAGAGAGAGAGAGAGAGAGAGAGAGAGAATGCAAAAATAAAGCATTTAAGATGGTGTTTTAAATGAGCAAGTTTACCTGATTTGAGAATCGGAAAAGAGAGGGACATGAAGATGAAAGCTACAGTGAGCGATGCTTTAAGGGCAAGTAGAAAGCTTCTTGAAGAGGCCATGAACATGAAATGCAATAATGATGATCAGAAAGAAGAACAGAAGGATGATTGACAATCTTGGAAGGGAAAGGAAGTGATGGAAGGGTATATTTATACAGTGTTTTTCTAAAGAAAGTTGAGTGGGAATGCCTGTAGAAGAGGAGACATATCTCTGATTTAATGGCCGTCTTCACCCAATCAAAACACTTTTTACTGTGTTGAAATTGTGAAATGGATACATTTTCTTGGTCTTGTCTTGGGGAAGCGGTGTGGTCATGACTTTAGGTTCTTTGTGAATGACTGAAGAGACCATTGGCTGATATCAACCGTTAGTAGACTTGACTACACTAATAAGACAGAGCATTTATGAGAGAGGCAAACCAATTTATGATTTAGTTGTTTTATTAATTTCATTAACATGGGAACACAAGTTGAATTTCACTCCTCGTAATTCAATTCAATGAAATTCTCATATTATAAACTAAACTATAAATTAGGATATTCAATATTATTGATTTTCACTCCATCCAACAAATGAAGAAAGAAAAAAAAGGTTATCTAAGTTTTAATTTTTATGTCTCACTTATTTCAATCATCTATTATATGAAGAAGTAAATACATGATACCCTCCAAAATAAAAATTTGTGTAAACCGAAACATTTTTTCATTTTTGTAACACACAACTTTTACTCTGTCAATTGTAGTTAGTCAAACTTAACTGATATAAGGGTATTTTTATTTTTTCACCAAATTAATATTTTTTTTATTGAAAAATTCATCTCCCCGTTCCTTTGATCACATTAAAAAATGAAATTAAAATAAATTTTTAAAGGAAATAAAATAATTTTTTGAATGAAATAAATAAAAATTAAAAAATATATATTGATCTCCACTATTCATCAATGAAGATCGATTTTCTAGATGTAGATCTAGAATGTCCAAATCTACATTTGAGAAATCGATCTCAGATGGATAATCTAATATAAGATCGACAAGCATTGGAGTGCTTCATCATTGTAAATCGAAGAGTGAAAGAGTATAACTCCATCACCGAACACAATGTTAATAGGGGAGGCATAATCTATTCCCAAGAGGCAAACATGTGCAAATAAGTGAGGCTCTTTATCTGGGTTCGATGAACCTAAATGAATGTGACATAAATGAATCTTCACATTTAGGTTCATTGAACCACAATAAAGAGTTCTATTGTAAATCGAAGAGTGAAAGAGTAGAACTCCATCACCGGACACGATATGAATAGGGGAGGCATAATCTATTCCCAAAAGGCAAACATGTGCAAATAAGTGAGGCTCTTTATCTGGGTTCGATGAACCTAAATGAATGTGACGTAGATGAATCTTCACATTTAGGTTCATTGAACCACAATAAAGAGTTTTTCATTTGGGTTCCTACATAAATAGACAATAAATTAAAAAAAAAAAAAAAAAAAAAATCATGAAGATGTTACACATGTTGTTGTACTACTTAATGTGAGTACATCTACTTCTACTCAATTATTCTTCATTGATGAAAAATGAAGAATAACAATCTTATTTTTCAATTTTTTTTTTTTTTTTGGTTGATGATGGACGATCGAGGATGATGTGTTGATTTTTATGGGTGGTTGATTTTGGTTTCATGTTTATATCTGTTGATGATAATGATTTTGTTGATGATTCTTGTTAATGAAGATGATTTTGGGTTGATGACTCTTGTTGATGATGATGAAGCTGTGTTCATCTGGGTTTATAGCTTTAGGTCATTTGGATTCATTCGAATAATTATTTTTTCTACTTTTTTTGTGTTGATGATGGTGATGTTGGTGATACTAGATGGATGATGATTAAAGTATGTTGATTAACTGGGTGATGGACTATGTGGAAGATGAACTAGGTGGGTAATGAGACGACGTTGATGGTGATTCTTTTTCTTTTTTTTTTCATTTTATTTTGATGGACGATGTTAATGATAATTCATTTATTTTGAAATTAATCTTCATTGTCTATCCCAATAATGGACGGTAGAGATTAAAGAATTTTTGAATTTACTTTTTTCAAAATATTTTTTCTTATATTAATGTACAATTATTTTGCTTTTTTATTTTTTATTTTTAATAACTTGTTATAATTTTTTATCTTTAGTCATGAACAAATCGGTCTAACTATTAAAATTTAAAAAGCTCTTAAGTGTATTTTCATCATTGTATAAAAAATCTGGATCAACAATTAATGCTAACGTGGGATATAATATTACAAAATCGTAAAAGTTAATATGTTTGCATAAAAGTCTTACCCCAGGAGCGTCGTGTATTTACCTTTTATATTACTACAAATTATTTAATTTCACTGATCAATATCATCCACAAGGTAGAATATTCACCGTTATTGATTTTTAAATTCACACACAAAAGGAGAAGGGAAGGAAACAAACCATAAGTATTAATTAGTGACAACGACACCTACCCGCCCAGCTAATATATTTAATATATCATGTATATTCCATTTTATTAATCATATTTTATATCAAAATAAAATAAATTAATCATATTTACTCAGAAGTTTTATTTTATAAATTAGAATTATTAAGTTGCGTGGACGTATTTTAAATTTTCTCCCAATTCTGATTTGAGTTTTATTGAAACCCTTCTCCATCGACTTTGAATCTTTATATAATTTTATTTCTTTTAATGAAAAGAATTAATTCATTAACTTAATTCTTAATGTAAAATATAATTCAGTATGTTTAAAATTAGTTAGACAAATGGAAAAACAAAACTTAGACAAAAAATATGTAATTAATTTAACAAAATTAGGACATCTAGAGCCTAGAAATTTCATAAAAATCATATACGTGTCCATATTATCACCAAAGCATATTGGAACCAACCCTTCTACGTTGTCCATGGGGACACAATTACAAGCCACTAACTATGCTCAAATCAAATAGTCTTTTACAAATTATCACTCTTGTTCCTTTTTCGTCCATATTATCACCAAAGCATATTGGAACCAACCATTCTACTTTGTCCATGGGGACACAATTATAAGCCACTAACTATGCTCAAATCAAATAGTCTTTTACAAATTATCACTCTTGTTCCTTTTTCTTTTTCTTATTTTCTAGCATATAAAGAAGGTAAAACTATTAATATCATGGACATAATAATACTCACAAAGGTTGGTAGGAAGTCATCGTGGGGAAATATTCAATGAATTGGTAATGACATTTTATGAAGAACAAATAAATTTTGGATTCACAACTATCTATAACTTTATTATCAATAAAATTTTTTACTTATTTGTGCTTTGTACAAGTTAAATACAAAATATTTTATTTTAGACTTATTTACACTTCATATTCATTTTTTTAATTTACAAATTAACATAAACTCAGACCGACATTAATGCAGATATAAGGGGCTTACACCGTCCACATTCATCCTTTAGGAGGTTCTCATCTTCTCCAAGCTGCATAGCCTTGAGTTGACTCGATGAGACCGTCTAGGCCTAGCGCCTAGAACCCTCAATTAGAAGGTTCTTGCCTTGTCGATCGGTTGACCAATGGGTTTTCACGGCCTGGTCAGCGAGTTTCGTCAAGATTTGAAACATTGATCATAAGTTTATGGAGTGATAGGTATTTAAGCTCAATTTAGTTCATCGGAATTTAATTTTGTTGTATCTTAGAAGACAAATACTGAATATTCAACAATGGAAAGCAAATTTGTTTTAATGACACCATGTTACACATAGGCCACAATATTTTTATTTTATATTTTTATTGTTGTAAATCCATTGTAATATAGAGAGCCTCCAAAATTTAGTTTTTTCATTGTTACATGTTCATGTTATATTACTAACACAACTTAATTAAATTCTATTTCAAATTTAATAATTAAGCTTCAATAAAAGAACATATTCAAAACACAGAATCTACTTAGGGATTCTTTCTACGCCGACTTCCATTCTCACTAAAACTCAACTCATGGAGCCATTCTTTGTAAACCAATAAGGTATTAGTAGTTTGAGTGAAAGTCATATATCCCACGTTGCTAAGAGAAGACTTGGCTTGAGTCTATTAAGTCTATATGAGGCTTTTGATCCCAATACTTATAGAGGCGCTTACCATGACACCCATATTCATTAAACCACTTTAATTAGTGTCGGAATCCAAGCTTACAAAGACCAAAGTCAAGTTTTCTTTTTTGTTTAACGACGTGGGACAAATGATTTAATACAAATTAATTACTAACGCAATAGATTTGGTTGTAGTTGAGATTCTGGCCTTATCTTTGGTTTTGTCTTTGTATTGTAAATTTGGTTGTTTGTCAAGATCTTTTAATAATTTGTTTTGTTATGAATGGTTTAATACTTTACAATTCCAATATTTTTATTTTTATTTTGTTATGACTTCTATACATCTTTGCTCTTATAGTTATATTTTTGTTTTGATAAAATATTAACGGGACAAGTAATCAATACAACAATTCTTACGTGCATTGGTTAATTTTAAGCATATTTTAAATTTTAAATGTCATGTTGTTTAATTGAATGAGATTGAATTAGATTGGATTTTATGTTTTTTTGAAAATAAACTGAATTAAAAAAAAAAATTAAAATTTCAATCAGATTAATAGTGCTTAAGGTCTTATGTTAGGTATGAATTGCATAAAGGTTTCTTTTTAAAATAATAAAAATGATAAATCATTGTATTAGATAAGAATCAAATTTCTCTTCACATCAGTATCGAAGGGATTTAAACTCAAATCCTAAAAAAATATAATTTATTTAAAACTATCTTTTTATACTAAATATAAACCAAATTAACCTCTTCCCACTTGAGCGGCGAACCTAAAACCTTCTATACAAAGACAAAAATCATTACCATTTCAACTAACTAATACGACATAAAGACATTTAATATATTAGACAAATTTGTTATGTTTGTAGCCTTGTGCCCTATTTTTATTTGAATGACATGAAATGAATGCTCTTGTACCTCATTGCTCCTCATTCACCTGGTTGTGGTGCAATTATTTTGTCTCAGTAAGTCACAAATCACATCGGATTCTTCATTAAAACCACTAAAATCTTTTTAAAATTCAAAAACATTGACTGTCTTCTTAGACCTCACATTTTTAGTGTAAAATACATTTGGTAGCCGTTGATTGTAAATGCATTTGGACTCTAAACACATTTGGTAGCCATTAATTCTAAAAGTTAAGTAAACAATCTCTTACTATCAAAAACATTTTTCTTTTCTTTTTAATTTTTCTTATAGCATACATATCTTATGTATTGTCCAAAAAACCACTATTTGTGCATGTTAGTGAAAGCAACAAAACATAAGAGAACTTTTAACGTGGGAACGTACTTTTAAATGTGATGGAAAAGTAATGATGTCGTTTAGGAACAGTTTGGATGCAGAGAGATCCAGGTAAATGTCATATTTCACCTTACCAGTGATATGTACTACTAATGTCAGCTCTCAGCTGTTCCATTTCTGAAACAGTTCTTGCATTCTGCCCGAGATATGTGAAAACAGTCCCAAGTGCTGGGATTAATTTGCTTTACACTTTCTACATTTTTTTTAATGCATTTTATCTCCGGGGAATCTTGCTGAGAGATTATTACATGAAGTCCCCACACCTAAATTAGAAATTAAGGTCGTGCCAAAAGGAGGATTGAATTTTCCCATCCTATCTAATGAGTTAAATTCTCTTTACTGATTTCTTTTCTCATGGAACTTTATTCTATTTCATCTTCATTTTGATTAGTAAATACGACCTAATATTTTTGTATAATTGAATTTGGGAGAATTTTAGATCTCACCTGTACGTTTAATCCCAAATTTATAACCTCTTACAATTTTTGTATTAGATTAAAGAAGAAAACCAAGTTAGAAGGATTTTGGTTGATGGCATCCTTTTAAGTACTTTTGAAATTGTATTATTATTATTATATTTTGATCGAATTTTATAAGAAAAAACCCATCAGAATAGGAAAAGCCCGTAAGGCCGTAACAAGCCTTTTCCACCCAAACTAAATTCATTTACCTTCTTAGGGTGCATGTTGTTGCGTCTGGCCTCCATTTTTGTCACATTTACAGCATTGGGCATCTCTAGAGCTTAATTTTCCAATGGTATCTCATTCGCCCATTGAGTGCATCTAGATCACTTTCAAAACAATTTAAATTTATCAGGAACACAAGCCAAATACCCTTGGTGAGAATTCTCAAAACCTTTGTCCCTTCTCTGACAACCATTATTTTCTATACCAAGAATCATCATACTCTACTATAAAAGTATAACCAATTAGGAACAATCGATCATAATTTTTTTTTTGGGTACATTTTGAATATATATGTTGAAAATTATGGTGCAACCTCCATGTTAGACTTCCCGGGGGTTTCTCAACTTTCGACATCCAATCATTTTGCATTATTATCTAACCAATACCCATATGCAAATTTATGGACCTACTAGCAATAACAAATATTTTACATGGCAACTTGGTGGTCTCATGCTATAAAAACGGCAAATGACTACTTGTTAATGACCTAATCATAGATCCAATCACAAACCCTAGCTGTCCTGACTTGCATCATACGCTAGAATATAAACGAATCAATCAGCCTACAAAATAGGTAGATTAATTCTCTTGAATTAGATCATAGGACGAACCTAACTCTATAACCCGAGCAATTCAAAGTAAGTATACTCAAAAAAGCTAAAAAAAATCTTTCAAAAACTTTGTCTTGCAAACTACAAGATTTTATTACTATTCTCCAATATGATAATCCACAATAGAATAATACAACCATAAATTTATACTCTTATTTATAGCAAAACAATTCCAACTTTTCTAGAAAACAAGACTTCCTTAAGAAAAAGAATCCTGAAAGTAAATAAATCAAATAAATTAAGAAACTAATATTAACTTATAAAAAAATATCTAAATCCTAAAGAAAAAAAAAAAAAATTGTATAATAAAAGTTCACAAATCTCTAAATCAACTAGCCCACACCAAACCTTCATTCTGCGATTTGCATTGCTGGTTACAACTCACAATATAAATCATGGTCACTCTCTGAATTGATTCTGCTAAATATGCCACTGGCTATTACTCTTGACATAAATTGCGATTGCTTTTGGAATAATTTTGAAGGTTGCAACGTTTATTGCACCTCGTGATGTAAGGTTCTCATCACTACTTTTCCATAGACATCATTGTTTCCAAATAGACCAACCGTTGGAGACGTGCTCCAATGTTTTGACGCATCTAGTAGACACCTTACCAAAGTCGTCTAAGCTTTTAGGATTTGACTTGTTCTATGTCTTGTGTAAGCCGTTAGATCTCTTCCCATCAAATATTCAACATCTACTTTGACAAAGCCGATACAAGACAACTGCGACTCTGTACCAATTGTTGTCCATTCTCACATCAAGTCTCGATACTCCTTGTTGGTCCAAGCTTCGAATTACAGCCATCGACTTTGGTTTTTTAGCGATTTTTCCACGTCTTGTAGGTTTTCTCTCTCACTTATGAGAGTTTAGATTTGGGATATGCTTTAGTATATGTTTGGTACAGCTTATTTACTGATCAAAAATACTTTTTTAATATCAAAAGCTCTACTTGATTTTTTTTGTGTCGTTTGGTTGACATCCTAGTAGAGATTTTAGGGAATTAAAAAAGCTTAAAAATATCTACTTGGAGAAGCTCAAATTTTGAGTTTCTCCAAGTAGACCTTTTTTATCTTTTTTTAAAATATTAAAATATCTTATATATCCCTATTTTATTTTATTAATTTCTTTAAACCCTTATAACCATATTACACTTTCATTATAAATATAAACACATAGCTTCCATTTTCATTCACTTTTTATTTCATCAAAACTTTTTAAAACTCTTCTCTAACCAGTAAGTTTTTTATATTTTATGTTTTTTTTTTTTTCAATTGGTTTTAGTTGATATTGCAATTTTTTTATCTTATTATCATGAATATTATACTGTTATATATATATTATAATTGTAGTGTCTATATATATACTGCAATATATATACTGCAATTGCAGTGTATATATATTGCAGTGCAGTATATATATATGCAGTGCAATTTATATATATATATATGTTAGTGTAGTATATATATACTACAATTAGTGCAATATACATATGCAGTGCAGTATATATATATATACACTGCTGCAATTAGTGCAGTACATATATATGCACACTGCATATATATATGCAGCAATTAGTACAATATATATATGCAGTGCAGTATATATATACACTGCAATTGCAGTGTATATATATACTGCAGTATATATACTACAATTGTAGTGTATATATATTGTAGTGCAGTATATATACTGTAATTGCAGCACAATTACAGTAAATGATTGCAATTGATGAAATTTTAATGAAAATCTACTTGAATCAAATAAAATTGAAGATGTAAAACTTTATTAAGAAATATAAATAAACATTTATCTTTTGAAAATAAAAAATAAAGAAATAAATAATTTTACATTTATTTTATTGAAATCTATGTTTTGAAAATGTATTTACATCAAATTATTATTAATTGTTTAATTGATTAATTTTTTATGGTTAAGGTTGAAGTAATTACATTTCTAGAATGAATATATTACTCTTCTTTCTTATACCCTTTTTGGTAAATTAATAATCTAAAAGTACTTTAAAAATAATTTAACCAAACACTCTACAATTTAAAAGAGCTTTTTTAATTGACAACCAAACAACCAATAATTTTTTTTCAAAAGATCTATTTCCAAAATATCTATTACCAAAAGATTTACTTCTAAAAGATATATTTAGAGAAGCTGTACCAAACGAAGCCTTAATACCCTAAATTAGGAGAGTCCGATAATGATAAATATATGAGTATATATGTACTATATCAAAAAAAAATATATATCTCAAATGAATGTCGGGCAAATAAATTAATGAATTAAATCCTCGTTGTCTTCTGCCATTATTTCACTTTCAACTCCAACGAAGGCATCTTCACGTCCTGCGGAGGAGAATATATGCGAAAAATGCAAGTGCCAACCCTACAAAAACTCTATAGTGTATATCAAACTCCCTATACCTTACCTATATAGTTGATTGGAGTCCATTACAACCATAAACGGCGATCAAATACATATGTTGATTGAGAATAAAGTTAATATATATCTTCACAATCTAATAATTTAATTGGTATTTTTTGAAATAACATATAAATCTTGTATTAATTTTATTATAAAGTGCAAGCCCAAAAAACACTCATATAGTAAATACATATAATGATAACAAAATTTTTAAAATTTTTTAGATATGAAATATCAATAATATTTTTTTAAAATTGTGATATTTTAACTCCTTATGGGAGTTCATAGACAAACGAAAATACTCATAGCCATTGTAATTGGACGAATGATCCATAATTTTGCTATGAAGTTTGATAAGAATTGAAATTATTCATGTAATCTTAAATATATATTAAACCGATTTTATCCCGCTGTGTTTCAACTCAAGAAGAGAAGGTTATTATTTTCTTCAATATTTTACCTGATACTGAATATCATATGGTCTTGGATTTATGTTAAAAAAAAAATTTCAAAATTTTTTGATATTTTTATAGGATCAGAAGACTACTAAAATCAACTTGTATAAAACTTTAATAACACAATTTGAATGATTATTTTTAAATAATGGAAGAAAATTATTCATAATTTTTTTCATGAATATTACACAAAGGGTAAGATATTATTACGTTTGAACAAGTAACCTAAAATAAAGACAAGTGAAGGTGTTGTCAGCGCACTACTCCACTTTGAACACTTATGTTGAAACTCTTTGTTGCAATTTGTAAATGTTCTACTCAACTCAAGATGTGCAAATTTTTTGTTTGAATTTGATATTCAGTGACTTTGACCGACATTCCCTCCCCAAAAAATGATGAAACCATTAGAGGTAAAAAGATGTATATGTCTCATTGGTTTTGTAGTGCACTGGATATGCACACATGGCCAGTTTTGGTGTTGTCCAAGACTGACCATCCCACCTTCAAATAATAAAAATATGGGATTTTTTTCATCCATATAAGCTGTCCGTCACTCACTCAGATATGAGTGGCTCTTAAGAGCTGTTTATTCAAAACATACCGTTAGGATGATATCAGTTTGTTTTCGGTAAAAATAAAAAAGTGAACGATAGTTAAATAAAGTGTTCTTCTTTCTAGGCCTGCAATATAGAGTAAAGGCTAGTGAGTGATGGATGTGCATCAGTCAACCTCAAGCAAAGCACACATGACGCATGAATTTTATCTGATGAGTTGTTTGATTTGATTTTAATGCTTTGGGGACGTTGAATGCGAATGTGCCTGCTCCTCTACGTTTAGCTGTTGAAATCTTTGAAGAGAGAAGGGCCAATACACCTCAATAAAAGGAGTCTTGTCTGTCAGTTGTTTTACTGTTACCATTTTCCAGGGCCCCCCATTGGTCTGATCTTATCCGATTCCCCTCTCAAATGGGACAAATTCATTTCACCTCTCCCTCTGTTTATCCTGTACATACTAGCCTACCTGATCTGGACATTATAGACTTGCATCGTTTTGTTCAACTTCTTTACTATTTTTTAATTAGGACATGATTCTCATAACTTGTTTTTTTCAAAAAGAAAAATCGTTAATCCCATTTACTTTTTATTTTTTTAAATAGTTAATCACATTTACAAACTTAGATTTTTAACTGAAGTCTTAAGGTTTTTATGTTTTTCTTTCATAAAAAATTTAAAATAAAAACAATAGAAAGACCACAAAAGACAAAATTTTCCTCATATTCCTCTTCTTCAAGCACACTTTCTTTGTCCTCCCACGCGCTTGTCACTCTCTCTCCGTCTCCCTCTTTTATATATATATATATATATATATATATACATATGTTAACAAGAGCAATTTTTTTTTTTTTTATTATTCGATACATTTTACGAGTCAAATTACTATCAAAATCAATTTAAATGGAATTTTAATAACATAATTCGAATCTCTACTATTAGATATCGAAAAAAAGTTGTCTACACTAATAGCGAGACTATTAAGTTTGAATTTACCAATTGAGTGATAGAACAGATGGAAAATTGATTACCATCATATCACTCTAATTTTCTCTTGACGGGAATGATTAAGACTCAAGAGGTACTAATTTTATACTAATTAGATTAAGAATAGTGATTATTTGAATAGTATGTAAAACAACGAGACGAGGTTGCTTAATTCTTCAAACAACAGGGACAGTTTCAATATTGTCGTTATGAAATTTGATATTTAATTAATACCCGATTTGTACATTTCATCCAAAAGAGTGTAATTATATTTCAATTTTACCAATTCCTAAAACCATCCCTTTAAAAAAGAAATCCTAAAACCATTCTCTTCAGTCTCCTCTACATTGTTCAAAGGATTCAATAATTTGAGAGGTGCACTTTTAAACTCTTTTACTTTCCTTGAACCCTGTTGGTAATGGTAGGAGTGTCATAGAACTTGTTTTTGCACCCAAATATAATCTTTAAGGGGCAAAATTCTATATTTAGGATAGTGTTCACCACATCTTGGCATTAAAGCTTATACAACCTCTCTCGTATCTATATATATTTTTGCCTATACTTTTAAAACGACCCAAATGGATAATTCGTACAATTTTTTTATAAGCAAAATGAGACTTGAATATGGGTGTGTAAATATGTACTTAATTTTCTCATTTTCTAGTTATAAACGAAATAGATTTTTATTCTCTTCCCCTTCCTTGCATTTGTTCCTTTCTTAAACTTTCTTGCTTTTTTTAAAAAAAAAAATCAAGTTTTCTTGCATTCTTTTCTTTCTTTCCAAAATGAACAGGCAGCCCAAGATTGGGCAATACCTGGCCCATTGTTTAAAGTGGCTGACCTTGATTATTGAGGCCCACGAACCCCAAGGATCGAGCTTAAAGAATAAAAACTTTAAATGAGATTAAATGCACAAAATATTAAATAAATAAGATCGAGTCCGACTAAACTCGTTCCGTGCAGAGTGTACAGTCTAATCAAACGTTTTGTTAAATTTAGCAGAGTCTTACATATGAATTTTAGATTTAAAACATAAAAACTATTAAAAGGATCATATATGAATGAATGTCATTACTCAATTGACTAGTCTTTTTGGTTGAAAAGTTATCGTCAATATATATATATATATATATATGTATATATTTTTTGAAAAACATATAAAAATTAACTAATATCATAGTCTTTGACAAATGTAGTAATAAGCTTGAATCAAGCTTTATCAAAAAAATAAAAACCACTCAAGAAAGTATAAGAAAAAAGAATAAAGGAATGTTAAAGTCACGTGAACTCACGGGTAGAAAAATATTTTAAGGTTTTATATTGAAGCAAAGAAGTGAGATGAATTTCATATTATAAATATAAAAACCATTTAAATGGTGTATATGCATGGATAGTGTTATACCTATTTTTGGGACTGCAAAAATGGGCTGGTAAAAGCCCAAAGAACCAATCAAATAGGCTGGCTAGCTCTCAGCTCCTCAGCCTTCAAGTTGCAACTCCCAGCTCCTCAGCTCGTGAGCTCGCAGCTCTCAGCTAGCTCAGCATCCAGCTCCTCAGCTCGTCAGCTCGTAGCTCTCAGCTAGCTCAGCATCCAGCTCCTAGCTCCAGCTCCTCAGCTCTCAGCTCTCAGGTCTCATACCAGCGAGCTCTATATTATTCTAGATCCCGAGGAGCAATTAATACAGTATGACTATGACAGAGTTGTTAGTCAGTGTAATAAATGCTATGTCAGAGTAGTTAATTTCTTTACGTGTACTTCACTCTATTATAATCCCTCATTCTTTATAAATAGGGAGGGAAATTCATTGTAAAGATGATGGAAAAAATTTAGTAGAACAGTCACTCTAAAAAAGCACAAAAACATTGAGAGTGACTCGTGGATGTAGGCATCATTTTTGGCCGAACCACGTAAAAAATCTTAGTGTTCTATCTCTTGTTCTTCCTCTCTCTCTCTTTGGTGTGCTTTCTGGTTGCAGATATTGGGCTTTGGATCATCCGGTTGACCGTTTCTGGACGTCAACAGATAGCAATGCAGGATTATCCAATTACTTATTCATCAATGAATGTACATTTTCATAAAAAACATAAGAAGTGTAGAAATTTAAGTCCCGTACCACGGCACAACCTGGTTAGACTTAAGATTACATCGCAACTGTACCCACTTAACTCCTTGGAAACAAGCCTGGTTGGACATTAAATTACATCCCAACTGAACCCATTTAACTCCTTTACAAGTCCAAAGCTAATGGTATTCAAGAGCAGATCTTCTAGTAATAAGTAATAATGAGAGTCCGAGGCCAAACTGTACACCAGTTCAATTAAATTATATGTTGTTATTTGTGAGATTGTAATTTTGAAACTTATTAATTTCAAGTTAGGACTCGAATTTTAGAACTAAAAATAAAAAATATTAAAGATCTATGGAAATCTATTAAAAAATATTACTTATACGACCCATTAAAAAATATAACTACTTATATGATTTAGATATTTATTCTTATTTTTATAATAAAAGATAATTACTTCCGTAATAATAAAAGTAATTATTTATAAAATATTTATTTATAAAAATAACTACTATTCATAATTTGAATATTTATTTTATAATGAAACATAATTACTCTTATAATAAAAAAAAATTATTCATATAAAATTTTCGAAATAAAATACTGTTACTCATAATATAATAAAATACTTTTACTCAAAAATATTGTGGCTCACAGTTACCTACACAGCTTGTTATCACAATGTATTGAAGGTTTGAATATCGTACATCAAACATAGATAATTTACACATAATCCTCCTCTAAAAGGAGAAATTGCATAATAATCCTAATTGAATGACTGATTTCCACACTCAGTGTATGATCTCTTTCTCTCTATTACTATAGGAAGTAAAGTTTAATAAAATGTTACATTCTGAATTATCCTATAAGAGCTAGTATTTAGATAGCCCGACAATTTATAATTTCTATTATAATATCATAAATAAATAAAAATAATAAGTACCCTTTATTTATTTAAAAGGTGTAAAACCCACAACCAACTACTAAAATTCATAGCACAGGCGACTTGATTAGTGATTACCAAAACAAAATTTACAAATTTATTTCCATTTCATTACAACACAAAACCCTCCACAGCTAGCTAGCCAACACACAAAGTGCATGCATGCATGCAAGCATTAATGGATTTGAACATGCTTGACATCCTTTTTAGGTTTCTCAGTCCTAGGAATGATGATATTAAGCACACCATCCTTCAACTCGGCCTTGATATCATCAACTTTGGCGTCACCAGGCAATACGAGCCTCGTGTTGTAATAGCCATAGTAGCTCTTTGAAGACCAAAACTCATCATCAGAGCCCTCCTGATCTTCTTCCTCCTCCTTGTGCTCTCCTTTTATAGTCAGAACACCATCATCAATGGTGATCTTCACCTCATCCTTGCTCAGCCCCGGGACCTCGTACCGAAGCTTGTAGCATTTGTCATCCTCTTTGACACGCCCCATGAGTTTCATTGGAGATACGTTCAGGTTTTCAAATAGTCTGTTTATGTTCTCGGTTGCTTGCATCAGTGCATTTCCTAGTCCTGAGGGAAAAAGCTCTGGGGAGATAAAAAAGAAAAAATGCGAGTTTATCCATATTTCCATGCCTCAGAATCATTTCATGTAATTAAAATACAGACATATCTATTATTACTACTATTATTCTTTTCAATCACCTTTCCTTCTAGGGAAAATTTGAGTATTATCCAATAAAATTTGACATAATTATGTTATATAAAATAAAATTTTATAAAATGACTACTTCTAATAAATTTTATGAAACTTTGAAAACATTTTGAACATTTTTTTTTGAAAAAAAAATTTATAATAACTTTAAATTTCCAAAAATTGATTTAAAATTAAAATATATATATTGTAATTTATAAATAAATTAGGCTATATAAATTTAAAATTAAATTTAAATTTATAACTCTTAAATTTATCTATTTATTTTATTTATAAAGTGAAAAAAAAAAAACAAAATAAACGATAATCCTTTGATGAGTATAAATAAATAAATTATTAATTAATTATTAATAATTAAAAACTAAAGTCAAAATTTTAAATTAATATAATTTAATATTAACAAGTTAAAATGAAGTTAATTTTTTAATATATTTTAAAACAGCCATTTTATCTTTATTAAATTTATCTTAAATTTATATATGGCCAAAGACCAACTACGAATTAGATTGTCCCTAACATTAGTGTACACTAAACTTATGATAAAATAGATATAGTTACCATAAAGGCCGGGAACATCATTGTCTCTCCAAATACTCCTATTGGACCTTCTCCATGGAAACAGCTTTGATGACTTCTTTTCAGAGACGGAAACCTCTTTTTTATCTTTCTTCTCTTCATTGGCAGCAGCTGTTGTTGTTGTTGTCATAAACCTCTTCAATAACTCATTGTTCCACTTTTCCCTTTGCATTCCATTCACACTACCACTTCTCTCACCAACACCATGCCCCAAAGCACCACTAGCAGCAGAAAAAGGCACCCTTTGTTGCAAACTCCTCAGAGCCAAACGAGCCAGAGCCATTTCAAGTGCTTAACTTGGTGTTTTGAAAGTGACTTCAAAAGAGAGAGCGAGAGAGTTTTGGGTTTGCTTTGCTTTGTCTTTTCTGTTGTGTTGTGCTGGCAAGAGAGAGGAGAGTATTTAAGGACAGTGATGGGTGAGTTGGATTTGGAGAATTACAGAAGTCTCTAAGAGGTTCTTGTAGGTTTTGGACATATCAAGAAAATGTGAGTGTGATGTCATCAAATCATTAAAGAAACATTTCATGTTCTGTACACATTTTTCTAGATGAATTGTTTTAATGGTCCATTTTATGTAAAATATATATTAATTTCATTACTCATGTTTCAGTTAAATGCCACTTGTCATGTTTTACTTAAATGACAATGTCACCATTGTTTTCTTAAAAATATATATATATAAACAGTCCGACTTTGAAATATCACCATGCTAAGTATTCACTTTGCATAATCAACTTATCGGTTTTTTTTTTTTTTTTTATTAGATATTATAGTTATAAGTATAGATACAAATAATATGACTGGACTCTCTTAATTAAGTTATTAAGGCACAATCCGAAACTAGGCCTCCATTGACAAGTGAATATATTTTAGTCTGTTTTTAACCAAACTAAAAATATATTCACTAAGTACAAAATAAAACTCTCAATCATTTTTAAGCCTTGTACAGCATAGGAAGGATTTAACATACATTTGAGATAAAAACACGATCTAACTTCTTGTTAGTCAAAAACGAATTTTCACAGTTTTCCTTTTTATCATTTTCAATAATCTTCAATATAAAATTCATCATAATGTTCCGTACAATAAAGATTCAATAAATCTACACATTTCCAGAATATATGTATGTATGTATGTATAATTCACTCAAAGGAAACATCTTATGGAAGAATAAGAATATAATTTAAAACTTGCTGATGGGGGAAATGTAAAAGGAAGACATGAATGAGATGCTATGCCAAAAACTTTTGTCCCCATCTTTTACTATTGGAGAGATTGGATAAAGATTATGCTGTCTGTTGCTGTGATACTAAACTAACACTCAAAGCATTCAAAGCAGAAGCTGTGCACTGCTGGTGCATATTTCTACAGGTGTCCTTTTTGTTATCACCACACCTGACTTTGAGTCTAGCATTAACCATTTTCACTCACACATTAACTCAAATGCCATTTTATACCATTGACTATAAAATCAAAAGACTTAATGGTACAAGAGGCCTTCAAATAAACATTAGTTATGTGCATCCATATAAGCAAAGCCACACATATTCATATCTGATCAACTCAGTTGTGCTTAGGTCTAGTGCAAACAGTAATGCATTTTTTTTTTTTTTTGTGTGCGCAAACACAAACTAGACACAGAATCGCAAGAATTACCATCCGATATTTAAGTTAGTGTTTATCTTTCTAAAATTGATTTATCTCACTGAAAGTATCTTGTAATTCTCTCTGACCCTACAATGAATTGCTAAACCACCTTTGACCTAAGGGTCTTTTACACTATTTTTATTCGTTTGGATGCGTTTTTATAATTCTCATAGCAATGAGGAGACCAACTGCTGGATTTACATACCAAAAAACAGCAGCAAGCAGCAAACTCTAAATACAAACTTATAAAATTTCAACTAACGATACCTCTGCGATACAACCAGAACACCCATGTATATGAATTTTTCCTAAAACAAACCAAGAAACTTTCTATTGTCAATAAATCAAATAAATTCAGATTGCCAAAAGCAATCAAACATGCTGAATTCTTCCATGTTCTTAATCTTCCAAACAGCCCTTCCTGCATCAAGAATCAAAACTTGTACAATTTCTACAATGCTTTTCATATTTTCGTCACGATTGCTGGATTTTTAGAAAGCTAGTGTGCATACATGCAAACAGTTGAGAAAGAGAGAGACAGAGAGGGAGAGATGGAAACCATGACATGACAACTGTTACACTTTGTTCTTAAGGATAATGTTCATTCAGGAAAAACAGTAACTCAAATATCTTTGCAAAAGGTGCTGCCTTTAGAAAACCATAGGCAGACTGTTTTCTTTTTCTTTCCTTATTAGTTCAAGGCAATACAAGGTAATGTATAAAAGGCCTGTAAGGTGAAACAAAAGGGTAGAGGGCATCTGAGTGAATATGACAGATTATAATGTTTCAATCGATCAGTATACACTCCACACTTTGCCCAACCAAATTTTTTACTATGGAAGCAAATTAATGTTACAAAAGTTGGAACAGGTTTCAATTTTTAACCAACCTTCAGTTGTCTTTTTTTTTCCCCCTCCAATTTGCTCAATCATACATCCCTTCCTGCTCCCAAATGTCCACAAGAAAATCTACCATTTCCTGTCAAAATTGAGATTTATGAGAGATCTGCTGAAGTATGCTATATTAGGCAGTAGTTAATGGGGGACACAGGCTTACTGAGAGAGGAATAGGCTGAGGGAATGGCTTGTTGCTCCCCAGCAAACTCTCATACGTCGCATTCCAACTGCAAAGCCAGAATTTTTTAACCATGCTGAGACAATGAGTGCTGACAAGATAAAAAAAAAAAAAAAAAAAGCATTCATGAATGATTGACTTAGGGAGGAAGTTTGTATTCCAGAGATTGTTTTCCTACTTCCATACATGCAATGCCGCTAAAGACTCTTAATCCAAGACAGTAAGATTGTAAACTGCTGAAGGGTTTAAGTTCTGACAATTTGAGTACTTATTACGCTTCTAAACTGCATTATTAAGGCTACACTGCAAAGCAAAAGGAAGATGAATTAAATCCCTCTTTTATCTTATTTACAGTTTGAACCACATTTAAACAGTAAATTTCAAGATGGTATTTAGGACAAACACAGTAAGTCAATATGGCTTAAGTGCATATCATTCTCATCACCTCATTAATGCTTTTGTCAAAACTCCAAATTGATGTCATTTCTTGCAAATTGCATAAAACAGATACTTTCTTAGAAATCTGAATTGATGTCATTCCTTGTAATGAGAAAATTACACATACAGATTTAAGATGCTAGAATGGAGACATCAAGCTACTAACTCAAAATCTAAGCTATAAGGAGGTTAAATAAATCAACTTTAAATGAGCTAAACTACAGCAAACACCTCCTCAGCATTTCCCATGATAAAGGGGAAAAGATGGAGCACCTCCCATCGGCGAAAACAATTCTCTAACATCCTTTGCCCTTTTGAATAAGCAGAGGATCCAATGAGTTGTATGGTTTACAGAGAAGGAGAGTAAAAGTAGAACCTTCTCCATTTATGTGTAAGTAGAAGGAATGTTAATAAAAATACTTAGAAATTTTGACCTTGTGGACTGGACATCATGTGTAGAAAATCTGAAACAGGTCAATACATATTCTCTTCTACGAGAAAGACATATTAATTTACTTATATCTCTACAAGAGAGAGATCAGTATCGTGCTATATAGTACCTCACAAAGCACACTAAATGGCTTTTTTGACATAGTTATCACTGCCCCAATATAGTTATCATTCTCAGGACTTAACAAAGAAGATGCTTGTTAAATGTCCAGGCAAGACACAGCAGTGATTACTCTGAATACTCTTATATATGAAAACCACTACGTGAAGGGCTAGGCAACAGGTATTATTTTAACACCGGCATGCAATTTGTTTTAATAATTTATCTGCATAAGTTGCGTGATCTATCAGTCCTGTCAAATTGGTGTTGGCTACAAGTATGCATGATTGATTATTGCATGAGAAGCCCCATTTGACTGACTAATTTTGAATTAGGCAACTCACTTTAATTTTGGTTCTCGAACTTGCTGTGCCCGGTTGTCAGACCTTTTATTTCCTAACCAGCGTTGCCTTGTTTGATTCCAGAGATGAAGACCTGCAACCAGGATGTCACATGAGAAACCGCAAAGACAGCCTAGACCCAATAAATTATGATTAAGTGCTAGCAATATCCCATGTACAATAAGAGTAATTCTACACTAGCTGAACTCATTGTCAGAATGATATAGAAAGTTGATTTGTAATTACCATACCACATTATCAATAAATTAGCCCATATGACAAGTTGATTTATAACTACCATACCGCATTATCAATACATCATCCCATAATAAGGTTGTTATAAAACAGCTTGCCACCTTATTTGGGTAAAACATTTGGACCGGTTTTTGGCAGTGTAGCATTACTCGTACGATAAAATGATGATTTGCTAGCAATATCCTGTGTTCACAGCTAGGTTTAATATATGAAACATGCATTAAGACAATTAATCCAAGAAACAATAAGAACTTTCCATGGTTTACAAACTCAGGTCCATTAGTGCTCCCAGCACCACCATGTGTATCAAAGTTCTGGTTGTTTGCACCAATTGACGAGATGCTTCCCTGTGACTGAACTGCACTGTTGTCCATATCACAGGTGCTGGTGGTCCAAAAATCTTCTAATAAGCTAGGTTTTTTTGATGTATGACCTTCAACTCCTGGTTCTTCTAATGAGCTAGGTTTTTTTGATGTATGACCTTCAACTCCTGGTTCTTCTAATAAGCTAGGTTTTTTTGATGTATGACCTTCAACTCCTCGTTCTTTTGGTGGCTGATCCACAGAGTTAACTAATTTCGGCTTAGTACAGCATCCTAGACAGCCACTGCTCTGTTACAAATACATAAAGTCATATGACTGATGAATACCAGATAGCTGAAACGCAATTACAACAGCCTCATGCCTAATTTCTTCATACAACACAGTACATTCTCATGCATTTCTCTTTACATACCCAAAAAGGCATAGCATCTCAATTCACTGGTGTGTTAAAACCATTTACATCAAGAATGCTTTTAAAAAAAAAAACACACGTACATGAATATAGAAGAAAAGATAAACTGGAGAGTGCAAAGTGAAAATTACACAAAAAGAATTGTTTGAAGGCTAAATATTATTAAATAAAATCATGTGGGTTGATGTTAAGCCATGCTCATATAATAAAGTACAGTGTAAAATGAAAATGGGAATTTATCAGTTCAAGGACCATGAGATGAAGAACCATGTAAATAAGGAACATAATCTCACATATCTAATCTATTACGGGTTTTTTACAGCCAAATGCTCAGTTGCTCAGTATTGTTGCCATTAGGAGATGCCTTTAACAGCAAATTCAACAAAAACAATTGCAGCACAGAGCCAGGGATTTGCATGTAATTTCCAAATCGATATAAAATTAAAAGATCTTTCAAAAGATAAATATAAAAATAAAATAAAATAAGTAGGTATTATTACTGTTGTATTATTTCACAACCAAACAGTAATTCATAACACTCATTTTGTAATGACAAGTTTTACTATATCTATCAAGTACTGCTGGGCAACAGTGTTAATGACAAGCCCTAGTTTAGTTCTACCCTGTGTAATCACAAAGCATTTGGGTGTAAATATTGACATATGGCAACTCAGAATTATTAGGAAAAACGCTAGAGAGCTTACCATTGACAGTGTTTACACCAAAAGTGAAATTAACAGCAGTTTGAACTACATATAAAAGCCATTGACTAGCTTGACTAACTTATGCCTGAGGCAGGAGACGAAACCAATTAATGACTAGGCAATGCTTGAAGCACACCTAAAAAAATAGTTAATCCTTGAAGTGTTGTTAAGTACCTTGGCGTTGCAGAATGGTTGTTGGCCATGGGCAATCACGTCAACTTACAATGATACAGACCCACGACCAAATAAAATTCAAATGGCCAAAATTTTGAATGGATATTCAAATCTAATTAGAGAACTATAAAACAATTTTCCAAGTACAATAAAGTAGGCCTAATCATTTAATTATTCAAACTTCTCAACACAACAAACTCACTGGCTTGGACCATTCCACTATAATGGCTCAATATTGACACCACATGTAGGAAAAAAAAAAAACTGATTTCTCTTCAATTTACCAACACTTTCAAGACACCATAATTTGTACCATAATTTACCCTCATAGAAATTAAGCTATTTGAAGTGAAATTATTGTACAATGCCTTTGACTTCATCAAGCACACCAATGCATGTTGGTTGCAGGTAGCTGTGTGTATACGTACTATGTAGATCAAACTCGAAAAAGGTAAATGATACTTTTGACATGTAGTTGGATTTTCATGTCTGTGCATCAGAAGCTAATATACAGCCAGCATTTCAAAAAATGAAAAAATGTGAATATTAGAAATGCAAAATTCACCAACAGAAAATTGAAACTTAATATAATGTCATGGAATGTTGCATAGGCCTTAAAAATGTATGATCAAAGCCCATGTGATGCATTGAAAACCTTCATCCACTGAAGCATGCTGGCAGCTGCATTTGAAAGTTTGCCCAATGAAGTCTACGAAAGGAAAATACATGATTTCATTCAATACATTTAACTTTATCGATGAACATCACCAAAAAATGGTCTTGACAATCTTTACACAAGGTTTGATGCACAAAACTATCAAAATACACAAAATTCTACGGGAAGTAAGCTTAAAAATTACAAACATCCAAAATGTAAATTAAAAACCCACACAACAGGTAGACATACATAAACAGTTTACATTTCTCTTCTTATATAGTATCTCTTTTCTTCACTCCTATTTACACCTAGTCAACTCAACAATATCAATAAACCTTAAAAGGACTGTTATTATGAGTCACTTCGGACCCAACAAAAAAACTCAAATCCCTCCACATGAACACATAGCAATTTCCTCCTGTTCCTTTTTCCATTTTGTTTCCAATAACACCAACCAAAATAACAAAACAAGATTGACTAACAAGTACAATATGTAACAATCAGTTGTGCAACAATAAATAAATCTCCAAGCAATCAATCACAAAGTACACCACACAACCACAAAATACCAATTTTCCAACATCACAACACGCTCCTAGTATACCAAGCACCAAAAAAACAGAACAACAGATCCTCAAAAACCCCTCTTAAGAAATCAAACAAAACTCAAAACCCACCAACAAAAACCTCATACAAGTACAAATCCATGAAAAAGAAGCAGAAAAAATTACCCCATGCATGCAATATAAAAAAAATACCCCCCAACACAGATCTGCAGAAAAAGCGGTTTCTTTCAAGCAGAAGCTGGATTTCAGGAAAGAAAGATCAGAGAGACCTGCAAGAATACAACGAGAACATGAAGAATATTAATAACCATGTTTAAATAAATCAAAGGATTCTTCAAAGTAGAGAATCATATTAATAATATTAACATTTAACTACCATTAATATAATCCGTATAAAACTCTCTGTCTCTCTGTCTCTCTCTCTGGTATCTTAATTTCCCAAAATCGTACAAGAGGAGAGGGCACCACCCCTACTCACACTTTGAGATGATAACAAATAAAAGAGTTGAGGTAGGTTGGTTGGTCTTTTCCTCTTCCACGGTCTATGCTCATATATGGAGAGAGACAGGGAGAGAGAGAAAAACATTTTTTTTTTTTTTAATAATATTATTGAGTGTTCATGACTCATGAGGGTACATACATTGTAACAGTTGAGTTTAACTTTTGTCCCCCTCTTAACTAAAAGCACCCTAATAACCATAGTTAAGATAAGCGATACTCATACTTTGGAGTCATCCATATCTAGATGAAAAATAATCCACATATATAAACAAAAATCTCACTTTTATTACTAAAGGTCGAAGTGTCGAACCATAGTTGGCCACCATTTACTATTTAAAGCTCTATTATTATTATTTAATTTGATTATATACAAGTTATAGTGTTTTGGATTTTTTTTTTTAATGATGAGAAAGAAATTAAATTAAAAAAAAAACTATTCATATCTTATGTTTTAAGATGGGGATGAGATTTGAACCCTCGACTTTTTAATATCTAAAAAAACACTTGACCACTTCTACTAACTAGTTAGGACCGATTTGGTATTGTTGTGATTAATAATTATTGTTGATGGTATGGAAACGGTAACAATAATCAATTTAAAGTTAATCGAGCGTTTGACTATTATGATTGTAATAGGTAATTTTAAGGTTTAGTTATCTTGCCAGTTTGAATAAGATTACATAATAATTTTAGAATAATGTTACACTTCACAAAAAAAATATCTAAAAATTTTATTTAAATGATATAGCAAGCTGATTTATAACTATTATATTAAGTTCAGAATGACGTGTTGATAGAGTGGTAATTACACATAATCTTATCACATCATTTGATAATAATTTTGGATAAATTTTTAGATAATGTAGCATTACTACTCATAATTTTATATTAAAAAATTTGCTCAAATTTATTGTTCAAATGATATAGTAAATCTATGTATAATTATTATATCATTAAGACATTATGCTAAAATTAATATGGAGACTACAAATCAGCTTGTTATATTATTTGAACAAAATTTTAAACAAATTTTTTGAAAAATTTAACATTATTCTTTTATATTGATTGATATAAAACCTTTGAATAATTCTATACTTTCCAAACCTTTAGTCTAAATGATGCAACAAAATCATTTGTAACGAACATATTAATTATAAGATAATATATTGATGATGTATAGTTACATATAAATTTATCACGTCATTTTAATAATAAATTTGGATAGTGTAGAACTATTCAAAACCTTTTTATAAAAGAATGTAATGATAATAATTTTGATGTAATTAAGGTTGGATATAATTCACGTAGAAAGATTTGTTATACAAAAGATTTAATAAATCATATGTAATTCCTCATGTACTGCATTAAAGTGTTGTCAAGTCAATATGATTATTAAATGATGATATTTAAAAATTTTATTAAATATTTTTTATATTGAAATTATTAAACAAGTTGACATTCAATAATCACTTTTTAAAAATTTTCCGAACTTTTTTACGCCAACCATCTTTTTCGTACCTAAAAGTAAGTGGATTTGTGTTTAAGATAAAGTGGATTTGTACTAAGACAAATAAATTTATTATTCTAATGTGAATGAATTATTAACGTAAAGTTTAAATTAATTTGAATAATGTTATATCTTTGACTCCCAAATTTGCACTATAGTTTATATCATTTCGTCCAATCCCATGAACAACAAGAATATTTGTTAGAAGTGATAACATACCAAGCTTGATTAATAATACATCTTTCAATAAAGTTGAGATTTAAATTCAAATCTATTCCTTCTAATCAAGTGTCTAAATATATATATGTATTTATGTATGTATGTATGTATATGTGTGTGTTGAGGGGAACCAATTTCAATTAGATAACGATTAGTTAAGTATTAAAATGAATTTTAATTAATTTGTATAAGTAATTACTTCAATTCAAAAAAGTGCATCCAAATATTACCGAAAATTGCAAGATTTATGAAATGAATCACTAAGACACCAACTACTATCAAACTTTGTCAAAAACTTTTCTAAAATTTATCTAAAATCTATATGAATATTTTCAAAATTTCCTCATTCTTAAACAATTAGCAAAATAAATAAACTAACAAGTGTGTCACGAATAGCTCAGATGGTAAATCAGTTTAGCGTACTTATCCTAATAATACACATATGAAGATCAATTAATATTAATATTGGGTTACAACTTATAATGAGTTGAGTTTACCTAATTATGTTGTATAATCAGAAAAAAGAAAAAGAAAAAACAGTCCATCTCTCTTCCTCTAATAAAGATGATTCTTCAATAGTTGCGCAGACATAAAGAAGTCAAATTCATTAATGGATGAAGCATCAATAATAAGGGATAATGTAATATTATTTGTGAACAGTAATTAAAATCAATAAATAAATGGTAGTTGATGTGAAGTTGGATAAGTCGAAAACAACACCCCAAATGGAGGGCCCAGTATGTCTTTCTTCTGGACATATTGGTAATGGAATAAAGATAATCCTAATTTCCTCCCTGTTGTTTGAGATAATAGCTAATTATCTCATATAATTTATAAAAATCTTATTTTATCCTTTTTGTTAACTTCGTTAGTAAAAAAATAGTTCTAATAATGACAGTGTGTGAAAAGGTCAAACTGTCACTCAATTAAAAGTAAAAAATAAAAAAATTAATTAAAATTTTTTATGAAATAAATTAAAAAAAAAATGAAATCCAATCTGAAGATTAGATCCCCACTGACACTATCTTACTATTCTTTAATGAAGAACATGAAAACACAAATTTATTTCTTAGAATATGAACCCAACCTGCAATAACAACAACAACAACAATATCATCATCATCATCAAACCCTAATTTGTAACAATATCAAACACAGCAGTAACATAATAAATATATATATATATACACAACACAATAATGGAAACTTCTAGGCTTCCAACTACAACAACAACGTCAAAAAAAAAAAAACCAACAAAACGACGAAAACCCAAAAAAAAAAAAAAATCCAAAAAAACAAAACTAAGTCTTTTTGGATTTCCATTGCTTGGGTTTCCCCTCTAGAAACCTAGAAAAACTTCTGGGTTTTTGGTGATGGATTTCCATTACTGAAAGAGAGAGAGAAAGTGAGGGGAGAAGTAGATCCATTGCCAGAAGAGAAAGAGAGAGAGAGAGAGAGAGAGAGAGAGAGCGATAGGTTCGTAAGAAGAGAGAAAGAGGAGAAGTAGAACCATCACAGAGAGGGAAAGAGAAGAAGAAGAAAAAGAATAGAGAGGGAGAAAGAGAAGTTGTAGAAAGAGAGAGGAGTTTCTAACTTTAAATTCGTTTTTTATTTTTATTTTTTGAATTATGTCCATCGTTAGTCGTGATGGATGATGAGCATAATTTAAAAAATATATATTAATGTTTTTTAATACTTCAAAAAATTAGTTATTTTGATCACCATCCATTTTAGGATTCGACGGTGGAGATTTTTTTATTTTTTTAAAATATTAAATTTGTATTTTATTAAATATTAATATTTTTTTATATTTTATTTTACTTTGATAATTTTGTCCTTTTACATTAACAGTTCAACATTGACTTTTAACGTCCAAGTTGATGGTAAAAAATTTTTAGATATTTTATTAAACTATAAGGGTTTTTTTTTTATCTATTTCGTAAATCAATAAGAAGATATTAGCGATTTCTCAAATTGGGGAGGGGGGGAGGGGGAGTGGGGGGCGTGTTTGTTGTGAAAATGTTTGCTCTTAATTTGAATTTATTTGGTCCCTGAATTATATCTTTCTAGTCCCAAAATGGTCAGTTTCAAGTTTACTAGTTGAGAGTAAAATTGGTCCTGAAATTAGATACATGTGGTCTCTAATTGAACCTTAAATTAAGGTCTAATTGTCACTTCCAAATTTGAAACCCTAACCTAACCCATGAGATCATTTTCCTTTTTCATCATATGATCCCTAATTCCCCGATAAACCAAATCCAAAGCATAAATCTCACATTCTATTTCAAATCCATCATGTAAATCAAATAATCTACCAAAAAAAAAAACCATCAAAATCTATGATTTACATCAAACAAAACATCACAAAGATTTTTAATTAACTCCTTCATTGTTCAATGGAATGCTTGTCATCCATAAGAGTGATGATTCTCAATATTCTACTGTTATCAAACTTGCAAAGCTGATGGTGTCGAATTCATTTTTTTTCCCTTTGTTTCTCCCTTTCTTTGTTTCCTAGGAGTTGTCTATCTTTCTTTCTTTCTTTCTCTCTCTCCTTATTTCTCCTTCAAAGTTGCTTTTGTATCAAGGGCAATTTTATCCCCAAATCAATAATAAGTGACATTAAAACTCAAATTATTAGAATGATGATATTACCAAAAGACACCCTACTATAGATGCTGCATAAAATAAAATTAAGAAAAAAAAAAAAAACCCTTTTATTTATTTTAGCAAGCGAGGTTTTGTTTAACAACCCTTTGAAATTTTAGGCTCCTGCTTCGGTTTTTGCGTCTACTTCGGAACTTTTCTGCTCTATCGTGTTTCAAGTTCACCAACTTTTTATATTTCAAAAAAAAAAAAAAAAAAAGGTTGACCAACTTTTTGCACTACATGTGTACATATATAGATTAAATTTCTATTCCTATGTATTTCATATTTTCATATCATTTCTCTTTACACGTATTTCAAATTGGCATATGTTTCAAGTTACCATGCGTTTCTTGTTGATTTGTGTTTCATATCACTTCATCTCGGCGTGCATTTTAAGTTAGAATGTATTTTTCATAGTGAAATGAATTTCACGTTGGCATTTGTTTCATGAAAGAACATATTTCACGTTGGAATTTGTTTTCCATTTTGCAATGCGACAGACTTTGCAATATGAAACATCAGAATTTTTTTTTCATTGAATTTGTATTTTCTTATTTCTCTTGGTCAATTGATGAAACATATATTGAACACATATTAAACATCCACTATCATTATAATATGTATAATAAAAATTCGAGATAAAAAGTACAGAGAGTGTAACTCTGATACTATGTTAATTACTACCAAACCCAAAAATTTAAGTTGATAGAAAAAATATTTGATTATCGTATTTAAGATCTGAGTTTACGATAATTTAATAGCAACAATCTACCAAAACCTAATTACTAAATGATGTAGCAAAAGAAAATATGTAGTTTCAATAGAAGGTGAAAGATTTTTCCTCAATTTCAAAAACATTCAAATATCCCTTCTCGTCAAACTTTGAATGATTTTTTCTGTCCAAATCGTAGAGCTTTAATGTCTCTAGCAAACCCATTCATAAACAATGCTATCCATTTGTTAGTCAACTGTTAATCAAATTTATTGGTTTCAAAGACCTTTCTAGTCCTTAAAAACAAAAGTTGTAATTGTTCGTATGGAGAAAAAAATTATTAAAATAGTAAAATATTAAAAATTAAATTTAATAAATTTAAATATATATATTGGAGGAGTTGCTACATCCTCCACCATATTTTTCAGGGAAGAGGTTGTTGCCCCAATTTTTAATTTTCGTTAAAAAGAATTAATGACTTATTATATTTTTAATTCTTTTAATTTTCTATTCCCTTGACAACGTATTCTATTTTTCAAATTTCAGTTTATTATAATTTCACCATCATATATAAAAGACATATTCTCATAATTTTTAAATTTTAATATTTATTTGTTGAGTGATGCTACATTACTCAAAATTTTATCAATATTTATGATCCAAATGATGTGGTGTGCTTATTTGTAACCATTATATAATCAATACATAATCATATGATTAATGTGCTTGCTATAAATCATTTTTTCATATTATTTAAGTAAAAACTTTAGGTAAAATTTTTAGAAGTATAACGTCATAAAAAAAATTGAAATTAAAGTTATTATTTTTATTTTTTGTTAACTTATTTTTAAAAGGTAAAATTAAGTTTTAGTGACACATGTGAGATTCTTTTTTGGATTATTCAAATAGGTAGAATTATCAACTGTAAAATATTGGCTGGTAAAAAATGTCATTTTTATTCAATAAATCATTATAAAACATTTAAAAAGTATGTGACAATTGACCATTAAAATTTTAATTAAAAAAACTTAAATGATGTATTTTAAAAGATTGAAGAACTTCAAATAAAAAAAATAACAAAATAAATAGGGATTCCAATGGTAATTGTCCTATATTATTTATTTTAATCCTTTTATTCAATCACATATCTCCTTGGAAACATTTTGCTCTATTATGTTCATAATTATGTGTATAGAAAAAAGGGAAGAAAGAAAGGCAGCTGGTATAAAGACATTAAGTGTGACATATATAATGTCAACAAATAGAATTTGTGTTGTTAATCAAAAACATTCCCTAATATCGTGTAAGTTTCACATTTTTGAGGATTCGATATTTGTACCCTTCTAAAACTATGTGCACTTTCCTTTCGTAAGTTGATCCCATTATGTAAATTATAATTTTTAAAATAATATTCAATGGGTGAATTTACGAAAAGGGGTGCATATACAGTTTTAGTGGGGTGCAAATACCGCCACTCAAATTTTTTCATAAAATAAAAATATCATGGACCCCCATCGTGTTATACAGAGGTCCAAAAATTAACCCAAGCCCAAACCTACGTAAGTAACAGAGACCCTACCCATTCCCCTTTTAAACGTATAGTTTTTATTATTATTTATTTGTTAATCAAACAAACATGTATATATTTTTAATTTTTAATTTTTCGAATTACATCTCCTGACACCCTGATATCTATCAAAACTTACAGATCTATTCTACTTAGCGTATGACTTGAAAATCTATTCCCAAAATAGGAGACCACTTCTTTCTGGGGCTTTCGAGAGTTGAACTTTGCACATGTTGTATATTTTTTATTTTTTGTATTTCTATTGGTTTTTTTTTTTTTTTTTGAATGCTATTTCTATTGTTGAGTCTTGGTGACTGCAGGTAGAAACCCCACCTCTTCACGGCGTGAAGGTGTAAAGTCCAAAATCCCCTTCCAAGTCAAAATAATAATAATAATAAAATAATTGTTGAGTCTGAGTAAATGTCATGCACATAAGGCATATCCCAAAATCTTTAGCACAGATTATATGACAAATTGTTGCTTAACCGTCATGTTTCTGATGTGACTACTCGGTGAGTGATGTGTATTTATTATTTTATATATTAATTACATATATGTTTCACATAACTTGATGGAAAATTTAAAAAAAAAAAAAAAAAATGATCTCATGGGTAGCTTGTGCTTGAGAAAAATTGATGCATAAAGGATTTTCTTGATGGAATAGATTCATCTATTTTCATTTCGGTCAATAGGCTAAGAAATTAAGTAAAATTTGATGCATAGGTCACATTTCCTTTTTATTTTTTTAGTCTTATTAACAATCAACAGAACAATTGAACAAAGTTTGTTGTTTAAAAATAATAATAATAAATAGAACTGAATGAAGGCTTATAAAAGAAAAAAGTATACATATTTGTCGCTCAATTTGTTTTGAAATTTTAAGAACTTAACAAAAGAAATGATACACAAGAAAGAAACTTCTAAATATGGTTATTAAACTTACAACTTTCTTAAAGCAGGAGGGCAAAAATCGATTTTAAAGACCTAAACAATGAGATTTGATGAACAACCTGAGTGACATAAATAAGATTGCTGCTGGTAAGGGGTGTTCTAGTTGATACTTTGATACTGATTTGATAACGCCTTGTTTTCTTATTTTTGCTGTGCCCATTACCATTAATCTCACATCAACGCCTATTTAAAAAATGTTACTACTAGAGCATATCACTTCTTGATAGAGGTTGTTAGACATTTCTCTATTCAATAAGGTGTTAGAGATTCAATTTCCATCAAATATATTTTTTAATAAAAATAATTATTTCTCATTATATGAGCAGATATTCGGACTATATAGGTCACACAATTAATGTATGATCTTTCTAAGTTCCAGTAATTAACTAACCTGTCACATGTCAGTTTGAAAAAAAAAAAAGTGCTATTAGATTTTTAATAGAAATTGTTATTGTTAATAAAATATAATCTAGTTAAAACTTTAGTGCGCAATGGGTCCATAGGATTGGAGATAAACAATCCAAAAGTGTGGGACTAATCAATCTCGAGTTATATAACTCTATATGGCATCGTCGATGGGACTTCTGTTTTTCTTTTTTTCTTTTTTTTTTTAATTAATCTTATCTAATATCCAATTCAAATAGATTATTTAAAACAAAATATTAAATATATTTTTATTATTATATTTGTGAATGTTGCATCTTATTATTATTGAAATAGACTGTTCGTTCTACCGTTAATTTTCTGAGTCACTAACAACTTGCAAAAGAGTCAAGAAATTGAGATAGAAGACTTGAATCGGGTTGGTGCCAATCAAAGCTAATCTGACGCTCAAGTCCGTAAATAGGTCAATCAAAAAATAGTAAACCAGAATTGTAAAAATGAAATTAGCAATACTTCCTGTTTGAATGGTCGAAATGGTAGAGCAAAAGTACGTAGACTGCTACCAAGTCTGCACAGAGCTTAATGGCCGTGGTCGGAAGTTTAATTACTATTGGACTGAAAGTATCTAGATGAGTAACATGATCAAATTGCTTAGAATTCAGAAGAGGTTTTCTAGTGGCTCTGTTTAAGTATTTATTGAGTATTTATACAATTATACTCAAGTAGCTAGCTGTTGGAGAATGGAGACTATTAAAGGGGTCAAGTCAAGTGGGGTCAGTTGGTGAAGGCGACAATAACGCTGGTGTTTGGGTTGGATCTTCATGTTCCTGGGCTTTCTTGATATCGGTCTCAGATTTTGGCCACCACAATATTCTAAAACAATTTATATATAGAATTATATATATATATATATTTTTTATTTGATTAAGTAATAGATATAACTTTGTTTCATTAAAAAAATAAAGGAATACAGATTTCAAATAAAAGTAATTACTTTTTTCATCACACGTGTTGTATTAATTTAGTCAAACTTAATCCAATCCAATCTCATTTTGTCTTAATTTCTTTTTAATTCTTGAAGTAATGTTAGATTATCCATAAATTTTATCCAAATGATAAGAGATATAAATTATTAACATTACATAATTATCGAATTATCTCATAAGTTATATGATGTTTAATAACTCATATAACATAAATTAAAGCAAAAGTTTTGGGCAATCTAACATTATTTATTCTATATATCTAATTCGATAAAATAGTCTCATCCAATCTTGAGTAATAATTACAATGACTCGTTTTTTATTCGTTTTGAAATAGCAAAAATGAATTAAATTAAAAAAATTGAACAAAAAATATTATTGAAAATTTTGACACTTTTTCATACTTATATTAAAATTATTATTTTTACTTTTTTAATTTGAAGAAGAGAATTTAAATTTGAAAATTCGATTTAGTTGAGTGGTGTACGCGTATAAATACATTATTGAATAAAAGACATATATGAATTGAGGGTGGGTGTAAAGTGCAAATCCATACAAAGAGTGGCGGCATATATAATTATAAATAATGCATAATGGGCACCGACTTGAGATAAAGAAAAGGACTCCCAACTCCCACCCAAATTTACATTAATTAACAAGGCGTGGATCTAAATTTTTAGATTATATAAATGTTGATATTATACACAAACTTTTTTTTTAATGGTTGATATAAATCTATAAATCAATCGAAACCAAAAGAGTTTTAATTATGGGACACGACTCAAAAAATAGCTCTTATACAGGAAGAAACATCTTACATAAAATAGAGAGATGACCCACACAAAGTTGAGTGGAAATCCACGCAATTAAGATGGGGCCTATAGGACCTGTGGATCAAGCTCTTTCACGGCCGAAACTGAGACGCACGAAAGATAAATAAACTATTTTTATTAATTATAATAGTACATGTTTTACTCAATTTTTTTTTTTAAAAAAAGAAAAAATGCATTTACTCCAGTGTTTAAAGTCTAAAGTTGACCTTGAGCATACAAGTCTTGAGGTCCATGGTAATTGCCTATTTGTTCCTTATTTCCTCCGCCACCCACCTGCCCTTCATTTCATTAATTTGGAATTTTCAAGTCTTAAATATCTATCTCACAGACCTTTTTTTTTTTTAATTTTTTTTAAACTATTTATTACAAACAATCGAACTTTTTAAATATTAACTCTTACATATTAATCTAAATTATAACACTTATTAAACTCTATTTTCTATAATAATAGAGAGAGACTTCAAACTGAACGTGAAAACTACCCTTAACCTAAAGGGTTCTTTGTATAATTTACCTTTTTTTATTTTTATTTTTTATATAGAGGCTACATTATAATTGGTCATTCTTAATGGCCAGTACTCGAACCTACGACGCTTTGTTTAACAAAGCTATGTAAGTGCGCTTTGCTCCACTGAGCCAAGCGACTTTTGAATCTCTCTTACCGTCCTCCTTTTATTATTGAGTCTCTCTTACAATCTTAGCTATATTATCATAAAACAAGTTTTTCCACATACAATATGTAAATGAAATTAAAAATTATACATATACAAAATTTATATTTTATTTATAACACTTACTACATAGAAATTAAATACTCGAATCTGATATATTACCAAACTGAATAAGCTTTTGATCTATCTTAAAAAGAGATAGTAGATAACTATTTTTACCTATAGGATTTATAATTAATATGATTAATTCAATTCAACTATAATTCTTCTGTACAAAATTTACTATTTTTTTGTTAACCCCATTAGAAAGCTTTCCTTTACAGTTGTCCTTAAAATATAAGTTAACATTTTTTTTTTAGCTAATCGACGGATATCAAATAATATATAGTTTGAATATCTACTACTGTAAATAGAAGATAACTACACCCACTATAAGGAAAAATAATACAAAAACTATAAAATCAATATCTTACCGAACAAAACGATGCCCAACTATTTTCTTTAAGAAATGATATGTATAGTATATACATCAACAGTATTTATAATTAAAAGCATAAAAAATGTTAATGTAACTTGCACTTGTTTTTTTATTTAGCATAAAAACTAGCTTCGAATGAAATCACGAAGAAAACTCTCTTCTTAATTTCATAAGAAGCTAGTCCTTTTTTTTTTTTTTTTATTTTTTATATCAGTACAATTTGTTAAAAACCAAATAAGGTCAAATGATATTACCTTTTTCAAACAGCTAGACAAAAATAATAATAATAAATAATAATAATAATAAGGGAAACATCATGTTGCTGTCAGGTACAGTCGGTGGTCGAGTAAGTTGGGCTGCTAGCTTTGAAAAACTCCTCCAACACAACTCTTTTACACCAATAATTGAGAGGTCTAACAAGGCTCCCTTTGGTTTCAACGATGCCCTTCCTGGTAACAACTTGCACAACAACAATTTACAAATTCATAATTCATTGTGGTCCATATTTGTTTCTTTGGCTCTCATCATCCAAATTAGATCTGATGGGATGTATCATTTTAACTTGTGGGTTGAAATTATTGTGCCCTCCAGAAAACCTCATATCTCGTTTCACTGTTTCCTTTAAATCAAGTTTTACTTTTTGTGCCTTAGTAATTTAAATCTAGATTATTATCCGATTCAATGAACTTATTTTATTATCAAATCTTATTGGACAAAGTTACATGGTAATCTTCTATATTAAATACTATTCATAGAATTTCCACAATTGCCAAGAAATTGACTAGATGCTTCCAATGTCAATTTGTGATAAAATTTTCAGATTAGTATTGTCAAATGCGAACTGATATATTATAGTCAAACTGAAATATATTTTTTTGTCAATTACCAGGAATCTGAGTGGTGAGAAAATTCTGCAACCCGGGTGTTGAAATGAAAATGTAAAAAAATAAATAAATAGTTGACTTATAATCTATACTTGATAGAATGACAGAATATTCAAAAGAGTATTTAACAAGTAAATATATTTTATTTATGAAATAAAACTTTGCCAAAATTTTGCCATTAAAAAAAGATACAATAATTGGACAAAGCTCTATTTACTTGCATTCTTTTTTTTTTTTTTTTAATAATAAAAAAAAGTAGACATAGAATGGAGATATATACAGTGATTATCAATAGGAGCACTCGATTCTGTGGCCTCTGTCCCTGAGAATTCCATTGTACAAAGCGACACGATTGGGAGGCATTTCTGGAATTTCATTTCTGCAAGTTGTGTCACCTTTTTTAATTGTTGTTGTTGTAGTAGTCAATTTCTTGGTGTGTTCTCTCCTGTACTCCTCTCCATTTCCAGCAGTTTCCTTCACGTTCTCTGCAAAATGCACTCTTTTCTTCTTCTTCTGCTTCTTCTTTCCCTCTAAATCAAACAATACATGCAAAAATTCAACACCCCAGATGTTGCAAAAGTCATAAAAGTTGTACAACGTTTAAAAAAATGATTAAATTAAGCACCTGAATATAGGCAGGATCGCAGAGTTTTCTTTGAATGATCTTGTGACATGAGGTTTGCGAAAGGTGAGAAGGGCTTTTGTTTTGAGAAAGCAAGGAAGAGAACAGTGCTAGACACAACCATGGCAGTGGCCAGGACCATAGATTGTGAGTTCATTATACAAGACATGGTTTTGGAAAAGAAAAAGAAGAGTTGTTTTGTTTTATGTTTGTTGATGATACAGGAGAAATGTAATATATAAATAGATATGTAGAGAGAGAGAGAGAGAGAGAGAGATCGCCGAGAAAGTAGCAGGAAAAATGAGAGGAGTGACGATGTGAAAATGAAAGGAACGGTTGTGTGAAATGTCATCTGGGGATTAAAAAATTGGCGTAAGAATCTGGACATCTCTCAAATTTTTAATTGCAAATTTATATATATGAAATGGAAGAGAAAAAACAAAAAACCATAAAGGTGAGGTAGCAGTTCGGTTCATCTGGGGTTTATTGGGCTAATCTTGGCTTTTTGGGCAGCCTGTGTTTTTAGTGCACCACACGGCAAGCCACACAGACAGAGAGTGAGAGAGGTGACTCATGAGTGGTCAAATAAAAGTGGACTTGGTTTCTAGAAAGCGAAGAGTTGGTCAAAGCCTGAGTGGGGATTTGGGTGTTGAAATTTGTGAGAATTTGGGCAGAGTGAGGCCAATGGTTGGTTTGTTTTTGTGCTGCAATGAGTAGACTTATTTTGAGTTTGTAGTTTGTACAATTTTCTAGTTTCTTTTCCTATTCTTGAAAGGATAAGGAATCAAGATTCAGGGCCAGTTGGATGGCGTATAATTATTGGGAAGTAAACAATAGAAATTGTTTTCAAGTAGCTAGTTTTATCCCTGAGGACGTAATTACTCCGTAAAATTATTAACTATTGTAAATGTCAGGCTAATTTCCCGTCAAAGGAATAGTATGATTTACAGGTTGGCTTCTTTAGCTTTCTCCACTCTTGGAGAGACTTGTATTGAGAGGATATTAGGCTTCACTATATTTTCCGTTTTGCATGTTAATTCATGTTTTATCCTATGAGTTTTCATTATTTTATTCAATCATTAACCTTATCCTTTAATTAAAATTTTTAAATGACTATAATAAAGATGATTATTGAAATCAATTTAAGAACTCCAATTGAGAGCAAGGTTAATAATTGTATAAGGTAATCGAACCATTTACGTAAAAGGAAAAAAGAACTCTATTTGAAATATATGATTTTTTTAATATATTATTTATAATTTTCAGTCAAACTCCGTCGACATTACCTTCTAGAATCGGGACCCAAATGAAAAAACAGATGAGTGCTATAAAAGTTAAAGAGTACAGAGTGACTATTTGTGTAATTTCCCAATAGAGATTATTCCAGTAGTTTGATAATATTGTAGGTTTGAAAGTCAACATTATTTTTAAAATACCAGCTGACAAGAGTGAATGATTCATTTGCAATTGTTCATCACTGTTTTCGAATGGAAGTCAAAAAGTTAATTACAGTTCTAACATTCATTTTAGTGAGGTGTAGAAAAAAATATATATATTACAATACAAAGATATGATATGAGATGCAAACATCAGTATCAAATAAGTTATAAGGATCTCCCAATTTGAGAGTAGCCCCGGACCGTACTATCAGTGTCATATATCAGTTACAAGATCCCGGATATTTTCTGGATTTATTTCAGATACAGTTATTGTATTAAAAAAAAAAAAAAAGTTATAGGGATCTTGAAATTAACAACCATTTTTTATTTTAAAAGAAAAAAGAAATTTACATCTATTTAGGCTTCAGTCAAGTTTTAATTTGGCCTAATTAATTTGACTTATAATGAGTTCAATTTGGTCTACATACCCAACTTAAATTGTAATGCGTCACATCAGAGGGAGTAAATTGAAACGAACCTTTTAAATATTTTCTATCTTTATGTGGTTTAAATTTAATCCTGCTTGGATCCAGCACTATGACATCAGTGACAGTCATCATATTGAATCAATCATTTATTTCAAACATTTACATTTTAATATAATTTAACATAATTATACATGATTGTGTCTATACGATTTGAGCGAACTAAATTTTGACATTTTTCATACTTCATAGCATAGTCACATTACACATGTGTTAATTTAACAAAATTGTGTTAGGTGCAATAGGTTAAGGTCCTGGTTTAGAACAGTTGTGCTTTAATTTTCAATGATCCGTGTTCATTGAACCTTTTTAAGTTAATCATCGTTATTATGATTTGATTGCATATAACAGTGGTTTAGCTTGACAATCATTTAAGCAAGGACGTAACTTCTTTTGGATTAGAGTTGATTTGATTTTAAAAATAAATTTACAAAAAAATTAAAAATTTTGTTACAAATAAGAAATTATTTTTTATTGAATTTATTAAAATAACCTCTATATCTATTTCCTTTTCTTCAAACTAAATACTCTTTACTTTTAAAAATTGTACTCAATTTTTGTATTATAGTATACAACTTAAAGTGAACAAAAAATTTAATTATAAAATGCATTGTTTATTAAAAAAAAAACTATTGGTGTTATGAAATAAAGCCTATAGGTAATGAATATAAAATATTATCCCAAATAAAAGAGAACCAGAGAATTCAATTCAATTTATGGGATCATCTAAATAATTATAAACAAGCTTATATAGACAAATTGAAATAATTATTTTCATAGTAAAATAACAACAAATAGATTATTTCTATAACGAAAAGATAGCAAAATAGATATAACAAGATAAAGAATATTTTTAATATAGAAGTGATGATAAGTTCATATATTCACAATATACCGTTATAAAATATTATCAAATGTGAAAATAAAGCATGTTTATTATTATTATTATTATTAATTATCAAATTGTCTTAGAGCTAAAATTGAGCTTTTAGTATTATTTAGCTTAATCAAGAATGGATCTTTGATTGGTAGTATTGTAACATTCTTGTGGTATAAATTATGGTTATTATATTATTTAGTTCTTAGATCTTTTGATGATTTTCATAACTTAATTCATTATTTATCAATTATATTGATCATTATTTTAATTCATTATTTATGATTTATATTGATCATAATTACAAGATCGATTTAAATATCGAAGGGTGTCTTTGAAGATAACTTTCGAACCATCTTAATGAAGACTATTAGTTGTTTTACAAATGGAATTGTAGCAAATGATCAAGACAGACTTTCGTATGAAGAAAAGGTTTGTCCAATATCGTAAGAAACCTTCGTACGACAGTTCAAGCCGTAATATAATTGAAATCTCATAAGAAGCAACATACATGAATCTCATTCTTGATAAGTATTAATTCGTAAAGAATCATAAAATTGAAAGATAAGACAACAGCAGAAAAAGGTAGATTATAAATGCAAGAAGCTGAAGGAGGGTAACTGAAATGCGGAAAGAAAAGGATGCCTCCGTTAGATAAAAACCTTATCATAAAATATCATGACACGTGGATGAAATCCAAATCACGAGAAGTCGCTAGGGACAAATACTCGACCACCACGTGTCCAACTAGTTATTCAGAACCAGACACACTAGATTTGGACAACTCAACACGTGTCTTGCAAAGAACGAACACCCTTGAAACTGAAACACTAGTGTCTACTGGTGTAGCCCAACGTCTGCCACGTGTTTTGTACACGTGCTCGCCCAGAGAATTGGTAGATTTTGCGTTAGAGGCGTATGTGTATTTTAGCTGCGTACATGTGAACATCATTTATTTGTTTCACGTTAGTTGAATCGAAGAAATCAACTTCGTATTGATTTCGATTTCATACAGTAAGTAGATATTTTAAAAATTTCAACTCAATCTGAGCTGATTTTTTTTTTTTTTTTTTTAATGACATTTTTAATGAGTTAGATTATTATTAAGATCAATCTAGATAAAATTTTAATAGCATAATTCAGAACTTTATCCTCAAATATTGAGTGAAGACTGCCCACATAAATTATAAGACTACTGAAATTTACGTGTCATTTGAATAGTGAAATAGGTGGGAGATGACTTATCATTAGATCAATTTGTTTTCTCTAGATTGTCCTTTTTGTTTCTTTGATATTGATAGAAATTAAAATCAGTTCTGAATTTGATTTTTCTTATGAATTACTTTACTTTTAACAGTCTGATTTATAAAATAAACCGAAAAAAATAAATTTGAAAAAGAGAGTATGAAAATGTGATGATTTGCCCAACTTTGAAAAACAATCCAATTATCATGTATCATTGCAACGTTAGTTTTTAACAGTATATTTTGTGTGCACTATGAAATTTCTTAGACCTACTTACAACACATTTAGATATGAAACTCTATATTATTACGAGTAAAAGTAATAAAGTATGGTTTTCGCTGTTAGTTTAAATTTTTTTGTTTACTACAAACATTCAATCCTATTAAAAACAATAGAATTGTGTCGGATATTAATACATTAAAGAGAAAAAGAGCTTTATATATTTTCTAAATTCACATTTTTTAAGTGATTTTTGTTTAGGGAAAAAGCATTTAAAAGTTGTGTTGAAAAACCACGAAATAGTCATTGTGGTCAAGTCTTCGGTCTTAAAGTACAAGATGGCGGATTGACGTTGAAAACATAAGAATACTGAAAAAGTGAACATCATCTTGGAATTGTTCTCATCTTGGGTTCTTTTCAACCTGGGTTTGTGATTGTGGGGGGTTTGTGGACTGTGAATGAAGATGAAGATGAAGATGAAGATGAGGCATGGGGTGTTGGGGTTTGTGAGGGTCGAGACCGTTGGATTTGTTTCAATACGAAAGATGTTGTGGTCTGGGAAGATGTGGGTTTGTGGTATGGGAAGATAAAAATCTTCATGTTCATGTCCTGGGTCCGATTGAACTTAGAAAGAATTTCTAGCCTCAATCAAACCTAGAACTAGATATGAAATTCTTGAGGACTTGAGGGGTCTAGTGACGATAGGGACTACACGTACATCTCCAAAAGCGAAGAGAGGATGATGGACTTAAAAGGTTTGGCAACAAAGGCATGCAAGAAGGCTAAATTGTCGATTTGGTTCATCATCAGATTACGATAATATAAAATCTGATTGTTTATTTCCTTTTCTAATATGCAGTTTATTTTTTTTTAATTTTTTTATTTTTAATTACATATTTTTTAAAAAATATGGTATTTTTTCAGTAAATAATAATAATAAAAAAGGTTAGAGATATTTTCATTAAATAACAATGCAATATTTAACTTCATATTGTTCTGGCTAAGAACAAGGGCAAAATAGTATTTTACATTGTCCATCAGGTATGATTATTAATTAATCGATAAGAGGAATTAATTTAATGAATTTTTAAAATATAATTAAAAATTTAACCTTTTTTCTCAAAAGAATAAAAATAAAATTTACCCTTTCTATTATTTAATTTATAGATTTTAAAGCAACACAACCATAAGAAGCATTTCAAATCGAACTTCTGTCACGTCAAGAACCAAAACTAGGCTGAATGGACCCTACCTGTCGACCTTTTGTTTGTGGCACCTTCTCACTTTCTCAGGAAAACTAGAATCTTCGTGATTTCATTTTGGCTGTTATTTTAATTTGGACATTCAAAAATTAGAAAATATTTATTTATTTTTGAATGGTGAAGCTGAAGCTTCATGTGTGCAAAGATCCTACCAGAAATATTAAGTGAATCGTCCGACTAGGCAGTAGGTAGAGTGCATACTGTTGGTAGATTCTTGTCCTTTTCTTTTCAATGAGAAATTCAGGTGCTAATCATGTTTAGATGCTATCACATTATTCTCCTGACAGGCTTTGTAATATCACTCCTATGGCATTCTAGTTACATTTGTCTACTTTCATTTTTAAGTAGTAATTCGGATTTCAGGGTAAAGAAAAACACCTTAAACCACAATCTCAATGCGTAGATATAAGAGGCTTACACTAAACAACTTCAACGTGTGTTCTTCTAGTTATGACTTTCCGCCCATAATGAGCAAGAAAAGATGTATACTTATACGATCATACTACCTCGCAGGCCTGCTAACATTACTAAACAAGTAATACACATTCTAGTGATATAAAGTAATTCAAAAAAGACTAAAATGTCAAAACAAAATAAAAACAAGACTCTATTTCAGACCATACAGGTCCTGGAGAAGTCCTGTATAATGTATATTGCATCTCAAAAAGGAACCACCGACAGGAAGTTAAAACATGATGATTAACAATGGCATAATCAAGGAAGATGTAACATACTGAACAGATAAACACAAAATATAAGTTTATACCAGTCAGCATTAAAATCACATAACTTGCACATCTCCGTAAATCCTGATATGAACACACCGCCAAAAAGAGAAATACTGTATTTGTAGGTTCTGATACTACTACAGGATTTATTGCTCTGTCACAACCAGTAGCTTAAAACTAGGAGAAAGGTAACATAAATTATTTAAGAGCCAACCAGAGAAATACCATTAAGTGGTGAGGATTGGAGGCATGTAATCAGATTTGGTGCCAAGAACACGAGCCTTGGTGTCAGGGAAGAACTGAGCTCCAGGCAGCTCTGTGACGTCTCCATCACTGGAAACGCCAATGGGGTAACGGAGCAAGTGACCTGGTAGGTCCCGTTCAAGCGACTCGCTGGAATACAGGTCCCAATATTTGTCAGCAATCTGGTTCACCTTCTGGACACACTCGAGGCTGTCTGGCTGTAGGAAGGTTTCGTTGAGCATGCCAAGGTGTTCATACCACAGTGCCATACGGAAGCCATGGATCTGGCCTCGTGCGGGCTGCCTGGTTGATAAATGGTACGGTTGGTAACCTCCCATGGCTATCTCAGAGTCCCTAGCGCCATCCATTGATCGCTGGTTGATGTTGGCAGATCCAATAATAATGTATTCGTCATCAACTGCAAAGGGAAACATTTGAACCGTATATCAATCATGATACAAATATCAACAGCATGCATCATTGAAATTAAACAGACTTGATACATTGTTACATTATAGTGAACTGGTACTACTTAACTAACAGTTAGCAAAAATATGAATTCAAATGTAGTTACTTACCAATCATCATCTTGGTATGAACATAGATCATGAAACGCCGGGCCTCCTGGGCTCTAATATAATCTGAATCAGGTTCTGGTGTTTCTGAGGGTTCATATTCTCCACTCATCTTCACCTCCCGGTTTCCGAGGCAGAAGAACGTCAAATAGTTCCGGGGATCCTCTGTACTTCCCTTAGCTCTGAGAGCCTGAACAACATCTTTATACATCATGTCCATTGTCCTTCTTTGCCAATCTAATATTGCCTGAACCGAACCACTCTCTGGAATCCCCTCAGGCCACATCGGAACAACAACATAAACAGTGAATCGTTCCCCTGCTTCAATCTTACTCACTATCTTAAGTGAGAGCTCCTTTGGAATTAAATGCAAAGCATTTATATCCTCCGGCTTAATATCATCAGCACTCCAAGCGTATGAACTTCCAAGAAAATACTGATTTTCAATATAGATGAAGTTCTTAGCGCGTCGAATAGCATGGATATATGCATCCTGAATGCTTCGATCAATGATATTATCCTTCCCACTAACAAGCCCAGCTTTGGCTGCATCTTCAGGTGTCTCAGGGAAGCCAAAAGCTGCCCCACCATCAATGGATCTAAATAGCTGCACATTCCATGTCTCATGGTCATCTGGGAACATAACTGGAGATGGGGGAATTATGTCTCCAAGATCTCTCAATTGAACAAGTACATCCTTCCCACCCTGCTTTCTCCATCTCTGCTCAAAATTGTATAACACATCCCATGCAATGGGACCCTCGAGGCGGGAGTGAATGTCATGCCATGGTTCCCTTGGACCTCCTTTTGTGATTGAAGCACCGGTGAAGTTTGGTTGATGGAAATCATCATGATGTGCTGTGTCTAATGTCCTGAAAAGAGAATGGAAGGCAGTATCGTATCTTCCATCACAAAGATCAATACCTCCAACAAAACTCACAATTCTCCTCCTTTCTGAATCCCCATTGGGCAGCTCACTGTCAACCACCACAATCTTTTGGTGATGAGTAAACATAGTGGCGATTTGAAAATCCTGAACAAAGCTACCACCATCATCAGGATTACGAGGGCACAAGACACAGTTCACCTCAGTATCCCGGAAAAATTGTTCAGTTTCTTCATCATGAGTGGCCATTAATCCATCCTTTTTAAGTAAACCAACAGAAGTTCTGTCATCCCAAACGAGCATACAAACCCTGACACCTTCGCTCGCCTTCTTCTTAAGTAAGTTACCAAGTGTAACATCGCCGCCAGGCTTGGGCCTCCTTGAGTCCCTCACCAAGGAGATTTCAGTATATACAGACCAACCAGTGATGTAGATTAAATGTTTTGCATTAGTGATTGCATCAAAAATGTCTTCCCAACATCTATGGGGCTGATAATTCTTGCCTCCAGCAAGGGGGATTTTAGGAATAAAATTATCTGGGACATGAGCATCTTGGTACAGAGAAACCTTGCATCCATGTCTCTGCGCGAAAAATGTAAATGGCACCCCGGGGTACTTAGCACTTATGAGACCCCGAGAAAAGTTACGATCTTTTGTTACATCAAAATATTGAAGCTTCACATGGATCTTTGAACCTGCCTCTATAGGATTTTTATGTTCATCCAATAACTCAACCCATTTATCAACTTCTTCCCCACCTAGGATTTCTTCAACAGGAACATGAGCTCTTCCAATTAAAGATGCTCCAACAGCATTATCATCTTTAACAGTGAATATAACATCCGAAGCCATGTGGGCACAGTAAATGTGAAAAGACTCATACCACCTGGGATTGGCATGGTCCTTTTCTATAATCCTGGTTCTCCCCACTCTAGCCTTTTCTAGATCAATGGTTGCATAGATCTTACTTTGTCCTTTGCCAAGGCCAATAAGCTACAGCAAGAATTTATTAATGAGAAACTGAAGATAATTAAATGAGATGATGTGTATGTGTGTTCATATACAAATAGCATATTTACGGTAAAGCTATATCCGCAATGCTATTGTTATAAGTTCACTTTCATTAAGGGGAAAGATGCTAATGAGGTAAACATTGAAGCAAAAGAACTAAAAACAATAATACAAAACCAACTACCATGTCCAAAATAACTGAAGAAAAGGGTCATTAACAATGTGTGAACAAATCATTCACCATAAAAAAACCAAACAATATGATCCTTTTACTCGACATAAGTCATCACACCAGTCTCAGATTTAAAGTAACTTTCCATAAGATAATTGATATTTTTCATTTAACTTTCTTGGCATCAGGTAGTAACATATAAGAAGTTGCAATGCATAAAGTCATAAAGGAACAGTTGATGTCGAAGATTTATTCTTCGCACAATTCCATAACGGGTGCAACAAGATGCGTCAATCCCCAAATATATATTTTCAGATCAAGAATAGGTATTGACAATCCAAAATGACTTTCTAAGGAAGACAAATGAATAAAAGAACAAAATAAAGATAGCAGATTAATCAAGTTTAAATTAACTTACGTTTGAGATTTTGCACTAGTACTAACTACCAAAACCATCCAATACAAGTCACTTTATTCAATTCAGATCCAATTATAACAAGAACCCAAATTAATCAATTTAAAATCACTCAACAAAATGGGTAGATGTGAAAGGATCAAATGGTCTTTACAACAGACCAACGACATTCAGCATTCATGGATCCTATAATAGGAAGTAAGTCACATTTCTCAACAATAATTGCAACCACAAGGAGAAGCATGCGATTACTCGTTAACATGTAAGTAACTAGCAAACCGCAATTCTAGTTAACCATGTCTTTTCATGGCCACAAACACTTTCAACCATCAAAGAAGCCTCCACAACAACTACGAACAAACAGAACAAAACAAGATCTAAACATGATGCAACCATGTTTTCACTCACAATCAAGAAAAACCAGAACTTTTTCTCAAGTGGGAAAATTTCACACAATTCGCATATCAACTTCACAGTCTCAAACTCAAAATTCACTTAAAACCAATCAATCTAGTAATCAAATCCAAAAACACACCACACTGAATCTACAAAAACCGATCTTGAAGAAAAAGATGAGATCATCATATATATACCTTACGAAAAAAGTGACCACCACCTCCTGTATCAAGCTGATCAACTTCATAGATCGTAGCATGTAAAGTGCCATGTAGCAAAATCTGAGCCATTTTTCCACCTGTAACCATCCCAAACAGATCAAAACAACAACACTCAACATCTCTATAAACTGATCAAGAATGTACACAAAACTAAAAACCCATATCACTTTTTCTGTTTTATCATCTAGGTAAGTGATACAAACCATTACATCAATTTTTTTGTTAAAAAAAAATCTGATCATAGCTTTTAGTTTTTTTTTTTTTTTTTTAGAAGTTGATGATGAATTCAAAGTATTAAGTCCCTACAATCAAAAGGTCGAAACTGAAAATCAATAGGACTAACTGAAAGAATAGAACAGGAAAGTTAAAAGAAAGTAATTCAGAAAGTGAATAGATGATGGAAACTAACCTGGACCGAGAGAGATGGAAGAAGCAAAAATTCAGGATCCGATTTGCGAGTGTGCGTGTATGTATATATATGTATATATATAAATGATGTAGAGCACACAGAATGTGAACAACACTCCAAAGGAGTGAGGGAGATCCGCAAAACCAGATCTTATTAGCTACCGATAAGAGTGGAGCCCATGCAGATGGAATGACATATAATATTCATTTGGTAAATTTCATTGTCCTCCCTATATAATTTTAGTAATGCTAGATTTTTCAGATGGAATGAGATATAATATTCATTTGGTAAATTTCAATTGTTCTCCGTGTATTATTTTAATAATGTTAGATTTTGTAGATATATATATTTTTTCCAAATTAACGTAGTATATTTTGGATATAAATTTAGAATATTTGCATATATAAGTAATATTAAATTTTTCTTTTTTTATTTGTCAAATTCATGTCTAAACACGTAAATTATCAAATATTATATTTGTCGACGTTGAATTTCGATCGACTAGTAATCAATGCCCAATACCTACAATTAATGTGAGAAAGTACAAAAAATCAAGAGAATAACACAGCAAAAAACCTAACAAGATGAAGAAACACAAAGCGTTTTACGTGGTTCAATAATAATAAATCTACATCCACGACTATGTCTCTTAATATATGCAGAGTGACAGTATGATATTCAATTTCTGTTTTTTACAATGATTTTTAACCCCTATTTATAGGGGAAGTATCGTTACAATTCAGGAAGCAACCAAATAGGAAGAGAATCATGAATTAATTATACTTCCTAATCTGTTTAAATAAAAACAGAAGACTGCTCCTTAAAATCCGAGATGAGGTTGACTTGAATTTGAATTTGAATAAACTTCCATATCCGATGAGGGAATCACGACTTGATTGGGTAACTGTCATATTTGGTGAGAGAATCATGATCGGATTAGGCAACTGTCTATTTCTGGAAGATACTGCATTTATTACGCTCTTGAGCGAGCTACTGTTTATGGCGGTCTCGAGCTGGAGCTCGCTAAGAGACGAGCTGTGCACGAGGCGAACTGTATCCTGACTATGCTTACAAGCTCGTTGATGCAAACTGAAGAAATTACTTAAGCGAGCTGCGGAGCTCGCTGGGCTTAGAATTGATACTAGGTCTTGTCTGATGGACCTTGACTGGGTTGACTTTATCGGGCCATCTTATAGAGTCTAAATTGGGCTTTTACCAACCTATTTAATGAGTCCGAAAAATACATATAACAATATTAATTAGAGACCGACATACTATTCAAAAATTAGATATCCAACCTCTATGATGGACGCTAGCTAGCCTCATATGATTTAAAAAGAAGGTTTAGCAAAGGGAAATTTGAGAAATCCAAAAAACATTTGGAAGGAAAGAGAAGATATGTGAAAAAAGTGTTCGCACGTGCAATATGTTGGAAATCATAGGCCATAATGTTATTTTTCAAAATAAGTGAACAAATTTGAGATTTTAAAAATGTATAGGGACTCTGACAAAAACAAATATTTCAAGAGTAGGACAATGGAATATGCAATTAAATTTGAGAAAAATCGTAGATCCCAAAATATGTATAATTTTCCCTTTCTATGTACGAAACTTTATGGTTTGAATATTTGACCCCGTTTGAGATGATATATCATCGACGGCCAAAAAGGCGGAACAGGACATACACAAATGGTTGCGCGTTGCACCAAAGCATAATCATACTTTCTCAGGACTATTACAGTATTACTACGCGGTTGTGATTGTGATTGTGATTTGTGATTTACTATCTTGTCTGCTTCTGAGATTACTTTATTTGAATTCTTTAACAACTTCAATCGTAGTTGTCGCCTCAAAAGTTCAATTATGATTCAAATATTAATATAGAAATTGTAAAGGTGCCACGAATAAAAAGTTATATTTTATTCTCCCAGAATGTGCATCACAATGAATGCTTTTAACTTGCATCCATAACGCACATGTAAGGATTGAATAAAAATACCGTAAATTATTATTTTTTCCTATCTCTTGATATAAAGTTGAATAATCAATAGAATTTAAGCATAAAATATTAATCTCAGTAATCAAAAAAGGTCTCCCCATATTTTAATAAAAAAATTACCAACAAATTTTACGGATTTGATGTCTTGAACCTTATCTTTTACACTAGATAAAGATGACATCAGTGCCACTAACAGGCTTTTTCTTCGAATGGTATTGTCATGTTAAGGTCATTGAAACTGAGTAATCTTAATTAATAAGGAAAGGATAACCTTTTCGAATAAAAGATTTGTTTAGGGGAGCAGAGGAATACGTAGTTGTATATGTTAAAAAAAAAAAGTATGCAGTTGGGGACCATGTGAAATTATTAAAAAATACATTAAACTCAACGGTGGAAGAAATCAGAGTAAGTCTGATGGGTCAATGATGTGACTCACCGTCCTCACCAGCGGCAGACTCTAGTGGAGACATCTGTCCACGCCTTTACTCGTTACTGGATTTTGTTATCAAAAAGTGGGCCCCTGCGATGACTTTTTTTTTTTTTGGTTGAAATTGGGCCTCTGTGATGACTTATTAATTTCAAAAAGCTTGATTTCACATTCACCTGCTAGTTACCAACTTCCTACCTTGATTGAAAAATTGAAATGCGGCAAACCTTAAAAACTATTCATATAATTTGGTGTTTAACATCTGGAAAAAGGATTTAAATTGTTTGTGTTTAACATTAATATATGATTGTAGTCAGAGACATGGATTGATGGTAACCACGCGGCATTTATATTCCCAAATTAAAAAGCAAAATACAAAAATGCTTATAGCAGACCTTAAGATCAAGAATTTCAACACATCACTCATTAATAAAAGTAGTTGAATGCCTTCATTGACCCTAAAAGATTAAGGATTCTAGTCAACTTTGTTTTTCAAAAAACATAAAATATGGATGTAAATTACTTCTTCATAGAAGTTGTTATATTAGTAATTTATTTCGATATGTTTTAACAGTTCTTTAATCTGTAAAATGTCAATATTAAAAAGAAAAATCAATGATTTCGTGAATCAACCTAATTGTTAAAGGATATATTAGCTTTGTATTATAAAAATTACTGATTAGGAATTTAAGATAAAAAAGAGAACTTAATTCCAAAATTTAAATTACATGCAGTGTTTACTAAATTTTTTAAAATTTAATATTGTGAACCCCACTTTAAAATCAGCAAATTCTTGCTTTTATGCCTCTCACCTTGGAATCGGGTTTTATTTTCTAATTAAATAATGAAATTCAAATAATTTTACTAAATAGTAATAAAATGAATTTCACACATCCTTTCTAGCTTAGGGTTCGAGTCATACCTCACATATTTTACAAGCACATATGAGTAGTTTGTGTCATTTTATTATATAAGTAGATGTCTTCTGTTTATAGGATTGGATATCATATCACACAATGATTATTTCGACCGTTTTCAATAAATTTTTATCCCACTTGACGTTTTCTTTAATAGATATATCATCTTTAATATATATATATCATGGGAGAGAGAGAGACAAACATACTGAGGGAAAAAAATTGTTTTTGTTATATATATATATTATGAGAGGGAGACACAAACATGTATTGAAAGGAAAAAAATAACAATTGTTTCTGTTAAAAATAAGAATTTGTGAAACTATGAATTTCAATTTTTTTTATAAAAAAAATTAAGGAGTCCTAGATCCATACAATAATGAAATAAAATAATATAAATAAATAAAAATCAGATTTTTACTTTTTGCATTGATATCTGTGGATTGCTCACCATCTTAGTTTCTTGATATATGTCTACACCAAGAAACAAGTGAGTAGGTACAACTATATAAAATTGTACTCACTTTCTATTGATTTATTTTTTAAAAAGAGTAAACAATATTTATAAAATGTGAGTATTAATTTTGGTTATATAGAGAAGAAAGATACAAATTCTTCTTCACTGTATTATGCTATAGAAAAAAAAAATTTCTTTCTGTTTCAAAGAACGTACAACAAAAACCAAAATAACTTCTATTAAAAAAAAATTATTTATTTTCTATTTATAGACAATTAATTAAGGTTTTAATTAATCAAAATCAATATCAAACTCCATGTTTATTAAAATTAAACTTTTGTCTCATATAAAATAATTAATTCAAAATTAATTCATGTTTTGAAATTGAACTTATGATCTCTAATAATTCATAATTAATTTATACCAGAGTCACTGTTGAGAATCAAATTCAAAACATCTTATAAAATTAATTAATTAATTATTAAATAATTAGAATAATCAATATTATTCAAATACTAAGTGAACACATATTTTGCTACTTATGTAATAACTGTAATTAGACGATCCAATTACAATATTCTATATACACGTTTCTTATAGTGAAATGAGCTATCAAGGGAACCCGATGAATCTACAGTTTCAAGCTCCAATATCGGAATTATTAATTAATCTCTTTAATTAAATAATTCACTATTATTAATCTTAGAGTTACTCCACTAAAATCTAAGATTGCACTCTCAAAATTGCAGATGTTTTTATACAATCTGAAATTTTCAGTGTTCATTAATTTAATCACTACATATGATTTGATCCTCCACAAATAATTTATAATTAGAGTTATGTCAAAATGTCAGTTTTACCTCTCTAATTATATCTTAATTCTTAAGTACAATTGATTGTCTAATAAATAATATATCATAACAACTTATGAATTTATCTTTCTATTTATATATGAACAAAAAATTGAGCGCTTTTATTATTCAAGACCCGAATCAACCCGTAAGGGAACTATTTATTTACTTCTGACAAGAAGAAGTAGATTTCACTATTATATAAAATGTTCTTAACTACTTACTAAATCATATCTGTAAAATACAAAGTTATTGATTGAGCATCTACATCGATCTCACTCATGTAAATCAAAAGATATAACTCAACAAACAGGAGTTCATAATATACTCAAGACTAAGATCAATTCATATATGATCATCTAGTCGATAAATACAAATCTCTAAGTTTAACGAATATTAATTAGAGACTCATATTTATCGTGGTCCAGTCCTATATAATATTTATTATATAAGGTGCCTTCATTTTCATGTCACCGCATGAATAGTTCGGATAAGACTATCGTACCGAATACGAAATGGACCGTGATTATAGATTTACTCCAAATAAAGTACCCAGCTTCATTTGCTTTCTATAAACTCTTTAAATTATTTATCTCAAACTAAATCCGTTTGTATATAACACTTATATACTTAGTTTGAGATTACATCAGTAATCAAGGATATTTCTCATGATATATACAATTTTTGTAAAAATATATAAATTGAATAAAATGAATATTTTATTAATATTTATTAAAACCGTTTATATAATTACAAGCTCTTAGAACATAAATCCCAACACGGACTGTCACATGTTATATCAACTATTATTGTTTTAATAATATGAATATTACCATATTGTTTTAAAGATATAAATCTTGATTACACAGATGATACTCCTCATGCTTATATGAGATCTTACCTAAAATTTGATTATGTAATAGGTTTGGTATCAAAATGAGTATGGTAAAATTTCATAAAAAATAAGTATTTCAGAATCTAAAGTTTACTTAACTCAGTGTAGCTTGGTGTTAGAGAGCTTACATTCAAGTGATCACAGTGCAAGCATTGACTTAAAAAAAAAAATTACTTTGCCACAATTTTAAAAGGCACGTGGAATAATCGAATTTTCTCATTAATTTTAATATAAAGATGTAAAGATATATATATATATATATATATCAAATCTGCATATTTTAATAGAGTAATAAAAGAAATATTCAAATAGTTAAATTAAATAATGAAATTCAAATAATTTTACTAAATAACAATAAAATGATATTCGCACATCCTTTCTAGCTTAGGGTAAGTCATACTTTACATATTTAATAAGCCCATATGAGCAGTTTGTGTCATTTTATTATATAAGTAGATGTCTTCTGTTTATAGGATTGGACATCGAACTGCGCATAATTATTTTGACTGGTTTCAATGAATTCTTAACTCACTTGACATTATCCGTAACAAATAAATAAATATATAAATATATGTATAGACCTATTACCACCTATTATATAAACTATTATTGTTTTGATACTATTGAATAGGACAAAATCATTTTGGTTCCTAAATTTTGAGAAATGATCACATTTGTAACTATGTTTCATAAAAAGACAAAATTAATCCTAACATTTCGAAAAAATATCAAATTAATCATCCTTATCAGTAACTGACGGTCAAACTTAATGAAAAATTTGAAAAGACTATATATAATTTTTGTGAATTTCACCATTGGACTGAATTTTAACATTGCTAAGTAGATATTTAATTATAGTGAAATTGCCATTTTGCCCTTAGAGTCAAAATTTATGACAATCATTCTATATTAATTCAATCTGCTTTGAACAACCCAGATCATATTGAATTCAATCGAAAAATCTATAATCCAAATTTTTTACATTAATTCAATTTGCTCTGGACAACCCAGATCAAAACATTAGTTCCTTCTTTTTCAATTTCGCATCCTTTTCTTATGCTTTTCTTTATATTTGTTAAAAGGAATATATATATATATGCATATATATATATATATATATATATATATAATGAGTTTAAAGAAAAGAGTAAGATAATGATAGAACATCATAGCAATATGCTCCTCTCAATCTCAAATGGTCGAAGGTGACTCAAATCAAAACAGATATTTTATTTTATTTTGCACTTGTACTTTTTATTGTATTTTTGAAATAGATATTTTATTTTATTTTATTTTTTAATTTGTAGAGACACATATTTTATATATTATATATTATATATTCTATAATGAGGGAAGAAAGACTAAAAGGTCATTTGTTTTTTTGTCTGAAGACTGAAGACTAAATAGTGACTGAAATCTGAAATCTGATAAACATGTTTGTTTTTTTTTTTTTCCTTACCTCTGAATGTATTATAATCTTGTTTGTTTTTTAAAGTTAAAATTATCTGAATACTAACAATTTGACATTTATATCATTTTATTATTAGTTGTTAATAGCTTTATTTAGTATGATACAAACAATTACAATAAATTATTTAACAAATATTAAAACATTCATATATATAATATTTTGATTAATTATTAAAATAAGATAAATTATTATAGTAAAGTCAATTAAATTTATATATTTAAATAAAAATAAACAAAATAGTCTTAAATTGAATTACTACTACAACAAAAATTAAAATTGTAAAGTAATATACATGATAACAAATTCGATAACCAAAAAAAAAAAAAAAAGACTTTGAGGTTCTATTATACATCGATAACAGATTCGATAAAAACTTTGAGATAAAAAAATCAAAAAGAGAAACAAGAGGAGAAATTTTGAGGTTCGGTTATACATAAACCAATTTTCATCAATATACATAAACCAAAAACATTAATAACACAGTGAAGCTTTAACAAATAAACACATATATGAGCTACTCCACAAGTAGATTAATAAAAAAAATCAATAAAGATTCTTATCGAAATTTGATTGAAGAAATATAGTAATCTAGCTATAGGAAAATTTGATGTTGAGATGTTTAGGATTTTTATTTTTCAATATTGTTTATTAAAGCATTAAAAGAAATTTATATAATGTAAAACTATGATAAACTTGGAAATATATTATTTTAGGAATGATAAATTTGGAATAATATATTTATAAAATCATTAAGTGATTTTGTATTAAGTGAAAAGTAAAAAAATATAACTTTTTTTTAAGTGGTTTTTAGGTTGTTTTAAGTGGTTTGATCACTTAAAAAAATAAACAAAAATCTCTTAATTAGCCTAATTAAATACTATTAAGTGTTAAGTGATAAAAAATTAAAAAAAAAAATCCATATTTTATATTTTACCTTATCGCAAGATATAAGTGTGAGCAATTCTTTTTTAATTTGATCTTCTTTCCTTCGTTATAAAATATTATATATATACACACACACGTGTGCGTAAACTAAAGATTTTTCTAATTTTTTCATTGACATTCGAAAATTCATCCTCGTATTCGCAAAGTGAATGGAAAAGGAAAGGAAAATAAATTAATAGAATCAGTCATACATGCTCGGCTGTGAGTCGTGTAGTTGGCACAACTCTGCTCTTGTTCGAGCACCTTTCACAACAAAATTTTGGTAATTTTCTTTACTTGTATATGCGGGTTCGTCTTTTCAATTTATGGGAGTTATATTCTACATCGAGTTTTAAAATATACATTAAGTTATGCAGGTTTTCAGGAGTAATTGGTAAGCGAGTTTGATTTGACGTGTAAGAATACCTATAATGTGATATTCGGTTTTGTTGCGATTGTAATGATTAGATTGAATATTTTTTAATCAATTGGTACCACGTGTACTCAACTAGTCAGTTGTCCACAATTTTTTGAAGTAAGACTGTCGGCATGGAGTCATGATACGTTTATTGTGGATGCAACGGTGGAGGTGAGAAAAGCAGTCCCATCATGGCCGCTGATAGAGATATTACAATATTACTACAGGATAAGGATGGCCCACAATATAAAGTTGTATGATGCCACATCAGTACTCATCACTACTTGCCGTGCCAGAAAATTTCCCTCTCTTTTATTGGCTACCTGGGCAGCATCCTCAGGTTTCCATCTCTAATTTAGATTATAATCATACATAAATCTTCTGTAAGGAAGCCTCCTAAACAAAAGATGTTAATTATTTGATTATCAATTAAAAAAAAACCCTTTTGGACATAAATTCATTTAATTTTAAAAACTCTTTTAAATTATAAGAAGATCAAAATGGATATTTAAATTGAAAAACTATTACTTTTTATAATGAATATGTATACAATGCTTTCACTTCTAAATTGAGTAATTACAAGATATCAATGTTATATAACAACACAGTGTTCATGTATGTGCATTGAAAATAATAGTCAAAGTAAAAGGAAATTCAAAAGTAAAAAGTATGTTAAAAGCACACAAAACGTTTTAAAAAAGTTAATGATTAAAAAATCTTCAAAAATGTTTATTGAAACGAATATATAGGGAGAAATTTAGCATTTACAATATGTTACGGAAAATTTTATTAGTGATTTAAGCTTAAACTGTAGAGTGAAAAAAAATAAAACATAGTAGAGCTATAATAGACATTTTAGTGTTTTAATAAAATTTTAAAAGATCTATTTAGACAAGTTCAAAATTTGAGTCTCTCCCAATAAAAATTTGAGTAAGTAGCTCAGATGATACACACCCTACATTCCCTATGTGCTTAATCTTTAGGTCATGAGTTTGAGCGAGTGTGGGAAGTGAGAAAAACCCTATGGGGGAGGAGGCAGTACTTGTCCGAGCTGGGCTAAGGCAGCAGCTCGCAAAAAAGAGGGTAAACTAGATGGTGCTTGTAGTTCGGATCGGGTTGGCTAAGACAGTAACTCACAGGCTGAATGAGCTGGACGGTGCCCGCAGTCCGTTACACAGTTTTCTAATAATAGCTTTCATTGGCAACTAGGGTTGCTAAAAACAAAAATTTGTAAATTAATATGTATAATGTAATATTTTACATGTTATCTTCGAATAGAATTTTATTTTTATATATGCACTCATGTAAACTTCTTTTGGTTTGTTTTCACACAAATTCTACTCAACAATTCTTTCTCATCCACCTTTTCACGGTAACCATCTTTCTCAATTTGTTTCTTTTGGATTATCACAATATGTCAAGCAGTACAAGGACAAAATTGTGACATGGTTATCTTGGACAATGTGTTTGCAAGGAATTATATAATTACACAAACAAAATTTTTACAAGTACACTACATATGATAGAGAAAACAAATAGCTAATATCCATGAAAATCAACAACAAAACATATTTTTAATTGCAAAGACACAACCGAAATGACATAACTAGTTACATAATGACAAGACATGATAAACCTTTGACTTATCCGTATATTTGAGATGAATGTGATAGTTTCCTACTCTAATTTTTAAATTCAAAAGCAGCTCTTCACCAAAATAGTAAACCAGGTAAGAATGCTTAATATGGTGAAGAAATTAGGGTTGCAGCAATGTACAAAATAAATTGTCGTAGCTTTTTGTAACATGTAAGACATATTGTTGATGGGCATGTCATCATAGCGTTGAAGGGCTTTGATAACATATAATGCGCATTGCCCTAGGCTTCATGTCAATGCCCACTGCACGTTACAGTAAATCATAGGAACATGTATAGACATCTATATCAACATTAAATACACGTTGACATGGAGGTTGAAAGAAACAAGATATACATGCTGCTATAAACACTTACAACAACATTAGATGCATGTTGCTATAGGGGTCGAAAGCAATATGTTATGCACGGTGCTATAAACTCTTACAACAACATTAGATACATGTTGCCATAGAATAAGGCAATGTTACTTGCACATTGCCATAGATGTTGAAGGAAACATAACTTTCACAATGCTATTGATTCTTAAGGCAATGCCACATGCACATTACCATTTATATTTTGATATTTGTGAACATTGATTTTAACTAGTTAGTCACAACAATTAACTTTTTGAAATAATTCTCAAAATCATAGTAATATTAACCATTCTATGTTGTTGATGCAGTAGGGTGGCCAGAGTAATGTTCTTCTCTATTTGCATTTGATTAATTTTACAGAAACTATTTCATGATAATTTTTTTTTTCTCCTTTTTTTGAAGTATTTCATAAGATTTTATTAAAAAAGAGAATTATAATTAAAAAAAAAAAGATTAATAGTCTTATGTGTTAATAAATATAGACAAATACAATCATGCATATGTATATCCAAATCCTTACATGTGCACATAATTTATTGTAAAAGTAGATATTTTTTAACATACATTTACATAGCTTGTGTAGTTTAAGTAGTTTTCACACCATCAAGCAACTAATGAGCTTGTTACAATTTCCTAATAATAGCTTTCATAGGCAGCTAAAGTTGCTATAAACAAGGATTAGTATATAGATATGTGTAATGTAATATTTTCCATGTTATCTTAGAATAGATTTTCATGTTTCTATATAAACTCATGTAAACTTCATTTTGGCCTGTTTTTACACAAATTATACTCAACAATTCTTTCTCATCCACCTTTTCACAATAACTATCTTTCTGAATTTTTCATTTTTGGATTCTCACGATATGTTAAGCAGTACAAGGGCAAAACCGTGACATGGATATCTTGGACAATGTGCTTGCAAGGAATTATATATAATTACACATACAAAATTTTTACAAGTACACTACACATGATAGAGAAAGCAAACATCTAATATCCTTGAAAATTAATAACAAAACAGATTTTTAATTGACAGAAAAGAAACAAAATGGCATAACTAGCTAAACAATAGCAAGACACAATAAAACTTTCACTTCTTCATATTTTCAACATAAATGTGACAAATTCTTGCTCTAATTTTCAAATTCAACGGTAGCTCTTCACTAGATTAGTAAACCGGGTGGCAATGCTCAACATGTTGAAAAAATAAGGCTACGACAACATGCAAAATACGTTGCCGTAACTTTTCGTAACATACGGGGTGCACGTTGTTAATGAGCATGTTGCCATAGTGTTGAAGGCTTTGACAACGCACAATGTGAAATGTCTTAGGCCTTAATGGCAACACACACTACACATTGTGATAGGTTATAGCAATGTGTATACACATCTATGACAACATTAGATGCACATTGCCTTAGAGGTTGAAAGCAACATGATATGCACATTGCTATAAACTCTTACAGCAACATTAGATGCACATTGCTATTTATTTTGATTTTTGTGAGCATTTATCTTAGCCCGTAAGTCACAACAATTAACTTTTTGAAACAATTCTCAAAATCATAGTAATAGTAATCATTCTACGTTGTTGATGAGGTGAGGTGGCTGGAGCAGTGGTCCTCCTTTCTACCTGCCTCTGATTTTTCTTATAGAAATTAATTCATGAGGTTTTTTTTTTTTTGGAAGTATTTTATAAGAGTTTATTAAAGAAGAGAATTAGAATTAAAAAACAGAATAATACTCTTATATGTTAATAAATATAGACAAATACAATCATACATATGTATATGTACAAGTCCCTACATGTGCTCATAATTTATTGTAAATGTAGACATTTTTAAATATACATTTACATAGCTTATGCGGTTTTAAGTAGCTTTCATACCACCAAGCAACTAATAAGCTTGTCACGGTTTCCTAATAATAGCTTTCATAGGTAGGTTAGAGTTGCTATAAACAAAAATTAGTAAATAAATATGTATAATGTAATATTTTCCATGTTATTTTAGAATAGATTTTCATTTTTATATTTGCACTCATGTAAACTTGTTTTGGTATGTTTTTACACAATTTACTCAACAATTCTTTCTCATCCACCTTTTCACAATAACCATCTTTCTCAATTTGTTTCTTTTGGATTATCACAATATGTCAAGCAGTACAAGGACAACATTGTCACATGGTTATCTTGGACAATGTGTTTGCAAGGAATTATACATAATTACACGTACAAATTTTTTACAAGTACACTATATATGATAGAGAAAGCAAACAACTAATATCTAAAAAAATTAGCAACAAAACAGATTTTTAGTTGTCAGGAAACACCAAAATGACATAAATAAGGCTAACTCCAACATTACACCGATTTTGGTGCAATTTTGATCTCCAACGGATACACCAAAATGTAAATTTCAAGGTAAATTTTTGGTGTTGATGAACAGTTGCACTATTCATAACACCAAAAATTTTATTTAATAATAAATTAATTTATTTTAAAATATATAATAAATTATTATAAAAAATATATCATTTCAAATATTTTATTGAAATCTTTAAAATGAGTATAATATTGAATATGTTTTTAAATTTTTAATAATATTAATTAAAAAATTATATATAGAATATCTTTTGAAGATATCATTTACACTAATTTGGTGTCAAATACATTGGAATGTAAAAGAATTTGATATAAAAAAATTTGGTATTAACATCAAAATGATGTAAAATTTGGTGTTACATATTGGAGATAGACCATCTCCAACCAATGCACCAAAATAGTGTAAAACATCATTTTGGTGCATTCTCAAGCTCCAACGTGGACATCAATTTGAGTGTCTCAAAGCAAATTTTTGATGTTAATGAATAGTGCAACACCAAATTTGGTGTTACACTATTCATAACACCAAATTTGGTGTTGATTTAAAATTTAATTTAATAAAAAATATATATTAAATTATTATTAAAAAAATATATAATTTAAAATATTTTGTTGAAATATTTAAAATGAGTATAATATTGAATATGTTTTAATATATTTTAAAATTTTTAATATATATTAATTAAAGAATTATATATATAATATATTTTAAAAATATCATTTACACCAATTTGATGTAAAATATATTGGAGTATAAGAAAATTTAGTGTAAACACTAAAATAGTGTGAAATTCGGTGTTCATATATTGGAGATGACCTAAATGATCACATTACCATTTAGATGTTAAATGTCAACAGATCTTCGTTAACACCGGAAATATTGTAGCAATTAATGGGATTTCTTGAATATTGAGCCATAATGGTTAAATTCATGGTTACACGTCTTCTTTTTCTATTTTTTTTTTCTATAAAAAATGAAGGATACTTTTTTTTTTTTTAAAAAAAAAATTATTGTCAAAAATATTTCACTTTTAAAAAATAAAGTGGAAAGATGTTTGTTTAGAAAACTTTTGTTCATATTGAAATTATTTTTCTTTTAACAAATTATTATTTTTCATATGCCACATAGTTTAATATCAAGGTTTGTGATATAATAAATTACTTTTACAAATATAATAATATTACACTTCTTCTTTAAAGACAGTTGATTTAAAAATGAACTCATTTTTTTGAAGTTTTCTTCTTTAAGATAACAATAGCATGCAAACAAATTTCATATTTGAAATTAATTTATAAAACTCACCGAATAATTAGAATTTCAAATAAACATATTATTAACAAAAAAATTATATAATAATGAATTGTGGATTTTCAGTAGCTACACTTTTTATAGGAATTGTGATTGTGGATGTATTGTGTACGCAGTCAACATACTAAATGACTATTTTTTGTTTTTGGAATACAATATGCAAGGCAATGTTTTAAACTCGAGATATTGACCAGTTAAATGATCACTCTCTACCATTAAGATAAATTAGGAGGTGATACACTAAATAACAGTTAAATACTACAAATTATACGAAACTAAAACAAGATTATTAAAAAAAAAAAAAGCTTGAAGTACCTCCTCCATGAGAGCTTAATTTAGAGGTGACAGAAGTTGAAATTAGATTTTCTCTGAGGATGGATCAAATTCTTTACAACCCCCACCCATATTCACGTTTTTTGTTGGCCAATTAATTTATGTGTCCTTAATAACATCATGCCACCTAAATATTTGTTCAAATATTTTATTCAAATAATATAGTAAATTAATTTGTAAAAAATATATTGATTATGATTTATGAGATTATGTATTGAAGTCTGAAGATATGGTTAAATTAATTTACCACATTATTTATATAATAAATTTTGGTATATTTTCGAATGGTATATACTCTAAAATACCCCATATGTTGCCAAAACTGTAATATCATTTAGCTTTTGGTTAGATAGTTTAATATAATAAATTATAAAATAATAAAATATTATTTAAAAAATATATAAAATATAAAAGTAAAATTAAAATGAAAAGTATGTGAGGAAGTGCAGTTTCTCTAGTGTACCTCCTTACTTTTTTGTTTCATTAAAATTTTATTTTAACTCATTTGTAATTGAATTTAATGGTTTTATATGAAAGAATTATAATAGTTATTTAATACTTTTAAAGTTAAATAATCTATATTCAAGCTTTTAATTAATAAATTGCTAATATTTTGATGAACTAAAAAAAAAAAAAGAAAAAACTTGTGCATTTAGAATTATTTTTAAAATGATGTTTTGGAAAACTATTTTTAAAAACGAAAAATATGTTTTCAAAATGATGTTTTCAAAATATAATGTGTTTGGTAGCATTTCTCAAAACTTATTTTTAAAAACTAAAAACAGTATATCTGTTTGGTATTGTTTTTACAAATGAGTAAAATAGTTGTCTGAAGTGAAAATTTTGATTTGTTTTGAAAGTATGTTTTGAAAATAGTGAAAAATATTAAAAAAAAAAAATTGTTTTTGACTTTTTACTATTCATTTTCAAAAAATGTGTTTTCCATTTTCAAAGACGCGTTTTACAAAATGACCAACCAAATACTTTTCATCTATTTTTTGTTTTTTTAAAATGAAAAACCATTTTAAAAAATGAATCCAAATAATTATGCCTTGTTAAACTTTAAAAGGCCCATTTTTTTTTTTCTGAAATCCAAACTTATCCCAATCAAACTTTAGAATAGGAGGCCCATTAACCTCTTAAAATGAATGTGTTATGTCAGCCCAATTTGTTTCTTGCTTCAGGCCAATAAGTGTCGATCTAATAAAAAAAATTTTGTACCTTCTGAGATTTGCCATTAACTTGAGAAATATTATTCAATATTATATACAGTATGATAATTTATCTATTAAAAAAATGTCATAGTACCTCACTCGAGAAAAAAATTCTGGTTCGCCCTCCGCGTTAACATAACCTAATACTAAGAATATTCAAAGCAGAATGTTGGCCTCATCAGTGATTGTTATAGAATTCTAGCTAACCAACAATGAATTGGAAAAAAGAACTTTTAAAGAGGAAGAAAAGAAAGGAAAAGAAAGTAGTACAATGATCTTATTAGAATTAAATAGTGAAATCCAGTTTGAGCTACACATTATTATAAATGTGTGAATATCCAACTATAAAAAACCCCAACATATAATTTACTACTTAATTATTAGGCTCAACAACTATTTCGATTAGATATTGGATGGCTATGAATAAGTTATACATGTGCAGTGACACCGTACGTTGCTTTAATGCAATCACAAGCCCTATCTAGGTCTTTAATTGCGGTGGTGGTCCTTCTTTACTCTTATTTATAAAGAGTTATTTTCATTTTTTTATATTAACGATTAGTAAATCATCATTTTTTTTCATTAATGATTTAAAAAACATCAAAACACCCCTCATCATTGTCAACTTAAGTTCAAAGAAGGGAAAAAAAATGATATTTTCTGAATCAATAGAGAAAAAAATAACGATTTTTCAATCGTTGATAGGAAAATAAAAATAACTCTATTTTATAAACTCTTAAATTGCTAGAAGATTATTATCGCATAGCATGATTTGGTGGACCAGGTTTTTATTCTATTTAATAACGTTTCAAATTTGAACCTTCACTATAAATGTTATAAAAAAGATAAAAAGTTTCAATTGTCTCAGTAGATGTGATATTCCATTTAAAAAAAAAGGTGATAAACTGACCTGATTCTTTTACTTATCCAATGCTAGTTCACATTATAGGTTCCCATGATGAGACGTTATTTTTCACCCTAACGTGCATGGAAGGTCTAGACTAGTTTTCTTTATCTTATTAAGGGGAAAGATCATTTTTAGTCCCTAACTTTTGGAAAATGATCAAATTTTTAACTATATTTCAAAAAATAACAAAATAGACCTTAACTTTTCGAAAAAGTATCAAATTAGTCATTTTCGTTAGTCAATTAACGATCAATCTTAACGGATGATATAATGTATAAGGATAATTTTGTCATTTTAAGGATTAAAATGATTTGAAAAAAAAAATGAAGAAAAAAATTTAAGGGATCAGATCATTTTAATCCCTAAAATGATAAAATTACTCTTATATATCATGTCATTCGTTAAGTTTGACCGTTAGTTGACTAACGAGAATGACTAATTTGACACTATTAAGAAAGTTAGGGTCCATTTTGTCATTTCTTGAAACATAGTTAAAAATTTGAATTTTTCTCAAAAGTTAGGGACTAAAATGATTTTTTCCTTTTTATTAATTTATTATCTTTGTTTTTGTCACTTTCACTTTACAAAGGAAACAGAATCTTCCATCCAAGCTTTGCTAATCTAATCTCTACTGCTTTTACTTTAAAATAAACTCTCCAACTAAAAGATTCGAAAAACTCCAATTAAAATATTAATAAATAAACTTTCAAAATAAAGATAAAATGCCAGCGATAAATGATTTTAAAAAAAAAAAAAAAAAATGAAGGCAGCCTGGCCTTCCATCTTCGCCAGATATCCCAAGCCAATCAATCTCTCGTGGAAAGAGATCAAATCATAAGAGAGAGAAGGGAGAGCTCAATGTGATGCAAAAGTGAAAATTTTCCAAAACGTAGGGATGAAATTGAAATTTGGTCATTATTTAAATATATTATTTAATTAAAATAATGAAAAAATTTGTGAGTAAAAGAATACAATATAACGCGGAAGAAGTAGTAGTGAATGATGTAACAAGTAGGGCCCACCGAAAAGTTTTGCATTGGCCACACTGATTTATTGGATGTAAAAACAAAGCTCTGCTTTTAGCTTTTTTTTTTTTTAAATATTTTGGTGTCATTTCCGGTAGTAACAGTAATCGAACATGTCCAAAACAATGAAGCGTAATATGAAAGTTGATTTTTGTTTTGTTTTGTTTATCTGTTGACAAAGTGAAACTAAACGGAAAGTGAAAAGAGAACTGGAAGCAGAGCACAACATGGCAGAGCTTTCCTTTCACGACTGACGCTGTCGACCTTTGTTTTTGTTACGAAAACAGAGCTCGCGAAGGCGTCGCGAGACCAACAGATAGTGAAGGCATCGATAGATCGTGCTCTATTTGCGAACTAACTGCGCTTTGTTTTGTCTGTCTTCCCCATTCTTCGACATGTAATTATATTTGCTTCAACATGTAATTTTCGCCTGTTTTGAGAGATGTAGATGTAATTTTTCTTCAATATGCAATTTTTTGCATACTGTTTTCAATGAAGAAGACGTGTCTGCAACGTAAGAAAAATGGATGTTTCAACACTGTTTAATAGTCAAACTTTTAACAGTACTGTTGGAGAGGGCATCTAATTTTATTTGCTTCCCTGTTTTCATTGCTTTGCTTCTCCCTGAGTTCTCAAACTCTCGTTGCTTCCCTCTGATTTTTCTCCTCCAAAACTAGTTTTTCAAAATAGAGATAATTTTATTATTAAAATTTATGAATAGTAAAATAGTATTATTAAAATTCATTTCAATTTATCAGTATTAGTGAAATAAGTATCCGGTTTTTTAGTGTTATATAAAGTGAGTTATCCGTAATCAAATTATCTTAAGTTTACTTTGAAAACTTGACACAAGTACATTAATTCAAGGCAGTACCTCTGTGGACACCCCCACACCACCACCCTTGTATTCAGCGCAAGTAATATTGGATCTTTACTTGACTAACTTAATAGGTATTAGCTTTCAAAATAAAAAAATTTAATTAGTTCCATCTTACATATATATATATATATAGAGAGAGAGAGAGAGAGATATGAATTCAGTATAGAAACTCTTGGATCGTTTATGCCTCTAAGAAATAGTACTCTTTAACTATTTGAACACATGAAATACTACATAAACTAATTAGCAAATACTATTGCAACATTTGAATCCCATACGGAGATCAACATTCTGTTTTAGTTAACAATTGCTAGAGTTAAAATTAATATGATAGTGGTACTACCGCTTCAATTGCACATAAATATATGTATATATATAGACACGCACACGGAGAAGGTGCGAAACGTAGTTGAGAAAAGTTTGTTTTGTCTAATTGTTCTATAATTATGAAGGTGCGATATTCGCATATGTTTTGAAAGATGAACGCATGTGGGAGGTGAGTATTTTCTGCACATTTTGTTTATAAATTTGCGAGAACAGTACAGGCTTCTTTCGGAGATTCAAGTACATGCCTGCCTATTTGATGAACTTAACAGTAAGTACACAAAATATCACAAGGATAGAAAGAGACGTACTTGGTAACATAAGCAAATTATGATTGACACATGCGCTTTCTGTCAAGTTGTGATTCATATCCTTGCTGTCCATTATTTTATGTCATTGATGATCATTTATGCATGACTTGATTCACCTAGCTTTGCCGCACATGGAGTTCAAAAAAGATGAGATTGCCATTTGCCTTCATCTCATTGAAATTTAATTTCATAAATATCTTGTATATGAGAGTAAGACTCGTTTATAATAAATCTGTAAGAGAGGAGAATCATTTTAATATTAAAAGAAAAAGAAAGGGCACAAAACGATTGAGAATTAACGTCACGGAGGCAAATACTAAGATTTCCATCAACAAATTTCATAAGGAGGGTCATTTCATCAATGTTGGAGGAAAGGAAACCTTTAATTAAATCAGTATTAATTATCCAATTTGGGATATCTGTCACGCTGTTGCCTTCCCTAAAAATATGAGAGTATGTAAGGGCACATGTTAACATCTGAAACTTGGAAAGAGGCTTACAAATAACCAAGGAATGAATAGAATGTATGAATCCATTCCTTGTCGTTTCTCTCTTTCTTTCTCTTTCATTCATGTTGACAATACCTTCTATATTTATGATATAAAATATATAAATTCATTTATTCGAAGAAGAAAATTTATGTGCAACGAACACAAAGTTGACACAACAAAGAGAAATTGTGATCAGAAAAAGAATGCGATTAATTATGAGTGGTGTGGGTGAGCAAATTCAGTAGCCAAGATGACGCCCACAAATTCTTCAAGAAAGATGAATGCATGACCTAGCAAAACGGCTAAGGAAACCCTCAAGAAATAATCATTATGAAGCACACTAGGAGCTTTACAAAAGCCTCTAGTCAATTCCAAACGATCACAGCCAACTCCCCTAATTTGGATTTTTATTTTATTTTTTACATTAATAAAATTTTCTTGTACTATCGAGCTTAAATAATAGCTTAATGAAAACTTTTATCGAGATTTATTTTGAATAAAACTATTCTTGAATTTGTCGTAACCAAGTATTTTCTCAATCTTAACTGAAGCTTTTGTGTTTAATGTTTGGCTTCTTGGGTGGCTTTTTGTCTAATTACTTTTCAAAATCAACTTTACACAACAATATCAAAGAGATCATAATGAGCTTTGTTATGCCTATTTTTGGGACTGCAAAAATAAGCTGGTAAAAGCCCAAAGAATCAATTCAATGACAGACTCAATTGCAGAGGCCCAGGATCCATCACCCAGCTCAAAGCAAGCCCGCAGATTGTTAAGGCATTCCAGCTCTCAGGTCATAGCTCGCAGCTCTCAGCTAGCTAAGTATTCAGCTAGCAGAATCCAGGTCTCAGCTCTCAAGTCTCAGGTCAGCTCTCAGATCTCAGTATCCAGCTCGCAGCTCGCTACATTCAGCTCGCAGGATTGAGCTCTTAGCTTTCAACTCGCTACTCAGCAGCTTCAGCTAGCTATTCAGCTCCAGCTCGTTACTCAGAGCAAGGTTTAGCTCGAGGTCATCCAAGACACACTCTAGCTCGTATAATGAACAGTTAGACAAGAAAATATTTCAGAAAAGGCAATGATCCGATTTGATCGCGATTCTTCTATCAGAATTGAAAGTTAATTCAAATTTGAACTAAGTTAACGTGATCTTGAGATATACGGAGCAGTCTCCTGATTCAACGTCAACTGATTAGGAAGTATAATTAATTCAAATTATTTTTCTATTTTATCTCTACCAAAATTGTAACACATTTTTCTCTATAAATAGAGGCTTAAAACCTATTGTAACAGGGAGAAGAAATAAGATACTGTCACTCTGCAAAAATAGTGAGAGACAGTTCTATATGTAAGCTTTTGTGGCTGAACCACGTAAAACCTTTGCGTTGCTCTTGTTCTTGACCCTTTATCTTTTATTTTCTCTTGGTTTTCGTGTTGTCTCCGATTGATTGTAGGTAGGGGTGGGCAACACCATGTTCGGATCGCTTCCGACCGGATCCGATCCGAACATGGTAACTTCGCGGATCACCACTTTTGGATCCGAACATGATCCATCAAGGAGAAGGAACCGATCCGATCCGAACACCTAGTTCGCGGATCGGACCGGATCGGATCGGATCCGAACACCTACTTTCAATTTTAACTTATGATAAGAAGATAAATAGAGATGTCTTATTGGTGTATCTTCGTGAATTGTAATACATATCTCCCAAATTTTGTAAACATTCATACAAATTACTCAATATCAAACACGTGCAACATCTCCTTTGCCGGCTACCAACATCAAACACCACCAACAACTACCCACCCAGAATAATAATAAAAATAAATAGGAGAATTAGGCACTCAGTTTTCAAGGTCATTTTCAACAACAAATCTTTTGAATTTCAATACGCCCATTTTATATTAATGGAAATCATAGTTCAAATCCCACCAGCACCACTCTTTATACTTTTCCCCATCTATTCACAGCAATAATAACACATATATATATATATAAAAATCAGCAAATGAAATATGCAACTCAACAACAGAATACAACAAACAAGCATAGAAATCATTAAAATACTAACACTCAATCATATAAATATCAAGCTAAAGCTACAAATAAACTCACCAAACTACTGAGATGAGAGTGAAAGGGAGTGAGAGATAGGTGTTAGGGTTAGCTTAAGTGGACTTTATATAGAGGCATATGAAATTATGTATGTATCATTGTTCACGGGTTCACGGATCGGATCGGTTTTGGAAACCCCGATCCGATCCGATCCATGAAACATGGTGTTTTCACAAGTGAGGATCCGAACACCTTACTTTTGAACATGTGATCCGATCCGAACACCCACGGATCGGACCGGATCAGGGTGTTCGGATCGGTTCCATGTTTTTGTACCCACCCCTAATTGTAGGTATTGGATATTGAATTATCGTCTACTGGATTTTAACGTTGACGAGCTTGAATATAAAATTTAGCTGGCCTTTAATTTATGGACCTTCAATAAAGTTAATGTAGTCCCTTTATAGCTAACTTAAAGCTACAAACCTAACCATACTAGAAATTTGTTCACAATGGTCTACAACAAGCTGGCAATGGGAAAACAGGCCGACCCCATATAATAACCATATATATAGTGTGGTTGAGTGAGAACCTAGAAAAATCACTAGGACCACTCAACTTTTCCGGGCTCAACAAGCAAGCTGGCTGTAAAATGTATTGTCAATTACACTTAGGTGGTATGGTCTCTTACCAGACGTCATCACTTAGAGAACATGTGACATTGAGTCACATCAACAATGGACCATAGCAAAGTAAAACCGTGCTACCCAAATTCATCTCATAAAGTGTAAAGAACCCTTAAAAGATACCCTTAAGTTAAATCTTAGAAGCATCCTTACCATGATGAGCCCTTCTATATTTTGCCCTACAACTTCCACATTTGACAACACTTCCTTATTTTGAGTTCTCTCTCTCTCTCTTCCATCTCTATCTCTGACAACTTCTCTATCACTGACAAATACTTATAATCACAGAGCAGTCAGTCCTTGGAAATCATGGTACAATCAAAGAAGTTCAGAGGTGTCAGGCAACGCCATTGGGGCTCATGGGTCTCTGAGATTCGTCACCCATTACTGTATATATTCTCTCTCCTCCAACTATAGCTACATATATATTTTCAAAAATATATAATATGCAACTTTACAAGTCTTTTCTTTGTGCTTTGTGCTCGAACATCTTGACATATATTTTTTCAAACATCGTACATCTTGATTGACAATGCATTCTATATCCACTCTCCCCTCTAAACTTTCCATCCCGGCATATAAGTATATATCTAAACTTATAATAATTTCTAAGGAGTAGGATTCCAGATTTCGAATTATTTATTTTTGATTTTTAATCTCTCTAAGTAGAATTATAAATTTTCAATCTATATACGAAGTTATAGAAAAGATCCGATTTTCACCCTAGGATGTATCATCAAAAGGGTTCTTTCTTGACACTAAATTTTAAAAATTTATATTGCTGTTTGGTTGTGTACGTAGGAAAAGAAGGGTGTGGCTTGGGACATTTGAGACGGCCGAAGAGGCAGCAAGAGCCTACGATGAGGCAGCGATTTTGATGTGTGGACGCAATGCCAAAACAAACTTCCCGGTGGTCAGCAACCAAGAAGCTGGCAACGAGCATTCTAATACATCTACTACAGCTACTCCTCCTACTTCCTCATCACTTTCTTCAAAGCTCAGTGCCAAGCTGCGTAAATGTTGCAACAAAACCCCATCTCCTTCTCTCACCTGTCTAAGGCTTGACAATGAGAGTTCTCACATAGGAGTTTGGCAGAATAGAGCTGGGACTCGTCCGGATTCGAGTTGGGTTATGACGGTTGAGCTTGGCAATTATAAAAGTGACTTACAAGCATCAGAGCAGAAATTATCGCCTATGCTTGACACACAAAATACTGTAGTAGAAGAGGAGGGTGGTGAAGGACTAGATGAGGAGGAAAGACTTGCATTGCAGATGATTGAAGAATTCCTAAACAGAAATTGATGATCAAGTTGATGATAATAAAATTCAATCGGGGACCAAAAACAAAAAAGAAAAAAGAAAACTTAATAAGGAAACTTATTCAGTGCAGTCCAATTTATCTACTTTGCATTGTTTGTTTGTTGATCAATTCAGTGTTTCTGGCTATGGGGTCATCAGGAAAGAGGGTAAATGGATATATATATATATATATATGTTCGTGGTAAGTATTATTTATCCTATAAGATCTCTGTAGTTATATTATCTAAATTGAGCGTGTTTTGTATGTGTAATAAAAAAAAAAAAAAAAGCGCTATTCAATTCAATTATATTATCATGAAAATATAGTGAATTCGGTATGTAATGCAAGGAGAAAGATAAGTATAAAATGTTTGTTTCTCTCCGTGTTTTCTGTTTTGTTGTATGTCTCTTTGTGTGCCTGTTGTTGTATATAATGCCATTTTGATGTATATATATCATGTGTATAAATCAAACGGTTACTATTTTGAGTAAGGATTCTGTACCATAATTTTTTTTTTTTGACTAATTTTTTGATAATTTAATGACACATCAGTATTTAAAAAAGTAAATTATCAAGATTGTTAGATTTTTTTTCTCTTATATATCACTTAAACTTAAATTGTTCTTATAAAAAGATTAGCACTATGTTCATATTAATAGCGAATCCTTACTCTACTATTTTAACGGCCCTGACCTCTTCTTTTAAAATAATTTATGATATATGTTTTGAATCATCACATTATGTATTTTCAATAAATTTATATATATAATTTAATCTTATGTTTGCAATTTCAAAGTTCACCAATTATATATATATGTATGTTTGTATGTATGCATGTTTGTATCACATCTTAATGTGGTTTGATGTGAAAAAATATTTGTTCAACTTGACAATGTTCCACATTTGAGTAGTCCTTAATAAATAATATCTCAAAAAACAAATAACTTTACGTTATTAAAATCTAAGTTGTTATTTAAAATCTTTTAATATAATAGTTAAAATTTATCTCGCTCTCATACTAGAAATGGATATATTAAAAATATTTTAGTATATATTTGTACCACATCTTACTGTGGTTTAATGTGAAAAAATATTTATTTGATCTGACAGTGTTCCAACTCTTGTGTTTGAGTTGCCTTTCATAAATAATATCTCAAAATAAAACAAATAATTTTATGTTATTTAAATCTAAGTTGTTATTAAAAGTCTTTTAATATAATAATTAAAACTTGTCTCACTTCTAGTACTAGAGATGGATATATTAAAAGTCTTTTAATATGTATTTGTACTGCATCTTAATGTAGTTAATTAGATATGAGAAAATATTCATTCAATCTGACAATGTCCCATATTTGAATCACCCTTTATAAATAATATCTCAAAAAATAAATAACTTTTTGTTATTCAAATCTAACTTGTTATTAAAAATCTTTTAATATAATAGCTAAAACTTGTCTCACTTCTAGTACTAGAAATGGAAAGCTTGCCAGCCAATATATCAATATTCAGCTATAATTATTGCATGGGCGCAAATGTTGCCATCCAAAAGTAGACCACATCCTCTTGATATCTCGAGTTATTCTCCTAAACTACATGAAGAAGCCTAAGAATTTCAAGGACTACATGGTAATACATTACAAGTGGGCTCCCTAATTCAATAGAATAGGGACTGAAGCTTATGAATGCATGTGCACAAGATTACTACGTGCTTGTAGAAAATGCCAGAATGTAAGAGGGATAAGTAAACGTATTCTACTTGAAAGTATTATTTTTTTAATAGAGTAAAATTGATTTGGCGCCATTTGAGAAGAAAGAGAATGTGGATTGAGTTGTCATTTAGAATATGGAAGAGTTATCAAGTTTTGCAACGTTAATAGCATAATAAGATTCATACAAGGTTACACTACCCAGTCAAGAAAAATGTTCATACAATTTTGTTATATACGTTTCAGTGGTATCATCAAAACCTACAGTACATGTATAATATTATGGTAATAACTTAAACAGTTTACAAATAAATATAGATGAACCCAAGTAAATTCATTTTGATAAGGCTACTATTGACATTATAATAGGTGCTTATAATTATTGATTAATTTTCAAATTTAAATACTGGATGTACCTATTAATTGGATGTGTATATTAATTTACATTTTTGGGTGGTGATATTAATTAGCACCCCTCTTATGTATGCAGCCTATTAACTAATATGGCAAGTGGTTAGGCCCTGAATAGCAAACTTACACCTATAACAGTCCGCAAATGAAGCATCAAGCATTACTATTTAATTAGATTTCCAAAATCTTTCTATGGTTTATTATTATTATTTTTTAAAATTATCGTCTGATTTTAAATTTAGATAAAAATACCATAATAGGAAGGTGTTTAGTAGACAATCAAAACGTCATTTTATCATTGCTTAATATAGTTTAGTGATATAGCATTTATTTGGTTTGATAATGTTTTGGCTCGAGTTATTGCATCATAAGTTCATAAATTGTGTTCCATACAGATAAAAATCAAAGGTAATTTCAACTTATCTGCAAAACTACAATATTATTTTGATATACGCTAAATGGGTTCTTACCGAAATTAACAATTAGAGAGTTCTAGTTAAAAAAAGGAAAAAAAAATTGAGAGTTGTATTTAATAATGGTCAAACCTTAAGATTTCTTTTGGCAAATCCCCCTACTAATTAATGATTCGAAATCCATCAGAATTACAAGCAGCTAAAAAGTTTTCTACACGAAATCTCTTTGTGCTACCAAAGGCAAAGAGGTCTACACTATGTAGGGGTGGTTTTAAAGTTTAGACGGTATATAGTTGGGGAATAGGTTTGACTCCATTTTGTTTTTTCTTATTGGTATTTACATCCGAAGCAAGTCTATGTATTTAGTATTGGGCGAGAACTTAAATGTCCTTATTAGCTAGTATGAGTTTTTACTGAATACTTTTAAAGTTTATGATTAGTGTCAATAAAGTAATAAATATATCTTAACAATCTATTATTAAATATAATTGAAGAACAATTCATGTATATATATGTTCAAAATCATTAGTTAAATTATTAATGTCCAGGACATGTCGCTAGATAGCTTACAACAACATTGATTGATAATGATGTATAACGCTCCAGAATTATTGTTTCAGCTTATCAAGCTGTCATCAAATTAAGATTCTGCTTGATGTAATTAGAATCTAGGACCTGAATTATCATACAAACATTGACAAAGACACTTTATTTTTCCATTAGAGACACTTTATTTTTCCATTAATTGTCAATCCAAAAGTAGCTAATTCTAAAATGATCGACACAGTTTCAATCAAAGATTTAAAGGCTTGATTATGACATTTGGAGGATTCTTGAAGTTAATTAATGAATGAGTCCATTGACATTAACACTCGTAATGGTAGCACTCTAACATTTTGAATATTTAGGATCTATATAAACATGTATACTCATAATGGTGTTTTTTAGTTATATTATGGGAGACAATAAATATATCTTCCACTAATGGTGTTTAAATTTAGTAGGTTCTAGTAGACTCTTATCCATTATATTAGATGTACTTATAATATATATATATATATGTGGCACATTCTATAAAACATCTAGGGTTTCGATAGATTGGATAAAAATATGAGTGATTGTATTTTAAAATTACTTATTGTAATTATATAACTGGTTAATGTATTTTCCTTTGACATTCTTGATAGATATTTGAGTCTTAGCATGCATATTTACCACAATGTATAAGAAGTTTTATCTATGCATAGTTAAACACTTGTTGTTAATTAGATCTACCCTTTTAATGAAAGACAGGTAACATGTATATGAAATTAAATACAATGGTTATCCCTCCAAAATTTAAAAGGTAATCTCTTCTCTTATTTTCAGTCTAGAGAAAAGAAAAATCTTTTAAGTAAAACTTACGTGTGATTTTCACTAAAAATAAATGATGCCATGTGGGTGTACACTCACTGACGTTAACTATAAGTAATTGAAGATCCATTGTAGCTTAGATGACACTAAGGCTACTCTGTGATCAGGATAATGTGGTCGAGAATCAATATACAAGAAACTCAAGCTAAAAGCATATCCTACATGGACTAGCATTTCTAACCACATCATAAATTCCTAAATTGACTTTTGAGAGGAGAACTTTGATGGAGTTTTAATTAGCTTTTGAAGTTTGGTACCTTTTTCTTTCAGTTTTCCCCTTTGGATGTGACTATAGCACTTGCTCAATTCTTCAACATTCAATTCTTGCTCATGTGCATTTACGCTGAGTGTCATATTACCAACAAAATTTAATATCTGATAAATTTCATTTGTAGCTAAAATAGGAGTGGGTTAGTTAGAATAAGCATCAAAGGAGGAAATAGCCTTGATTAAAATGCATATTCAAATTTGGCTCAACATGAATTTGATCCAAATATAACACGAAAACTACTCATTCCATTTACGATTCATTACTATTAGAGTTTAAATGCTATCGATAATATCATCATTAACAAATATTAATTTACATGAATAAATTCAAAGTCAGTGAAATTTGTTAAAACATAATATGATTCAATTTTGGTCTGTTTTAAGAACTTGTAACCTAATCCAATCTGAATGTTCGATCGAAACTTGGAAAAAATATGACTAATAGTTTTAAATATATTATTGAAATTCATTTCAAGCCCATAGAGTTTTATGCTACATACAAAAATCAAAGAGCTACCTTTAGCAAATGAACATAACTAATTAGTTGTAGTTGTACATGTTATTAAGGATATTAAATTCTCCTACCATCCTGCTAATATAGGATATTAATTTTAATTAATTGAAATTTGTACAATTTGACTCGATGGAACTGAAAGTGGTCCTTATCATTAATTTGCATTTTGTTTTACTCACAAACTAAACTATATCCACATTTATGAATGGCATTATTACTTGCCAAAAGAAAAGAAAAAGGCAAAACGGGTCCGATCATCTGTAGGGGTCCAGCTTTCCAATATCCATCCATGAATGTTTTGCCAACTGTTGGGTGCCTTAGAGATGAGATTTCATTGCACAAAACATAAACCTTTCTTCTTGAAAGTCTCTTATCACTGCAAGGCAATAGAACATGGGTTGTATGAAAGTATCTTTAATTATGACAGCTTATATATGTTGAAGTCTAGGCAGGATCAAATTGTAACTTTTTAAGAAAGTGAAAAATAACATAGTCAAAGGTATTAAAAACAGTAGTTTTTATCTCTTAGATTCTAAATATAGTGAGGGAAGCTTGTAAGTAAATAGAGTGGAAATAAATGAAGGTCAATTTAATAATTGTTGAAACCCTACATTTAAAGTAAATAAAAGATTATATATTGTTTTAAAAAAAATAAATAATTACATTGTTGAAATCATAAATTTTAATTGATATCTTAGTATGATTGATGTGCGTGGAACAGTCCCTCATGGATGATGATCATATCTATTAGAACAAAAGTTAAATCAAACAATAATGTTAAGCGTCCTAATTTTATCCTTAATTATATTTCAAGTTATGATAAATATTCATTAGTAAATTGATACGTATTAATGATGATTCACTTGGTAAATGTCATATGAATTAAATTATTAGATAAAAAAATTGATATACAATTCAAGACAGTAGTTTGATGCTAAACATTACCGCATTGCCAAATTGCCTCCTATATGTGTTTTATAATTCATTTTCACCTATAAAACCGGTTTGGGATGAAGTACTTTTAATATAGAAGGTTATCAAAGTGATTTGAAATTTATTCAAGTAATTAAACGACTTTTGATAATAATGTACAAGCATTATCATGGTGGTGTGGTGAATTATGAAACGTCTATAAATTATACATGCCCATTTCCATAAATAAAAAGTAATAACTAGTTTAACAAAATTTAAAATGAAAATGAAGAAAATAAAGTGTAGTAAATGAAGGTATTGGTCCTTAAACGTGGCATGTGAGCCCCTACAACAGCAGCTGACTCTTTCCTCATGAGATGCCAATAATGGAGGTGTTGGTTTTATAAGGATTGAAGCATCCTCATTCAAGATACATAGTTTCCACTTTCCAGGCCTATGCGACTATTTTGTTGACACTTACATCCTCAAGGAATTCAGGTAGGGAGGGGCACTGGATTGGATTAGGTCCTATGAAGCCAACATCAAATAATTTTGGGACCTGAGGCCTGACAGGTGGAATGAGCCTAGAACACAGTTGCCCCGGTTGGACTGAGAGTGGAACATGATGCCAAGTGATAACAATCCAGGTTGGATTTGGACTTTTAGTCTTGGAGTGGGCTTAGTAGGCCAGTAAATAGTGTCCCGACTAGGGATACGACGGGTCAAATATTGCACCCTTTTGGTTTGTATACCCTATCAAATATTTAATAATAAATATTAATTATATTAATAAACGAATATATAATATCCATCATAATAGTCTGGTAGATGTAATTAAGCTCAAAAAAAAAAAAAAAGTGTTAATGACATTTATTTACAAATATTCAATACAATAAATTTAACGATACTTTATATAACAAATAAATTATAATTTTTCAAAACAATCTATTGGAATGTATTAACAAAAGGGGTACGTTTTGAAAACTTTAAACTGGGCCCAATCCATCTTAACCCAATCCAGCCCAAATCCTTTACAAATAGGCAGCCCGACCCGAATGACCGGAATTCGGTCTGGGGTGGTTAACCGAACCTCTGAAGGAAGAAAATTCGTATAATGTGGTGGTGAAAAATTTAGCAGAAAAGGGAGGAGAGAAGAAGATTGTTATCGAAAATGATACTGGCAGTCTTGTTCGCCAACTCTGAAGGCAACATCCTCGTTGAACGGTAACGATACATCTCCACTGTCCATTTTGATCTCATATGCTACTTTCTCAGTACTTGTCTTTGCAATTTGTTGATTGTGAATCCCCTTTTGGATTTTTGTTGATGGGTTTGTTTTTTTTTGCTTGAAATTGTTTGACTTTGGGTTAGATCTTATATTGGTTTGTGGGGTTTTGTTGATTTTCTATCATTTCATTGTTTTTGTCTTTGCTTGTTTAGATTTGATTTCAAATATCGTACAAATCAACTCTCTCTCGCTATATATATTTACATTCTACAGTGATGAATGATTGTGTTATAAAATTATTGATTATATTTTATTATATCTGATTATGTATTAGTATATGTGATTATAGGCTTTATAGCTAAATGAGTCGGATTACATTTACCATGTTTAGTTGTAATCAACCATGTTTAGTTGTAATCGGATAAAATAAAATACAATTAGTAATTTTAGAATGCAATTTGTTTGGGTGTATCAATATCCAGTTGCATTGTAGATGACCCCATATATATATATTATTGTTATTGCAAGTAATGGGAAGAAGTGATACTCGAGATCACCCTCAAATTTTATGATATTTTATGAAAATATAAAATGTTGGCAAAAATATTTAGGTGTGAAGATTACTGTAATTTCCATTTTGTGGGAAGGTTTTGGGAGCTAACTATGTCGCAGTGCAGAATCATCAAGTTTGCTGATTAAGGAATCCAACTTGATGCATATCCCATATGCTCTATCACTGATTTGATATACTTTCTTGGGCGTTATATATTGTCCGTATGCATTTGACACTTCTTTTGAATATCTTATGTGAAATGTGAATGCATGTTCTGCTCAATGTGTCTGTTTTTCTGTGTGCCTATTTGTTGTTCATGCTAACATTAGTGCACACCACGTTATGACTGGTGATCAGCTGAATAAAATATGTTCATACTGCAATGGTGTCCTTTATGAGTTGATATGTAGTTTACTTGATTTAACCATGACCCTTGAGTTTTAATTTCTCTGTCCTTGATAAACTGATAGAAGCATTTGACTTTATGGTTAATGTCTTTTCATAGGTTTAATGGAGTTCCAGCAGAGGAACGACTCCATTGGCGATCTTTCTTAGTTAAACTGGGAGCAGATAATCTTAAAGGTGTCAAAAATGAAGAGCTCCTTGTTGCTAGCCACAAGTATGTGTTACCTTTCCCTTATTTAATTATATGATGTCTAAACTTAATCTGTATTTTGGGTTTGGATAATTGTTACTGTCAGTGTGGTGGGGTTTAGTATTTTTGGGAGGATTAATGACTTTGCAATTAGTATTGTTTATGACCAGACAATAGGGCTGTTATACTTGAAGTCTGCGTTCCAACCATTTTGGTATTGGTGTGGACTCTTTAGGAAGTAGGATTGGGTTCAGGGATAATTTGGATTAAATTACTTGTACATAAGTTGGCTAGCAAGCCTTAGCTATTCAAAATACCTTCATTGATAAATAAACATCAAGAACATGCATCAAATTTAATTTTGAAAGTACTGAAGATGTGAACCAAGAATTTGCAAAAGTTGAGATCCATTCCTGTTTTTGGATGTCAGTGTACATGATGCATTATGTATAAATTTAAATTGACTTTATTACTTATGGACAATCTGATTGATTGTTCCATGGCTTCTGGTTGCTGGTGGTGTCCCGTTGTCCTATTCGCCTATTTGTACAGTCTAGGTTTGATGTCTCTAGTGACCACTAAGAGAACAATGAAACAATATGCTTGAGCAATGTCACTTCCACTTTGAAATTGTCTCGATTAACCATATATTATTTATATAATTTAAAAAATTGTGCTCTTGAATGGTAACTTGAATGTTTCAACTTCTTGATTTTATATAGTTTACAAAAGTTTCCTAATAATTTGTTGCCTGTGGCACTGCAGCATGGCATATTATTTATGGGTTTTGTACAGTTTTGTTTCTGTTAAACAATTTACTAATTTAGTGTCAGGTCACACTTTAGGCCAATTGTAGCTCATAAACTGTTTTATCAAAGCATTGCTGTCATATTTTTAAAGAAATTTAAAGCTGTTATGTTGATAAAATGTTTTAGGCTATTCTGTGGAAATTTTTGGGAAGTGGATTCTTGGTTTCTCATTACTTTTATGGTATATGTTCTCACATTTATTAAGTATGTTTGGTAAAGCATTATTAGTTCATCTTTTTGCCTTTATGCTTCATTTTAGTTGGTAATTAATTCAGCTATAATTTTTCTTTCTGCTTGAAATATTCAACCATCACATAAGAATATTAATTTTTTATGTATGTGGTTTGTCTCAAATAGTTTTTGATTTACTTATCAGGTCAGTTTATATCGTTTACACGGTGCTTGGGGATGTCAGCATCTTTGTTGTGGGCAAGGATGAGTACGATGAACTTGCCTGTAAGTATATGTTACTTTCTTAAAGCATGTGATACACGTAGCATATGCAAGGTCGGAAATTCATCAGACTGAATGATTCCAAATATGTATCGTACCTTCAGCTTGATCTTGGACAGCTTAATCCGTTGCTCTAGGCTTCTAAATAGATCTTAGTTTGGATGATTTACATTTTGAAGAGGTTCATCCTGCCCTTTTCCATGCTTTCTTTAGCTGGCTCAGCCCTGTAATCACTATTAAAATTGCTTTCCATTGCCTATCACAGTGCATCATTGTTACATTTTGAGTGGATTTGTGATTTGTCACCAAGAAACAAATAAATTACCTTGCTCATCTCTGTTTCCTGTGAATGATTTTAGCGTTTGTGTGAAATGTGATTGATTGCATGCTGTAATTGGCAAGACTAGAGGGTGGTACTTGCAGTGATTGTGGAGGTCTGAAAGCTTTCAATATTCAAATTATCATTGATCTTTTTCATCTGGATTTTCTGTAGTGGCAGAAGTAATATTCACGATAACCTCAGCTGTGAAGGATGTATGTGGAAAGATTCCATCTGAGCGCCTTTTCCTGGATAAATATGGAAAGATATGCTTGTGCTTGGATGAAATAGTTTGGAAGGTTAGTTGATGAATGATCAGTTTTTGGTCAATATTAAAATTTCTGAGAAGCTTGGAATCATTGATTAGTATTGTCTTTGATTTGTTCATCCTGTACCACAAATGTTAATCATTGACATTTTCCTGAAGTTGTTGTCTTTTTAAACAAAAGCATGTGGTTCACTATAGTTTCTATCTGGAAAGATTTGTGCATTACTAAGGTCTCATCTTTTTATGCACGGTGGTCAAGGATTAAACTAATTATGTAGCACTAGATATAGTTATAAGAACCCTGCGTTGAGGGGCTGGGTCAGTGTAGAACTCTTCATTTGTAATCATTTTTAGCTACTGGACTGAAATGGCTTTTGCCTTCAGCTGTTTTGCGTATGTTACATTGTATCATTTAAATGTTCTTAGCATTTTAATTTTGCATATTCTGAAGGGATTGCTGGAGAATACAGAGAGAGACAGAATCAGAAGACTTACAAGACTAAAGCCTCCTACCGAGATCTAAACCGAAATCTTTGTGGAATCATCGATCTATATTGCTGAGATGCAATCTTGTTTCTCACAGATACACTCTGTAAATCTCCTGTTGAGCTTTGGAGTGACCGCTTATCATGTTTTTGAAGCCTCATTTGTACTTTTGTTGTATTTTCTGGTAGTAGGGTATGAAGTTGCTTGATCAATATGTGAAATTGATGGTTCTGTTAAAAGAAAAATGTGAGATTGATGATGTCTTATTATATTTTTTGAAGATATTGAGTTTAAATAGAAAGTTGATTATTACATGAGATATATTTTGGAATACACCAACCTCGTTCAAAATTCAATTAATTATGTGATTCCATTGTGTTCAATGGAGCACCAGACGATTCAGAGTTTGACATTGTGATCAAACTCCTTCAGTATTTATTTGAGTATTTCTGAAAGCAGAAATTGTTAACCTTTATTGGTTTGTTTGTTTATATATGTGGGACCTGACAACTTCATTCAGGAAACTTGTGGGAAGCAATAATCCAAGTAGGTGGGCCCAAGGAGAAACAAACTCCTGTATTGATGAACCAGATAAAAACAACCACTTTTGGTTCTGCATATATGTTTCATCCCCAATGCTTATATTGTATTCAGTATTGATCGTAGGAGTATGTAATATGATTGGACTATGAAAGCAATTTGATTTTTAGTTTTTAACATATTAGGCTGATGAGAATATTGGTGGTGACATTATAGAATATGCTGATTGCCTTGTAATGTTTGTGGTCCACAACGTTTGAAAATTAGTTTTCGATTGTTTTAAGGCAGATGCAACTTACAACATGGCTATGGTTACAGCATGTTGATTTGGAGCTAGAAAGATATTATTGTTAATGAGAATACCTGTTATATCACTATAGAATATACGTAGGAATCTGTAGCGTCTACTTTTTTTTATCGATTAATTCAAGGAAGGAGTCTGACAAATTGAAACTAGAAAATATAGATATTCTGCTTTAGCTTTGTCTCTATATATATGATTTTCTTTTGAGAAGCAAGGAAAAGTGATTAACACCATACGATGAAGTACGGGAAGCGGCTTCGTGACGAGGTAGAGAGAAGCTTTCCAGAATGGAGAGGTGAGTTTATATCTTACAAGCAGTTGAAGAGACAGCTAAACTTGATTGATCCTAGGAAGAGGCCATTCAAAAGGCCGAGAATTACCATTGCAGATCTGTTGGATGCTGGGACTGGGAGACTTAATATCGGTTTCACCCGATTATTGCATCGCGAAATGGAGAAGGTTAATACATTTTATATTGATAAAGAGGAAGATTATATCATCGGATTAAAGGTATTCATTTCATTGTTTTAGCATCTGAAATTGTTTTTGTCATACTCTTTTGTTGCTTTGTGTTCAAAAGAATGTTGGTTGGCATTTGTAGGAACTGCAGAACAGGGAATCAAACTTGGAATGTAGAAGTGAGATGCTGAATCTGCAGAAGGATGTTTTAGAGTTTCATGCAGAAATGGTTTTGCTATTGCACTACAGTGTCCTTAACTCTACAGGTACTAAATTTTTTTTCTCATTTCTTAAGTTGAATCTAAAATAATGCTAACGAAGCTGTAGAAAAATTGTGGAAAGTTTTAAGATTTTCTTTGATTCATAATTCAAATATATTGATCGGGCTTTAAAAGGAATAATGCTAGGCATCTCAACTTTTGCATTTTAAGTTAGGCGCCATATTTATTACATTGACATGTAAAAATGAGTTAAGTACATCATCTCACATACCATATGCCAGTGTGGTAAAACTGCTAGCTCACTGCTTTTTGATACAAGGTTGGGATCATAAGAATTATTGTTTTCAAAATAATGGATATAAAAAGTTAGTGAAAAAGAGTTGTTTGGTTTTAATCAAGTCCAAAAATGTTGCAGTAATTATTTTCTTTTTTGTTATTTGTACATCAAACCGTTTTTGGAAATTTCAAAAATGATTAAATTGTTTCCAGATTGTACAGCTTTAAGGCATTGACTTATCGTGTATAAAAAGTTGAAGCATTTTGTTTCATCTATTTCAAAAAATGAAGATTTTTGGGCACTATACATTATGGATTTTGATACATGCACACTTGAAATTTCAACAGGATTCTTAAAAATAGTGAAAAAGCACAACAAAAAGGCCGGGGCTTCCATTCAAGTTTCCTTCATGCCAAGGGTTGTGGAACAGCCTTTTTTCTCCACTGACTTACTCTACAACCTTATGAGGGAGTGCGAGGAAATGATCCATCGCCTTTTTCTTGGCAAGGAGCCGTAGCCTCAAACTGGCAGTCCATCTGAAATCTGGCCAATACATATGCAGTTCGTCAAGGAGGAAGAAAATTTCTCTGCAGAGGGGGCTGCCTTTGTTGTTTTACCTCTTATCTTAAATTTCCTTTTACACCGTATTATTGCTTTGTAATGTCGTAGATATGTATATTTAAAGTGATTTTGCTAATAGCATATTTTTCACCCGCAGACATTAATATGCCATGTTTTTAATGTAGTGAATTTATATCGGTATAAATTTGCTAAAAAATGAAGTGGTGTATCTTCTATTTTTGATGTTTAGCAATTTATCGGTATAAATTCATTGCTGCAAATGTACTCCATGTTAATTCTGCATGTGGTGAAAAATATTTGTTCTAGTTTATCACATAAAGTTGAAGCTTTATGAGAAATTTAGGGTATATTTATATGTTATTCGCTTTACAGTTTGAAAGATTTGGTGTAATTGGAGTGATTATGATCAATGTACTATAACTCAATAAAGTTTTGTTTTTACTGTTATTATTATCTGGGGACAAACTTTTGAATTTGGGATTTCAATTTTATTGAAAGGTGTGATTACCGTGGAGTTAAATTTGCGATCACTTTATTTTAGAAGTATTGATGCATAAACCCTATTAATCCCTATCCAATATCATTGGAGACAGGATGAAATCCAAAGCTACAAGGTTTGACCTCTTTTGTTTAACAGAAATCCTACAGTTTCCAAAATGTTTATAAAAATTTGTCATTAGGTTATCGTTTACAACTGCTAATGGGACACCCATAAAGTTGGTAAAATGTGTGGGTAAAATGTATGAATGTTGATGGGTCCATATTTATTTATTAATTATATGAATAATTATTCATTTATAAATTAATAAATATATTAATAATTATTCTAAAAAAACATAATTTTATTGCCATTTTTTTTTTTTGATATTACAAATATAAATATAACTATCGAGATCCTTGATATGACTTTGTGGAAGGATTTGAAACATAACATTTATTTGACTTTACTCCCTAATAACAAGAAAGAGAGGTCTACACTAAGTGAGTAAAAATATCCTTTACCTGTAGGGATTTATAAATATATTGTGCACAAACAAATGGATTAAGATGAAATCATCTGCTTTTAGATGGACATAGTATTTGAACCCGGATTGTTGACATAGATTGACCATCATGGCAAACTCACTTGTGAGGGTTTTTTTTTTTTTTTTTGTTTGAGTATAAGAACTGTATCTGAGACAAATCCAGATAATTATCGGGACCAACCGAGATAGGACACTAGTAGCACGATCCGGGAACTATCATGGCAAAGTCACTTGTGAGGTCTTTTTTTTTTTTTTTTTGAATATAAAAACTATACCTGAGATAGATCTAGATGACTATCGGGACCAACCAAGATAGAATACTAATAACATGGCCGGAGACCATTCTTAATTGAGAGGAATCTATTCATACGGAGGTGGGAAGAGACCCATACGAAAATGGAGGATCAACTCACATAAATGATGAAAGACTATTATTATTATGATTATTATTCTATGAATATTATGTTATATTATATATTATACATAAATTTAGGTTTTTATGGGATAAGGTGTTAAACTTATGTCTTTTATGAGAGGGGGCATGGGCAGCAACCAAGCGGCCCACTTGTGAGTTGGTTTCCATGTATTTATAACTAGGATGAGGAGGATCTCTACGTCCTAGAGGGTGGAATAAAGAACCTAGAAAAACAAATAAAATATATGACTCGTGTCTCGTGAGGATTTTATTATAAAATTTGAGATTCGCTTCGTTGGGACTTGGGAGACTTGCAAGAGGCGCTGCATATGTATATATATATAAACTAAAGGGTTCTTGCGGATATCGATTAATATGTTTTACGATGCGGACGCCACCAAGGCAGTAGGCTGCAGCATCCAGTGAAGCCACATGATCAATGCCTGTCCATATGAACTTGGACACACTCGTCTTGACTTTCATTCAATGATGCCACCCGTGTAGGCACCAGCTGAGTCAGCTATCACTCATTATTTATTAGTATTATTATTATTGTTATTATTTTGAGATATAATTTATTATGATGAAAATTGACTTTGGATTCAAATATAAGGATCCATAAAAATTAAAAATTTTAAAATTTAAAAGAATAAATCATTCTTATAACCATCACCAACATTACATTTATATGTACGTACTTATTTCCTTATTTGGATAGTTGTAGGTTTGAAGCTTCATTTTGTAAGATGGATGATTTACTTTTTTTTTTTTTTTTGAGTTGGTATTTGACAAATTTGTTACAATTTTTTTTTTTTTTTAATAATTTCAAATTTTGAAATTGTTATACAATGAGTAATGAAATTAACTATTACTTGTTTGATCCAATATCTATCTCTATAATTAAAAGAAGATTATTTAGACAATAATTGAAAATAATTACCCACATATATTTAAAAATAGATAGATGGATCAAAATTTAAAATAATTAGTTAGTGAATACTTTTAAAAACTATTATGCAAAAAAATGTTTCATAAGATGATCATAATACCTTCATTCTTTGTATTAAAAGACAGTATCATTCTCATACATATCTACCTATACATTTATACATCTACATTTTCTTTTTCTTTTTTAAGTCTATAATTACATATTTACATTTTTCTTATTATGTCACTTTCACTCATTATGTCTAATCAAATTAATCATATGAAAGTAAAATGACTTTACGAAACACATTTCCTTTAAATTTTTTAATAATAATAGTTGATTATTCCTAAAGTGATCTACCAAACACATCACTACTTCTCCATAAAGTTCGATTTTCATTTTAAGTAGAAATTAAAAGAGTGATTATTTCTTAAAGAATAATGTTAAAGTGATCATTAAAGTAATACTTTACAATGAGGCCGCAGTACGCAAGGACAGCATAATTTTGATATTCCTGCTCAAAGCATAGCATATGCTTTTTATCTGAAATCTCAAAGTTCTTTGAATATATGCTCACTCTCACCATATTACATGCACACTAAGTTGTCCTTTCTTTTTCTTTTTCTGTTTTCTTTTTTCCTGCTTTTTGCGGTAACACTTCCAGTAAATCTGACATTGAAAGGGTTAAAAAATTATTGGGGTCTACCTACACTAATCATTACTTGCGAAGTCCAAGTATCTCCTCGACAACCAGAAGATAACTATTTCTATTGTCGATTTATCAAGATCAATCACTATTTGTGTGATTTGAATAATTATCCACATAAACACATAATAAAGAAAGAAAATTATATATACAAGCTTATAAACTACACTCAATTAGAATTGAACCCTGGCCATCTTAGTGAATGCAAAGATTTTTAATCACCCGTACTAAGAAGTGATAAACATTTTTGAACTAATATTAGATATTGTGTAACCACTAAAATGGTTATATGTAGTGAAATCCAAAGCTCTGATTCTTCCTCCATGGAAGAGAGATATTGTCCCATTTCACTTCAATTAAATTTCCTCAATAAATAAAATGGTACTCAAACTATTATATAATCATAGTCTAATATAATTTAATAAAGTAATATTAGATTTCCTAAAATTTTTGCTTAAATTCATTTTTAAATATATGACTTATGAGTTTTTAATATTATATAAATCATGAAATAATGTAATAATTAATGTAATATTAATAACTTATATGCCATCTAATTTAGATAAAAAATTTAAAAAGCCTAAGTTACTCAATTTAACAATAATAATTAATTAGAGTTCCTTCAAGCTAATAGTATCTTATAGTCTAATCATGGAAAAAATCTTTCATCAAACTATCTTATTACTGATTTGATGAGGTGAATCAATACAAAATGTAAAAGAAAAAAAAAAATAAAAAAAATAAAAAAATTATGCTATTTAATTAGTTTATTTTATCATATCAATTCTGGAATAATTTTATAAAAGATTTTTCGTGGGTCACGAAACCACGTGGCCAACGAGTTTGATTGTTGTCAATTCTAAAATCCAACAAAACCATTAAAATCCAACAAAACCATAATAATAACAGACAAAAGGCCCACCATACCATTGAACATTGAAAAGACTTAACTACCCTCTGTTTCTTCCCTTTGATTTCTTTTTCTAAAGAGACTTGACCTACCCTTTCTTAGCCAGAAAGTTCTCTCTTTGTATATGAATGTTAAATTCCACAATTTGAGTGGCAGCAGACCCACACACACAAAACATTTATGCACAAAATGATAAAAACAGCGGCTTTCCTCCTCGCCCTTCTCTTCCTCTTAACTTCACATCAAGCCAACTCACGCATCCTTCCTCTTCCTCAACCTCAACCTCACGCTCACCCATCATTCAACGTCACTGCTACCCAGGTATCATTTTTTTTTATTTATGTACTCTTTGTATCATTAAATTTCATTAAAATCCGGAATCCTCTACTCGAAAATTAACGGGTTTGTCCAAATATTGTCTTAGAATCAAGGGAGCTGCTCTTACACAGTCACAATAAAGACAAGCTGTTCTTCAACAAGGTACACGAGAGATCAAATCAGTCTCTCATTTGGTGATGCATATGGCTATCAGGTTAGTGTAATAATCCAAACATGTCTAAAATTTTATATTATTGGATCTCCAATTGACATCCGGATGGGTTAGGTGTACGCACCGAGACTGGACAATCCGTCTTCTGGAGCGTTTGAAAGCTGTTCGACGGACAAATACACAATAAAAGGACCGTGTACGTACCAAGTCTGCTACCTGTACGTGTACAGGAGCGGTTACGACGGATGGAAACCGGAGTCAGTTGCAGTGTCCGGATCTTACACAAAGAGAGTCACATTCTATTACAACACTTGGATTCCAAACAATCTTTGGTACGGTTTTAATTACTGTAATGGGGTTTCTTCATCCTCCAAATCTGCTATCTAGAAGCCCTTGTTTTTTCGATTTTATTTTGTTTTCAGTATTATTATTATGTCCGAATAAGCCTGGACCGGATGTAGTTTGTCTTGGATGTTTTGTAAAAACCTAGGTTTTGGTCTACATTTTGGGGTTCAGTCCGGTCTAATAGTTATGTGGAACCGCAATTGATCAAAACCCGGGTTTTTTTTTTAATTATGAGATATTTAATTATATTGTCATATATAATTTTGTTTACCTTTGTTGGACTGATATGCCCTTTTTTTTTTTTTTTATCTGCTCTTGTTGTCAAAATATGCTAGTAATAAATAAATAATTAATTATTTTTTGTTGTGGTTGAAGGAGGTTATGCTAACTTACTAATTGGTAAAGTTACCTATCAATAACAATTTTTGGATTGGTTGTAAGGATAATTATTTAATAATATCCAATGTTGTTATTAATGGGTAACTTTACTTAAGCCAAACCCGTTGTTGAGGAATACAATGTAGAATTTGCCAGCTTATTATTGGACTAAATAATGTAATATTGTGAAAAAATTATCCACATTTTTACTCAAACAGTAATTTTTGCACACATATTCGTTTATATAGTTATTTGCATTTTTTTTGGTTAAATATTGTTTTTTTATTTGTATAAATTAAGTGTAAAAGATTGTGGCAAGATCAATAACAGTTAGTATTGTTGGTTTAAGCGCTAACTACCGTATACCTTTGGTATAATTTGTCATTCGGAGAAGCCAAAAAAATAAATAACAAAGGTACCCCACTTTTGTGTGTGGGTTGCCTCAGCACCCTCGTGTGGGTTGTCCCAAACCCTCGTGTGAGTTTCTCTTTCATTTTCATGTAAGCGGATTCTTTCCATATGGGAGCAATATCCCGGGCCGTGCCACCGGTGTTTTTATTTTGATAGGTTCCGATAATTTTTTGGGTCAGTTTCAGTTTTTAGGGAAAAAAAAAAATGTGGCAAGGGTTGTGTCCTGCGGAAGTTGGGTGTCTCTTAGGGAGGAAAGAGCATCCAAAATGGAAGCTATGCTTCTCTTTGAAAGGAATTCCAACAATTCACAGCTCATTCAAACTTGTATTTGCTATTTGACGTTCTTTTTAATGCTAATCAAACTGTATGATGATAACTAATTAATTGAGAAAATCTTATTTTTATCCAAAAATAAATGAAAAATTTATTTTTACCCTTCTTGTAATAAAAAATTTGTTTTTAGTCCTTCAAATAAAATATTTTCATTCTATACCCTAGCTTACTAAACTATCCTTAAAATGTAAAACTTGTTTATTAGTCGAGTTTTAATGAGATCGGTTTTTAGGTGGATTTAAAAATTGGTTCTACCTAGTCGTCATTTGATTCTGTATTTAATTGGAAGTCATCATTTTGAAATTAACTCCAACCAAATCTAACCCAAAACATTAATACCTAACATCCAAACACAAAAAAACTCAAAAAATCATAAAAGAACTTAAAAATTTCTAATAAAACTCAAACAATCAATAAAGAAAGTCAAAGATCTCATACCATGAGTAATGGAGGAGGGGAATAAGATAGGTAGAGACGATTTGGATAAAAGTGAGTATATAGTGTAATTAATTTGTTTAGGAGGCTGAAAACAAATATTTTTCAAAATGTGGCTAAAAATAAATTTTGATATTCTTGTATTGGTATTTTTATGTTTTTCATTAATTTAGTATTATTTCTTTTTTCGGTTGAGCAAATAAGGTTGTTTATATATAATATATAATATAAAGGGAAATGCTAAATTGTCACATTTATTTTGAAGTAATATGACATGTGAGTTATAACACCATATAGATAATAAGATGATGGGGTGAGTGATTTAGATAATCTAATATTATTACATATAAATAAAATAATAATTTAAATAATAACTTTTCTTGATTGCATATTATTTTTGAATCTTTTTATCCATTAGATAATAAATTAATATTTTTTTCCCATAACGTTCCCTTATGATTAGTAATTTTCTTTGTTTTACTTTTTTAATGGGATTAGCATGATAATTGTCGACGTTGATTTTTGATCGACTACAGTTCAAAGCCCAATACCGTACAAAGGGAATTTTTACGTGGTTCAGTAAGTGTGCCTACGTCCACGACTATTCTTCTGATAATTTTTGCAGAGAAATATTATACTATTATTGTTTCTGTCCATTACAATAAGTTTCAATCTCTATTTATAGGGAGAGACGTTACAATTTTAGTTGAAATAAAACAGGAAAGAATCATGCATTAAATACATTTCGAAATTGGTTAGCACCGAATTAGGAATTTGTTCCGCTAAATCAGGGATTACATTTATCAATGTTTGAATTTGAATTTTTTTCAATTTTGGTAGAAGAATCACGATTAATTTGAGTTACTATCTTTTATGAAATATTTCTTTATCGAGCTGTTTCTTATGCGAACTATGGATTGCATTGGACGATCTCGAGTTAAACCTCGCTCTAAATAACGAGCTATGTATGGTGCAAGCTGAGTAATATTAGCAGCGACCTGTGAATAACAATTGTGATGCGAGCTCACTCGTGCGAGCTGAAGAGCTCGCATGGCTGAATGCTGATAAACCGAGTTTAGTCTGCTGGACCACTTTATTGGGTTAATTTGTTGGGTTTCTACCGGACTTTTACCAGTCCATTTGTCAAATCCAAAATATACCCATAACAGTAATAAAAGAAATATATAAAGAAAAATATTATTTGCTAATAATCATTAAGGAAGATAAATTTTAATTTAATTATATATGTTGACGTAAAATTCTACTTCTCTCATTATATATTATCAATTTTAAAATGGGAAAAACTAGTTATGACATGTCAACGGATTGTTGGAGAGTATTTTTGATATTAACTTAAAAAGAGGAAAAAGTTATATCGATCCATGTCAAATAACACCCTTCCACAAGTTATTTTAAAAATTGGTATAGATCACTTCATATAATGTAACCTTTTTTTTTTTTTGAATTCACTTCATATAGTGTAACTTAATTAGGTTGATTCAATGAAACTCTCTTACACCTTAATCAGTAATCACTTTTATTAACCCAAGCCCAAACCTAATCATATATACATCTCACAATCCAACAACTATTAGCCCAATTTCAATGCCATGTCCAACGCGTATTGTTTGGTTAATGGTGAAGTTCGCAGGTGGGCAGTGGCAAAAAAATATTCCTGCCATCGTAATATCATCAGTTGTTTATATTAAAAAAATATGATCTTCGAAAAAAAAAAAAAAAAAAAAGCAAAAGCAAAAACAATACGATTGAAAGTAGCTTGATGTCCAAATAAAATCACATGTCGACTTAAAAACCCAAACTACCATACAAATATAATAAAGCATACTAAACCAATTTTTTTTTTTTTTTATAAAAATACTGTTAGCAAATTATTAAATTAATAATATTGAAACATCCTAACAAAAATACAAATATATTTTAACCGTATTTTTTTCAAAGCTGGCGTAACGGAACAGAAGTCTATCATAATATGTTGAGGTCAATAACTTCGTGTATTGTAACATAGAGACAGTTACCCACAAAATACTTATAAAATATATTTTATATTACTTGAAGTGTACAACTACTTTTATAGTTTACTGTAAGGGGATGTCTATTATTACTTATTTTATTAATGATATTTTTAACAATTTTATAATATTGCAAAGAAAATTTTGTAAATATTAATTTTGTTTTTCAAAACGGCCGTATCTCTTTACTGTTTTGAGTAATTTGCTCCATTTGAAAATTTAAGCAAAAATTAAAATAAAAAATTCAACATTTGAGGAGGGGTACGTGCCCTTCCTAAGTCCGGAATGTCTCTTTGAAATCATGTTATCGTTTCAAGGAATGATAACTCTTCACTTTCATAGTGAAGATTATATGAAATTGATATGGCCATATAGGTAGACATAATTGATTTAAATAACCAAAATAAATAATAAAAAAATATATCTATTTAGTCTACGAAAACTTGCACTTAATAATGTCTCTATTGAGACAAATAATCAAACTGTCATTGTTGCGTTTGACTATTTCACTCATTAAGTTAGCTCTAAACTTGACTATTATTTACGTTAAGACCTTCTCTATAAAAATATTAGCAAAATTGTAAAGGGAGTTTAAAAGAGGTTAAAATTGTAAAGCAATTTAAAAGGGTTAAAACGGAATAGGAGTTTTTGAAAAATTTGAAGCCTTCCAAGACCCTAACTAGCAGATTATTGGAAAAATCACTTTCAAATTCTTTGGTGATATGATTTTCAAAGACTAGTTCCCAGAAAATTTCTTTCCAAACAGCCTTTCTCTAACTTTAATAGCAAAAAGGAAACCGGAAAATCTATTAGAAAAATCTTTTCTTTCCATATTAAAATTTTATTTAGTTCTTATATTTCTAAACAGGTTAGACCAAAGAAAATCATTTAAATATTTTCAGAAAACTCTTTACGTTTTTTTTATTTTATATTTTTTATTTTTTATATATTATATTATGTGAATCGGATTGGTCTTTCTTAAAACAACAGATTTATACATTCATTAACTAGGCTAAACCTCATAAACCCCGAAAACTATTAAAGTTTTTCTCAGGAAACTTACAGACTGCAAACCTTGCTAGCTTTGATATAATGCTTTCTAAAACTATTTATGAAATGTATGCGAAAGAAAAGACGAGGCACGTTTTAACTCTCAGAGACAACTAAAAAAAACAATGTAGATGTGCTTGCCTCTTTCTTTTATTAAGAAAAATATAAATACATGAAGTTGGAGCTTAGGGATAAGCTCAAAACAATAATTACAAAGGACAATTCTTACAAAAGGTTGAAGATAGGAATGTTACAAGAGATAATTATTAAAGGAAGAACAATTATTTAGTACGTTTGAAGTTTCTAGCGTGAACAACAAAGATTTCTTTTTTGTTGTCTTTTACTAATGCTTCAGTAATTTTTTACTTTGTTGTAAAGATTCTTCTGATAACACTTCTGTAACTTTGGCTTCATCTTCCTTCTGCTTCAAGTATTCAAATTGTGATAAACTTCATCATCAAACCCTTCATTTACTTCTTCCATAACATTGTCTTCGGTAAAGAAATAATAATTCTTTTTGACTTGTTCTTAGAGCTCCTGTAGATATCTATCAGTGTCATTGTTGAGGAAAATCCAAGGGATAGGGGTACTACAGCTTAGGTTCACTTATCTGACCCTAATAAATATAGACATGTGAGGGGTCTGTCCCACTTGTCGGGGTCTATTCATATTTACACAAGGCTAATATTTATGTGCTCTATACTTTTTGAAGATATTTAGCACACAAATCTGCCTTGGACTCGGCTGGTGGAATTTGTATGGGATCATTACTATAATACTGAACTGGGTTCTCATATGGGACTATTACTGTGTAATGGTAGGAAGGTAAACAACAAACCATTTTCTCACGCCTAGTTTCCTATTCACAGGGAATAGAATCCATATCTAGTCAGAACCCGCATCTCCCCCCATATATTTGGATGCACTTGTTGATTTTGTCGGGAAGGAAAGATACGTTCAGTATATTGAATGCCTGTATTCCATCAATGAATCCGTAATCAAATAGCTCTCCAATGCTTATTTGATCAGGGATACCAGGGATTTCTATATACTTTTAATAAATATCTAAATTTATTTGTATAGGAGAAAACTTATAAACAAACTTTTTGATTTTCTTTAATTATTGGTATAACAGTAATACCAGGATATTCATGAGTTAGAGTCATCAAACAATCCTGGATATGAACAAATCTTTTTATTTTCTTTTATTCTACTAAATCTAATATTTTCTTTTGGATATCAAGGGGCCTTTGAAATACAACTTTATTGAAACTTTATTTAACTTCCTACCTTGTTCTTGCACAAGAAAAATATTGATAATACTTTTCCTCATTCATTAAACTTTCTTTGAGATCCTTCGGCTGATTTTTTGAAAAGTTTTTAACTCTTCATCAAGTCTTTTTATAATTTCATTTTGCTTTACTATTTGTTCATAAGTTGGAACCTTATCTTATTGCTTTGCTTGAAATGATCCATCATAGCTAAAACTTGATCTTTAGTATAGAGACTTTGCTGAAAATGAACTACTGGTTCAATACCATTTTGATTATCTAAAAATAACTTTAAGGCTTTTTCAGCTTCTTGATTACTATAGTAACCTTTGAAAGCTGGCTATGGAAGCCTTCTAATTTGTTGCAAAGTTTGGGACAAAGCAGGATAAATCCCAACTTTTCTTTCTTTGAAAACAATATAATAAGAAAATCTACCATCATTTACAAAAATGACGGCATAAAGCATTTGATGAATCAGTAAAACCGTTATCATTTCTTTAAAATCAAATATTATGGATTATAATTTGTTGTTTTTCAATAATTTTGCCCTGTTAATTACGTAAAAGATTAAAAGGAATTGCTACTTTTTTAAACAACTACATATAGCCACTTTTTCTAAGCTTAATTATACTCTTTTAGGAGCTGAGCTTGAAGACTCCATTCGTACAAAAGATCAATACTAAATTAGTCTGGATAATATATCAACTAATTCATTATTTTTTTCATTTATATATTTAAAATTAGCTTTATATACTCTACCAGCTAATATTTCTAACAAATATAATCATCTTTTACTTACAAATGAAATTTTCTTTTCAAAATTCTTCTTTTGAATTTTTTTAAATAGAATTCTACTATATTGTTACAATCCATTCTTATTGTGAATGAGTCATTTTGTATAAACAGATGAAAAGAGTTTAATGAATTTTTAATTCCTAATATTTTCAATTGTGTACTAGATTTTCTACTTTTTGATTCTGTAAATTTTGTTAGGAAAAAATAATGTTTGAATGGAAATAAGTCCCATATTGAAAAAATAGAGTGGGAATTGTATGTTTATAAAACGGTAGCTTTTAAGGCTTTAAAAATGGACAAAATAGATGATAAAGCTTAGATTTAAATTGGATATAGCTTTGACTCATAAATATATATATATTATTTAATAATTCAAAGATTGGCCTTGGTCTTTGATTTAAGGAGTCATCCTATGTCACAATTAATTTTTTTATTTGATGTCAAATTCAGTATCATTTGAATTTGAAAAAAATCGAATTTGAATTTTGACTGAACAAAAACTGTTAAAGATAACAGTTGTGTCAATTGATACAGATGTGTCTTTTTGAATAGACACAATTCCTTCTATAAAATTCAATCCCGAATTTAGTTAAAAAATATACCTTTTGATTTTTTCTTTTCTTCTTCTTCTGTTTCTGTATATTACAAATTTCAGTTTGCTAGAATCTGCTTCAAGTGCTGCGAATCCAGATTATTGACAGTCAAATCCTGGGAAGACAGACACCAACAGACCTTCAAAGCACAGAGAAGGGGTGCCAAATTTCTGTCTTAGGACATTGCATTGAATTTACAAGCTTCTGTCATCCGGTTCTTTTCAATTCTTTATTTATTTATTTATTTTTGTGATTTTCATTTAATTATTAAGTATTTGATACATATTACTTATATTTCTAACAAATTTACCACTAGAATACATAGCTATTTCTTCTTCTTTACTAGAACTGTCCTTAGTGGGTTTTTGTAATACAGTTCCGGTCCATCCTTTACAACTTGCAACAGTTTGGATTATTTTATAATATTTATCCATAGGTAATGCTATTGGATTTATATTTTTTTACAATCTCTTTAATTTTTCTAAATAATTTTACATCTTCTGAATTGAATTATTTTTGATCATTTTTACTTAATTTATTATATAGAGGTCTTACTAAAGAACTTAGATTTGGTATAAACTTTCTACTATAATTTAAGAATTCTAAGAATTTTTTTGTAGTTCTTTTGTTTCTTGTATTTTGTCAAGAAATTGTAATATTTTTGTTATTATATGCTTTTGTAATTTGATTTTTCCTTTCTCTATTACTAGTCCTAAATTTTTTTTGAACAGTTCTATCTTTTTCTTAATAATTATTGTATTATTATTTTTGAAAATATCTAATACTTTATGTATATGGGAGATATGATTGAATCTATTATGACTAAATATTAAAATATCACCTATATAGACTATACGGAAATGAGAATGTGGTTGTAAACTATATCCATTCTTTCTTAAAAGACTTACGGTGCATTCTTTAATCTAAAAGACATTACTAATTACTCATTAAAATGCACGTATTCACAATAATTAATAATTAAATGAATCGTTTCTTATAGAGAAAATTTATACCGTACTCTTGTGACCATCATTAACTAAATTAAACTAGTATAATAACATAATTCAAAACCGATAATTAATAAACAAATGCCATGGTCTATAAGCCACTTCATACAAATGAAATAGTTAAACATGTGACCGATCAACAAAACTAAATCATTTGTTGGAGCTTACCAACCAAGTCTAATTACACGTGACTTGGATTTATATACAAAGATATCAAAAATTAGTGGAGATTTAATAATGGAATTTCAAAAACTTAAATTTTATTTTTAGGCACCACCGACCAATGTGACTTGATAGTAGAGAGTATTCATTTAATTTGATCATGATTGGAGTTCAAGTCATCCCCATCACATATAGTATCACGAAAAAAAATATATCTACATATTATTATAAAAATAATAATTCAAAAATAATATAATCATTCAGGAATTCATTATATTAATATGATGGCTTATTTTGATCCCCTCATGCTTACTTGATGCCCTCTATACTAGATGAAAATGTTGCTCTAACTTTTATGAGTCTACTTAGAACATTTCTTATGTCGGTCCTATCCTCATGGAAATCTATGGTGCAATCCATGGCCAAAGTTAAGATAGATGATACACATTGTTCCTTTGCAAAGAAATGCTCATCTTCCATTTGCAGTAAATCACTATCTAACACTTCAATGATTGAATGATTTAATGAGTGACCAACCCATTGCCGCAGACTCATCTCACTTGTAAAAATTTCGTCTGTTGGCTTTTTCTTTGTGAATATTTCCATTAGCATAATACCGTAGCTATAAACATCAACCTTATGAGTTACTGTTCCTTCTCTTCCATACTCTGTAAATAACTTTATTAGCTTGTATAGTACTAGAAATATACATACATACCTACATATATAAGGAAAAAAAACTATATAGAAAATAAAAAAGAAAGTTGAGAGCATTTTTACCTGGCGCCATATAACCAATTGTGGCAAGGGTTTGTGTTTGTGTCATAGTTTCTTCACCTAATAATTTTGCAATGCCAAAATCACTCAAGTGAGCAACCATGCTTTGGTCTAGCAATACATTACTAGGCTTAACATCACAGTGAACAATAGGGGTTGAATAACCAAAGTGAAGATATTCCAAAGCTGATGCAACATCTATCATTATATTCAACCTTTGTAATATATCCAAAAAGTTATCCTTGGAATATAAGCACTTTGCTAGGCTTCCGTTAGGCATGTACTCTAACACCAATGCTTTAAGATCATTATTTGTACAACAGCTAATAACTTTGATGAGGTTTCGATGACGAACACTGCTCAATATTTCACATTCAACATCAAAACTCTCAAGAGATCTTTCCATTTGAATGTGAAACACCTTGACTGCAATCTCTGTCTCATCATAAAGTCTCCCTTTGAAAACCGAACCAAAACTCCCTTTGCCTAGTAGGTTGCTTTCATCAAATCCATTTGTTGCTTGAACAAGTTCTTGGTAAGAAATTCTTCTCCACGTTGCCCCTTGTGATACATCAATACCATCATGATTAGGTGATTGTTTTTTTCTCCTCCTTCGACATATTTTCAACACAATGATCAAAGTTAAGAAGATAACGAATGTTAGTGGCAACGTAATAGATAGGACAACAAGGAACCTTGATTTTGTATGAATTCTAGTATTGCACGGGGGAACTTGTTGCTGGGGCAAACCACACAGTGCATGGTTCATCATAAATGAACTAGAAGAGAAATTTGCAAAAGGTCCTTGTGTAGGAATTTTTCCTTCTAATTGATTGAATGACAAGTTTAGATATTTGAGGTACAATAGTGACTCCATAGACGTGGGAATAACTCCGGAGAGTTTATTATTGGACAAATCCAAATATTCCAAACTTGTTAAGCGACCAAATGATGTAGGAATTGGACCTTGTAAGCTATTATATTTTAAGGAGAGATGCTGTAGATTTTGTAGGTCTCCAGTTGTGGTTGGGATACCACCAGTTAAATGATTCCTTGACAAATCTACATCTACCACAACCTTCAAGTTTCCAAAGTCTAATGGAAGAGTTCCAACTAGAGAATTTGATGACAAGTTCAAGCGCAAGAGGTCCTTTAGGTTCCAAAGAGATGAGGGTATAGCAAAAGTTAACCCATTAGAACCCAAATAGAGTTCTCTTAGACTGGTTAGATAGCTAATACATGCAGGAATAGCTCCAGAGAGCTTATTACGTTCCAAAGACAATTTTGCCAGATTATTTAAATGACAAAGTTGATCCGGAATGGATCCTTCTAGTTTATTATCGTGAAGTAACAAACCTTGAAGTTCCTGCATGTTTGCAAGTGTAACTGGAATTGAACCTGTCAATTTGTTGCCCTGTAAGAATAGGGACACCAAGTTTTTCAGGTTGCCAATTTCTTGTGGAATGCTTCCACTGATGTTACAATTGGGCATGGAAAGTAATTTCAAGGAACTGGAAAGATTTCCTATAGAACTTGGAAGGAAGCCATTCAGTGGGTTAACATCTAAGCCCACTACTCGTAACTTTTTGCAATTTGTCAAAGAGGTAAGGAAGCTCAAATCTGGAGCACCAGATGTGAAGTGATTACCTGATAATCCTAGCCACTCAAGACTTGGAAAATTATAACCTATGGTGCTGGGAACAGATCCTGAGAATGAGTTCACTCCCATATCCAGATAATAGAGCTTGGAAGAATTGGTGAAGAAGTTGGGAAATGGCCCACTAAAATTATTCATCCCAAATTGAATGTACTCAGCATTTGGAAGCCCAAAGCCAAAGCTAAATGAAAGACTTCCTGAGAGTGAATTGTTGCTAAACGCAAGTATTCTCATTGTTGAAATGTTGAAGATCGTAGCTGGCACGAGGCCAATTAAGTTGTTGTCTTCAAGCCCCAAGCCCTCAAGATTACGAAGATTACCAATTTCATGAGGTATCTCACCTGCTTGTGAACATAATTAATGATTAGTTCCAAAAAAAAAAAAAAATTCTATAGTATCATAGAGTAATAAATGAGCCTACCTATTAAATTATTACCGCCTAGAGCTATTTCTCTTAACGATGTGAAGTTGCCGATTTCCCTTGGTATACTTCCAGTTAACTGATTATAGGATAAGGAAACAACCGCAAGCTCTCTACATTGCCACAAATTGTACGGAATTGTACCCGAAATTTGATTGTAGGACAACGACAGTGTTTTAAGCATAGAATGCTGATGCTGTGAACACATTTTGTCAGAGAGAGAACCTGTCACACTATTATTTTTAAAATTTATATTCCGTAGGGAAGAAATGTTAAAAATAAGTGAATGAATTTTCCCTGATAATAGGACATTATCATGTAGCGATAATATCTCCAGTTCTGCAAGATTGCCAAGCTCCTTTGGAATTTCTCCTACAAATAACATTTTCATTAAGTTATCATAATTATTCGCCGATTGAAATCAACAATTAATGTTAATCAACATACCTTGAAGTTTGTTGTAACCAATTGATAGCGTCTTAAGCTTTGTCAGGTTTCCCATTTCTTTTGGTATGCCTCCTCTGAAATTGTTAAACGACAAGTTCAGGAACTGGAGCTGCTTCCACTCTAATATAGACGCTGGTATTTCCCCCGCAAACAAGTTTACAGACAAATCAAGTAACATCAAGTTTGGTCCACCACCAGATATGTTGACCAAGGATGTGAATTGGTTGTGTCGAAGTCTGAGTTCTCGCAACGAAGATACGTTGAAAATGGAGGGTACAATACCCGAAAGTTGGTTATGATTGAAATTAACGTATCTCAATCGATGTAAACGAGCCAACTCATTGGGAAGAGAGCCATAAAACCTATTGTTGTTGATGGCTAGAAATGCAAGGAAAGAAAGATTTCCTAGTTGAGGTGGGATGGTACCTGCAAGACCAAGGTACGAGATATTCAAGCCTATGACTCGACGATGACGAACACTACAAGTGACACCAATCCAATTACAAACAGATGCACTCGCAGACCAATTATAGGTCAATATGTTTTCTGGATCATGAGTTATATGGGATTTAAGAGCAGTAAGTGCATTTTCATCTATGGTACTGTTGTTATTTAATAGTGATGAGAAAGAAGCATTGGAACAATGAAATAGAAGAAAAGATATGAGAATACACAGAGACTGATTTGTTTCCATGAGAGAGAAGTTAGTTTGGTAACACAAGTTGTGACGAACGAGTAGCGATATTTATAAGGTATAAATCATATCATTAATTCAAACAAATTGAGATATACAGGTAGAAATAATTGCACATCCGCCCACCAAACACCAAACACCACCAAGTCTTCGGGAGGCAAATTCCACAATGTAAAACGAAATGTTGAAAAATGATTCCACAATGTAAAACAAAATGTTGCAGATTTTTCAACGCCAGATGGTGACGACCGTCAGTGTTTGATGAAAAGGAATTTGAGTCATTAATTGCATATCCACCGACCAAACACCAAACACCACCAAGTCTTCGAGAGGCAAATTCCACAATATAAAACAAAATGTTGAAAAATGATTCCACAATGTAAAACAAAATGTTGCAGATTTTTCAACGCCACATGGTGACGACCGTCAGTGTTTGATGAAAAGGAATTTGAGTCATTAATTGAACGGAGTTTTTCTTACCAAAGAAGTCTGGTAGGCTAGCCAATAGTTGAATTACCAGCTAAACATTACACTGTAGATTCTTTATTATATACAAATATTCAAGGTTTACCGGAGCTTTAATAATGAATTTTGAACAATTCATATATATTATAGTGCATGTATGTGTAATTTATCGAGACTTTTAAGATTTTTTTGTTTCTGTTTCTGTTTTTGTATTGTTTTTTTGTTTTTTTTTTTGTTTTTTTTTTTTTTTTTTTCCGTTTTTTATATATTTAGGGGTACCTATTATAATAGTCGGAACTTTTAAGATTAGGACTCTAAGAACATCTCTAATGTTCTATACCAAATTTTATACTATTTAGTGTCAACATCAAATTTTTTTATACCAAATTTTTTTATACTCCAATATATGTGACATCAAATTGGTGTAAATAGTATCTTTAAATAATATTCTATACATAATTATTTAAACAATATTAATTTATTTATTTGGTATAAAATTTTATTCTCAGATAATTACTCACAATATATTAAAAAATATTAAATACTCACATAATTTTTTTTTTAAATTTTTTACGAAATATTATTCTCATTGTATTTTCACATAATTTTTTAGTCACTTAATATTTTTCAACTCATTTTTGTGCAACTAATTGTTTATCCACCAATTTTTTTTATCCATCTCATTTTTCCAACTAATTTTTTTATCCAACTATTTTATTATCTATACCGTTATAAAATCTTATTCTCAAACAATTACGTATAATATATAAAAAAAATTATTAATTTCTCACATAATTTTTTCAATTTATTATAAAATATTATTATCATTAATTTTTCAACTAATTTTTTAGTCATTTAATTTTTTCAACTAATTTTTATCCAACTAATTATTTATCTACCTAATTGTTTATCCACCTCATTTTTCTAAATGGTTGTTTAGAAGTATTTATGTCAAGTACTTTATTTTTAAGTTATAATATTGTTGTTGTTGTTGTTTTTTTATTTATTTATTTATTTAATTTTTTATTATCATGTATTTTTAATTTAAGGTAATGGTAATGTTAATGTTATTTCTTTTTATTAAATTATTGAGCTTTTGCATTAAAAATATTACTAGTTCTATCAAATAATTATTAAAATAATAAATTTTTATATACATTAAATAATTTAATTCATTTTATATTAATATATTATTTATAATATGTATTAAAAACTTAAAAATATATTAAAACATATTTAATATTATACTCATTTTAAAGATTTTAATTAAATATTTTCAGTATAAATTTTTTATAATAATTTAATTCTATTTCTAATTGTTAATCAAATTATACAAATATATTAAACATAGTAAAAGACACAAATGGAACATAAATTGTGGTTACTATAAGGGGATATTGTTGGAATTTTGAAAAAGAAAAAGAAGAGCATTGGCTCAACAACTCATTTGATGTTAGCTACAGTTTGACACCAAATTTGGTGTTATACTATAGTTAATGTACCAAATTTTGCCTTGAAAATTCTAAAATGGTGCTACGTTGGAGTGTGTTTGAGCCCCAAATTGGTGTTTTATGTTAAAATGGTACTATGTTAGAGTTGCTCTAAGGAACCGTCCAGACATTGTTACTCGAATCACGACCTTAATTTATGAGAAAGTGCTGAGTGTGCTTGGCCACTGCGTCAAACAATTTACGAGTTTGAGACTTTAGGAGTTGATATGGGTAATTGGATATTTTTAAAACATAATATATAGTACCTCAACTAGAGTTACTACATTATTATTTCAAAAACTCTAAGGTGGAGTGCACCCAGCTTTGCTTCTTTCAAGTAGAGGGTTGGGTTCGAGTGCCCTTGCTCACAAAAGTGAATAATTTTGCAACGAACCCACAAATGTAGGTAATTTCTTAAAAAATCCTGTTAGTATGTGAGTAGTTTTGTCACTTGTTGTAGATCGTTTTCTCCCATCTATTCAAGAGTAGAGATTCAGATTGTTCCATACAAGTTATATATCTAGGTGGTCCTAATAGTTGCAACATATACTTGTAATGTAAAAAATATATATATACATATATATAGTTCGGGTTGGTTGCGGTTGTCTAGACGTGGTGTGAAGCCCCCGTGGTGTTCGTTCGCGCTCCTTCAACCCAACACCACTCCCTTCCCTCCCCCCCATAAAAAAACCCAAACTCAACTAGAGTTGTTTACCTGCCTTAAAGTTTAATGTTATGACTAAAACTCAACTTAGGATTTTTTTTTTTTTTTTTTTTTTTTTTTTTAAGATTCTTATGTTTTTAGTGATTGCTAATAATATATTTGGTATTGGAGCTAATAAATTTAAGGTTTGAATTAATCCATTTTTTCCCTCTTCTAGATTTCTAATTCATTTCATACATTATATACATACTGTAAGCTCTCACCCAGATTTATTATTTTATGGTATTAGAAATCTTCGAATTGAGTTACGGTCAAATTGTATAACTCCAGTAGTGTTATCTGAAGTTTATTATATTTTCGTATCGCAAGTCGGATGTCGTTTGGTTGACCTCGGTACGATTACAAAGTGATTAGGAATGATTTATATGTTAATCAAGCGAGGTGAGCTCACAGAATAAAGTAAAAGATATTTTAAATCAACCAATAAGAAAAAAGATAAGTGACTTGAAAAGTAGTGGCTATAGTTGTGCCACATGTCATCTATTGATTGGTTGAAGAGATAAATGGATTAGAATATGCCAAGTGGACCAATAGAATTAAAAATTATATATTTTTGGGCACTAGTGAAATTATTGAAAGTTTGAGGTAATTAAATAAAATTTTCTTGAGGGACTAATTTGTAATTGAGCATTAATATATATAAAAGTGAATTTTGTCTCATTTGAGACATTTGAGGTCGTGAAAACTAGAAAAGAAAGAAAGAAAAGAGAGGAAAAAAAAAAGAGAAGAGAGAGAGGCTGTGAGCGCCCGAGAGAGAAGCCGTGAGCGCCCGAGAGAGAGGCCGTGAGCGCGCGAGAGCTAAAGAGGAAGATTCGGTTCGATTTTCATCGAGATTTCTTCACGAAAGTTGTTTCTTGTCATCTCCTCTAGCTAACCCAATAAATTTGAAGCGAAAAGATCGCCTATTTGGTGAGTTATTTTAGTTTAAAGTTTGAAAGTTTATGTGAAAACCCATTTCAAATTTGAGCTTAGGGATGATAAGAGGGAGTTGTGAGGATGATTTTGGTGTGATTTTTGAGTGATTTGGTGAAAGAAAAATGAGTGAGAGAGAGAGAGAAAGTAATGGCCAAAATGGATTCTTGGCAGATCCGATTTCATTTTCGATTCAAAGGTATTAGATAGATGTTTTAGAGGTTAGGAAACAATTTTATAAAGTTAGATTTTGAAAACGAAAAGTTTAGGATCGATTTCGGAGCTAAACGGACGAGTTGAAGGGTGTTTTTCGAAATCGTTCCAAATGCATTCGTTTAAAGTTAGAAACCATTTATTTAATCATGGTTGGGTGTTAGAAAACTAAAGAATTAATTGTTGAAGTTGTCGGACGTTCGAAGCGAAAAGTGATTTTTATTAGTAAGCGAAATCGAACGAATTTCGTTCTGAGTTTTCAACGATGAAATTGAGTATATTGAAATATTTCTAGGAAAGAATAAGTAGGATTTATGTAGAGAAAACAGATTTCGAAAACCTCGATTGAATAGAAATTAAGATTCGAAAGTTTGGACGTTAAAGGGTATTAATAGAGATAAATGAGATTTTTATTAATTTTGAATGTTATTTGAATGAGTTAAGTGACCCTAAATGGATATTTGATGTTTTAGGATAAAAACGGAGAGTTTCGGAGGCTTACGGAGGAGGATCGGATTATAACCGAGGACGTGTTGTGAGTGAAAATACAACTTTTTAAAGTTTATATTTTCTTAAAGTTTATTGTAAAGTTAAAAGAATTTATTACAAATAGTTATTCATTTATTAATTGAATTTATATTATAATTCTAGCATAAAGATTTTAGTTTATTATTTATGTATATGAGAATATGTTGGAATTAAAGATTTTAGGCTTATTGCCTTGATATTTAGAATATTTTAGTGTATCAAGAAAAAAAGAAATTTTAATAGCCTATGGTTTACCCTAGCCCCAGTTTAGTACCTGGCCGAATGCTTTATGCGTGATACGGTAAATGAGAGGAAGTCAGTTAGTGAGATTTGAATCTAGTCGACTCTTGTGTGAGCGAGGCATGAGTGATCCGTATACACGTATAAGGTAGTGTAGTCGGTCCGCAGCGTGAGCCCGCTTTCGGCGACTATACATGGTAGATTCCCACTCTTAGTGGTTAGCTAGATTTTATATGCTACCACGCCAGGAGTAGATATTCCTTGGGTTATCATTTAGGCGAACATTAGAAAAGATTTTTAGAAAAGATTTCAGAAAGTGTTTTAGAAAAAGATTTTAGAAGGTATTTTAGTTTTAAAAACTGTTTTGGAATAATACTTTATATAGAAATGAATTTTAGTTTATATAAATTATATCACTCACTGAGTTATATTCATATTTTTCTTTAAATGATTCTCTTAAAAATTCTCTCACAGATACAAGAACTAGTCGTCCAGTTGACGAGGTTTAGTCAGACGTGCAGGTGGACAGATAGGACGACACATACTGTATATATATATATTTTGTTATTTTGATCATGTATGTTTATGTGTATAGTTGTAAATATTTTAAAGAAAAAAGTGGATGCATTAGTTAAAAATGTTTTATTAAAGTTTTATGAAATTTAGTTTTAGATTTTATTTAATTGGTTGTGAGAAATGAGCCGAAGACTCTGGAAGTTGAGAAATAGATTTCATAAAAGTGTTTTTATAAACTGTATTGGAAATTTGCAGGGTAGCATAGTTCAGAAAACAGACGGCATGCTGCCAAAATTTTATTAAAAAACGAAAAATTATTATCATTGTCACCTTGTAAAAGAAGTTAAAAGATTTAGCTAAATGATTTTCCGGTGCCCTGACGGGGTTCCTCCAAGCCGAGTTTAGGGTTTGTGAGAATTCTTTTGGAGTGCTACGGGGTCTTTCTCAGGTCCAGAGAAGGGATTCGGGAAGGGTCCCGTCACATACATTATAAATAACATCTAATGTGTATTCGATATTTATCATCTATCTTCATAATGTATTTATACATAAGAAGACATGTTTTGTTTTTAAAAATAGAAAGATGAAACGACATATTAACCTAGAATAAATCACATCAATTTGTGCTTTAAATTTGACAGTTAGAGTTTTATTTATTAATTTAAAATTTTTAATTATAATGGTCATTAAGCTATTGAATGTATCAAAATACTTTATTAATTAAGTAGGTGTACCAAACACATTTTCAACTGGTTGAAATGCCCAATGATGAAGCAAAAAAAATTTTAAAAATGAAAAAATATATTAAATAGAGCAAATTACATTTAGCTACCTAGTTCAAACTCTAATTCAGGCGTTGCAACTATTTCAATGTTATTGCAATTTACCCCCTTATCGTTAATATTCCTCGGTTAAAATTAACTATGTGGGGGACAAAATTATCTTTTAATCTTATTTTTAATTTTTTAAAATAAATTTTAAAAATTTTAAATAGCTTAAATAAAAAAAATTTAACCAAATCTTCATTGTCCATTTCAAGATGGACGGTGGAGATCAATTTTAAAAAATAAAAAAATTAAATAAAATGAAAATAAAATATTAAATATTAACCAACATCTTTTGAACCCATCATCATCATCATCATCATCTTTTCTTCATTAGTTCACCATCAAAATTTCACCCACAGTCACCAAGTAAAAAAAATTATCAACCTAAACAATTATCAGTTTAACTCTATTAACAAAAAATGAAGATTATTAGTTCAACCCAAATAATCAAAAGAAAAATTGAAAAAAGAATTGGAAAAAAAATTGAAAAAAAAAATCTAGAAATGAACAAAAAAATCTGGGTTTATTCGTGAACCTAGATTATTGGGTTCATTTGAAATGAACCCATTAATTTGGGTCCATGTAATTTATTTTTTGTCTATTTAATAACTATTGTCAAGTATAGTTGTAGTAATATATTGTGCTATTAAATTATATGTTTAGAAAAATTCTGTCTAAAGAGTTTGAATTTTAAGTGGAACCATTGTGACCCTTCAATTTTTTCTTGGGAATTTATTTAGTGTTATTTTTTAGTATATTTGTTCACACTATTCACCTGTGCAATATTATTTGAGGTGAATTTGTTATTATTGGTGAAAAATAACCCAAGTTCCACAACAATTGGTATTAGAGCCAAATATTTTTCTTAGTATGCTTTGTGGTCACAACTTAGTCTAATTTTCCACATCATAAAAGATTTCCTTGGACTCTTTTTTGGGCTTTCCGCATTGACAACTATTAAATAGTATTTGGAACAAAAATGATAGACAACACAAAATCGTCCACATCAACCACGTCATGGTCTATTTTGACAAGAAATGAGATGACAAATGGAAGATTTGCAATGGAGATTTTTGATGGCACAAGTCAGTTTGATATGTGGCATAGTGAAGTTCTAGACGCTCTCTTTTAGCAAGGCCTAGATATTTCCATTGAAGAAAATTAGACATTCAAAATGTAATTAGTATATATTATAATAAAAATACCTTGCTAATTAAGTCATTCTCTAAAAAATAATTTGATGTGTCTTTGTCCAAATTGCTTACCTCTACATAGCAAATGACTTAGAAAATATTAGGGCCAAAGACTTATAGATGTAATTGTTAGGTCCCATTTATTGAATGTCTATTCTACATGGTGTCGATTCATAGACATTTAAAGTGTAATTAGTGTATATTGTAACTAAAATACCTCCCAAATTAATACATTTTCTAAAAAATAATTTGAAATTGTCTTCGTCCAAATTGCTTACACCTACATAGCCAACAACTTAGAAAATATTAGGGACCAAAGACTTATAGATGTGATTGTTAGGTCCCATTAATTAATTGAATATCTATTTTGCTTCATTTCGATTCATAGACATTCAAAATGAAATTAGTATATAAATAATATAATAAAAATACCTCTTAAATTAAGTCATTTTCTAAAAAAAAATAATTTGATATTGTCTTTGTTCAAATTGTTTATCCCTAAAATATTAAGGCCAAAGACTTATAGATGCGATTGCTAGGTCTCATTTATTGAATATTTGTTCTACATGGTGTCGATTTATAGACATTTAAAGTGTAATTAGTGTATATTGTAACCAAAATACCTCTCAAATTAAGACATATTCTAAAAAATTATTTGACATTGTTTTCATCTAAATTGCTTACACCTACATAGTCAAAGACTTAAATATTAGGGCCAAAAACATATAGATGTGATTGTTAAGTCCCATTAATTGAATATCTGTTTCACTTCATTTCAAATTAGACATTCAAAATGTAATTAGTATATATTATAATAAAAATACCTTGCAAATTAAGTCATTTGCTAAAAAATAATTTGATATTGTCTTTGTCCAAATTGCTTACCCCTACATAGCAAACGACTTAGAAAATATTAGGGCCAAAGACTTATAGATGTGATTGTTAGGTCCCATTTATTAAATATCTATTCTACATGGTGTTGATTCATAGACATTTAAAGTGTAATTAATGTACATTGTAACCAAAATACCTATCAAATTAAGACATTTTCTAAAAAATAATTTGACATTGTCTTCGTCCAAATGCTTACACCCTACATAGCCAACAACTTAGAAAATATTAGGACCAAATACTTATAGATGTGATTGTTAGGTCCCATTAATTAATTGAATAACTATTTTGCTTCATTTCGATTCATAGATATTCAAAATGAAATTAGTCTATATAATAATAAAAATGCCTCTCAAATTAAATCATTTTCTAAAAAAATAATAATTTGATATTGTCTTTGTCCAAATTGCTTATCCCTACACAGCAAACAACTTAGAAAATATTAAGACCAAATACTTATAGATGTGATTGTTAGGTCCCATTTATTGAATATTTGTTCTACATGGTGTCGATTCATAGATATATAAAGTGTAATTAGTGTATATTGTAACCAAAATACCTCTTAAATTAAGACATTTTCTAAAAAATCATTTGACATTGTCTTCATCTAAACTGTTACACCTACGTAGTCAACGACTTAGAAAATATTAGGGCCAAAAACATAGAGATGTGATTGTTAGATCCCATTAATTGAATATCTGTTTCACTTAATTTCAAATTAGACTTTCAAAATTTAATTACTATAAATTATAATAAAAATACCTCCCAAATTAAGTCATTCTCTAAAAAATAATTTGATATTGTCTTTGTCCAAATTGCTTATCCCTACATAGCAAACAACTTAGAAAATATTAAGTCCAAAGACTTATAGATGTGATTGTTAGGTCCCATTTATTGAATATCTGTTCTACATGGTGTCGATTCATAGATATTTAAAGTGCAATTAGTGTATATTGTAACCAAAATACCTCTCAAATCAAGACATTTTCTAAAAAATCATTTGTCATTGTCTTCGTCTAAATTGCTTACACCTACATAGTTAAAGACTTAGAAAATATTAGGGCCAAAAACATATAGATGTGATTGCTAGGTTCCATTAATTGAATATCTGTTTCGCTTCATTTCAAATTAGACATTTAAAATGTAATTAGTATATTATAATAAAAATAAATCTCAAATTAAGTCATTCTCTAAAAAAGAATTTGATATTGTCTTTGTCCAAATTGCTTACCTCTACATAGCAAACGACTTAGAAAGTATTAGGGTCAAAGACTTATAGATGTGATTGTTAGGTCCCATTTATTGAATATCTATTCTACACGGTGTCGATTCATAGACATTCATCAAAGTGTAATTAGTATATATTGTAACCAAAATACCTCTCAAATTAAGGCATTTTCTAAAAAATAATTTGACAGTGTTTTCGTCCAAATTGCTTACACCTACATAGCTGACAACTTGAAAAATAGTAGGACCAAAGACTTATAAATGTGATTGTTGGGTCCCATCAATTACTTGAATATCAATTTTGCTTCATTTCGATTCATAGATATTCAATATGAAATTAATATACATTATAATAAAAATACCTCTCAAATTAAGCCATTTTTTTTTTTTTTAAATTGATATTATCCTTGTCCAAATTGCTTATCCCTACATAGCAAACAACTTAGAAAATATTAAGGCCAAGACTTATAGATATGATTGTTAGGTCCCATTTACTGAATATATGTTCTACATGGTGTTGATTCATAGACAATTTAAAGTGTAATTAGTGTATATTGTAACCAAAATACCTCTCAAATTAAGACATTTTCTAAAAAATCATTTGACATTATCTTCGTCCAAATTGCTTACACCTACATAGTCAACGACTTAGAAGATATTAGGGCCAAAAACATATAGATATGATGGTTAGGTCCCACTAATTGAATATATGTTTCGCTTCATTTCAAATTAGACATTCAAAATGTAATTAGTATGTATTGCAATAAAAATACCTTTCAAATTAAGTCATTCTCTAAAAAATAATTTGATATGATCTTTGTCCAAATTGCCTACCCCTACATAGCAAACTATGTAGAAAATATTAGGGCCAAAGACTTATAGATGTGATCGTTAGATCCCCTTTACTGAATATCTATTCTACATGGCGTCGATTCATAAATATTCAAAGTGTAATTAGTATATATTGTAACCAAAATATCTCTCAAATTAAGATATTTTTTGAAAAAATAATTTGACAATGTCTTCGTCCAAATTGCTTACACCTACATAGCCAATGCTAGAAAATATTAGGGCCAAAGGCTTATAGATGTGATTGTTAGGTCTTGTTAATTGAATATCTATTTTGCCTCATTTTGATTCATAGACATTCAAAATGTAATTAGCATATATTGTAATAAAAATACCTCTCAAATTAAGTCATTTTTTTGAAAATATAATTTGATGTTGTCTTTGTCCAAATTACTTACCCCTACCTAGCAAACGACTTTGAAAATATTAGGGCCAAAGACTTGTAGATGTGATTGTTAGGTCCCATTTATTGAATATCTATTCTATATGATGTTGATTCATAGGCATTCAAAGTATAATTAGTATACATTGTAACCAAAATACCTCTCAAATTACGGGGTCATTTATTTTTATCACTTTCACTTAATGAGTCTGAATTACAGTTATTAAGTGATTTTTGTTTACTATTTTAAGTGGTCAAATCACTTAAAGCCATCCAAAAATCACTTGAAAAAAAAACTATAATTTCTGACTTTTAATTGAATACTAAATCACTTAATAATTTTTTAAATATATTATTCCAAATCTATTATTCTCAAAATAATATATTTCCAAAATAATATATTTTCTACTAAAATCAAACAAGAATAATATACTATTCTTGTTTAATTTTAGTAGAATATATATATTACTTTGTAATCTCAACTTTTATTGGAATAATAATTCAACTTAAAACCATTTTGTTTATTTGTATTTAAATATGTAAATTTAATTTACTTTGCTTTAATAATTTATTTATGCATATATACTTTTTAAAAAAATTACTTTACTATAACAATTAATCATATTTTGATTATGAATAAAAATATTATTAATACATACACAACAATGTTTTAATGTTTGTTAAATAATTTATTATAATTGTTTAAATTATATTAAATGAAGTTACATAACAACTAATAGTAAAATGATATAAATGTCAAATTACTAGTTTTCAGATAATTTTAACTTTAAAAAATAAATAAGATTATTATACATTTAAATGTAAAGAAAAAAAAAAAACAAACAAACATGTTATCAGTCATTATTCAGTTTTTAATTTTCAACAGCGTTGTTTAATATTTAGACAAATGAAAAAAAAAAAAAAAGAAAACGACCCCCAAGACTTTTCCTAAAAAATAATTTGACATTTTCTTTGGTTAAATTGCTTACAGCTATTGTCGACAGTGTGTAAGCCTCCATTTGTAATATTAAACTTTCCAGCACTAGAAGATAGATTATGGGATGGAAATGCTAAATTCCATGAACAACCTCCTTGTAAAGGATATTATAATGTTAATGGGAGTTACTTGAACCAAGTAGTAACATAAAATTTAGAGAAGGACAAAATAGTCATTTTTCTAAATTATAGTTTTATGTATGAGTAGGTGGGATTATAATAGACTAGTGTGGGAATTGGAAAAATTATTAAAGTAGTAGGGGTACCATGAAAGTTAAACAAAGATGGAGGACAAATTGGTTAGATCTTAAGAAATAGCATAATATGTAATTAAGTATCAAACTTTGAGGGTAAACTTATAAGTGAAGCCTATATATACAAGTGATTTCCTCCCAACGCTTAGTCATTTTTGAAGAGACAAAATAGACAGAAAGAGAGGAGAGGGACGACAAGGAGAATAAGAAGAGGGGAGGAAGATCAAAAGCTTTCCAAGCCATCTTTGAAGCTTCAAAACCAAACTTTGAGCAAATTCAAGCTAAAATAGCAACACCTAATCAAGTTTAAGGTTAGTTTTCATGGTTTTCTTTAAGAGTTATGTTGGTTGGAAAGATGTGATGTGATGAGGAATTTGTTTGTTTACTTGAGATGTTGTGGATGGTATTGTGATGTAAAACAATAATATAGTCATGGGTAGTTAAAAAGGAAGCTTGAATTACAGAAAGTCATGAAAGAACTAAAGTTAGAGTTTATGTAGGAAACCCCAAGAATTGATAAAAAATGGTTGGAAGCGAAATTAATGGTAGTTAATGTATTTATTAAAATATCTAAGAGAATAAGTTAGTGAAAATATTGAAAATTGAATGAAATAGAATGTTGTGTGTGCATGTATAGGCCAAGGTTGCCATGATGAATAAGTGATCTCATTGAGTTTAGATGAAATTAAGGTTTGTGTTATGCCCATTTTCTGGTTCGGCCCAACTGAACTAGTACACGCCCATTTAATTTGAACAAAAGCAAGGGCCCAGAAAGCCCAAAGACAAAGCCAACAATTGCAAGCCCAGCTCGCGAGGCCATCCAGGTCGCGAGCTAGCAACAGTTCTTCAGCATGTCACCTGCCAATGCTTTCAGCCCGAGGAGCCCGCGAGGTCGCACCAATCGCGAGCTCGCGAGCTCGCGCTGACCTCCAGATCGCCTCACCTCCTCTCCAGCATACATCTGGCTGACCAGAAAGTCCACCTATAAGAAACCGTGTGCAGCAAGTTGTCAGAACTGCCAACCCCCATGATTTCCAGCCAGAAACTGTTTACACAATTACCCAGAAGCATTTAATGAAGTGAAGACTTCTTCAGGTGTAATTAATGCAGACTTGTGCAGGGAGGAAATCATCATCACCTTTACAATTAATGCAGCATGGCAATGTCAGGATTAGTTGAAACTAGCTGTTGCCTATTACGTGTAGACTTTTCCTTTGTATTCTTTATTGTGAGCTCCCTTCCTCTATAAAAAGGGAGACTTTTTCTACTGTACAACAAGCTTAATACTAGAGAACCACCACTCTGCCGGAATTACTCCAGAGTGACCGTGGACGTAGGTGCAGTCACCGAACCACGTGAAAACCCCTGTGTTTTCTCTCTTTCTTTCTCTCATTTCCTTTAATTACTTGTTCATCAGTTTATTAACTCCGACCAACTACCAGGAACGACATTCCTCCACCTGAATTAATTATCACCAACCTAGCAGCCCATTAATATACCATTTATTCCCCTTCGACCAGTACCAATCAATCCTTAATTACCAAGTTCGCCGTCTGGGCCCCAGAATCTCTGGTTGACCGTTTCCGGACGTCAACAGTTTGATTTAAGCATGTTAGAAGTTAGAAAAGTTAAGGAAATGCTAATAATTAAAAGGGAAATTGAAGAAATAGTATGTTGTGTGTGTACAAGGGAGTCACGGCCAAGGGAAGAGGTGTGTGATCCCATTGTGTTTTAATCTTTTTGGGCTTTAATACCTACATCTTATAAGTTAGAAAAACATATAGAAGTGGTAGAATTGAAAAAGGAAAAGTGTAGAGGTGAGTTGAGAATTAAGAGCCTAGTTGAAGGGGATTTCGAAAAGTCATGTAAAATGCATTCCCTAATGCATGAAATGAATATATTTGATTATATTGGAGTGAAAGAATGTTAGATATGGATGAAATAAGTTTAGGAAGTGAAAAGAGCAAATTTTGACACGAAAAAGTGTCGAAAAATAGGGGTATTTCATAGGTTTCACTCCTTTATAATTAGAATTTTTCGAAATCGTTTTACGGGAGACCTAAGTGAGAGATAAGGAGATGATTCAAGCGAAAACAGAAACGAAACAGCCTGCGGAATGGGCTGTGAACTGTATTCTGTTTTAGGGGGTCAGAAATTTTTGACTTTTCATTCTGGGTCTCTGAAAATTATACGGACTGCGTGGAGATATTCTTAGGGGTATACAAGTTAAACTTTTGTAAAGAAATCGTAATTAGAAAGCTTCAGTTGAGTTAGAACTTAGAAAAGAAAATTGAAGTAAAAAAGAGTATTGTAAGGGGCCTTTGATGTTAAAAACAATGCGTGCAATTTTATGTAGCATATTGTGACATCTTTTAAGTAAGAATATGTTGTGTAGGTGAAACACAAACCGGTGCAGCAAAAGAGATGCATTAAAGCCCTCCCACAAGCTTGGAATTGAAGTAAGTATTTCTCAGTTACACTATTTTAATTCTAGTTAAAATGTAAATATATATTGTCTAATAAGAATTGTGTAATGAATTTCAAAATCTAAGTTCGGATTCTTGTGTAAAAGATCTTTATATTGGATTGAGAAATGAAAATCAAGAGTAAAGCATTTTAAAAGGATTTGAGAGTAAAGTTTAGCCAAAGGGTTCTTTTTGGTTACAAAGAAGTTTGGTGCTTAATGCACTTGCTAAAAAGGTTTTCAAAGGTTATGTGTATTCCAAGGTTTTATATGTTAGATAGCACTACGTGGCGGTGCAGAAAATTCTACTCGTAGTTGCTAAGATTTTCAGATGTTCTAACGCTACGTTTACGATGCAGAAAATTCCGTATGTAGTCGCTTAGATCCATAGTTTATCTTGCACTGCGATGTGATGCAGAAAATTTTGCACATAGTTGCAAAAGTTAAAGTAGTGAGCACTACACTATGCGAGGTAAAAGATTCCGCATGTAGTTGCTCAGAGTATAGATTATTTCGCATTATGTTGCGATGCAGTAAATTTCATTCGTAGTTGTTGAATTTTGGGGTACACATGGTGCTTTTAGGAACAAAGTGGCAATTTAAACCTCATAAGTATCAAAATTAGTTATAACCGTTTATATAATGATTTTATATTTACCATATTGTTTAAACTAACAAATTTTCTTTGTTGTAGTGTAAAAATTTGTTCAGGAAATTTTCATCGAGGAATGAAGCAAAAGAACCACCTTATCAAAGAATATAGGTGGGCGAGAATAGAAAGATGTTTATGTAACTCATGTTTATATTTTGAATATATCAAAATGAGGAAATACATGTATCACCCTACGATCTTGTAGCATGCATTTTGAAATTGTACATTTGTAAATAGTACTGTAAGTAGTTGTGAATGTTTATATATGATATAGATACATCCCACTATAAGTTTATGGATAATGGTTGTGAAAAAGTATTGTGAAAATGCATGTTTGTGGATAAAAGAAGTTGAGTGGTAATTGAAAATAGTCGAAGTGTATTTTATTGCAGGTAAAAATTTTTGAAAATCTTAAAAATACAGTCGTTATGCTGTAGAAATTTTATAAAAATTTTTCTACAACTCAATGCAAAAAATTTATACCAACCCAACTATTTTCGAAGAAATGGAAATCGATTTAATTAAAATAAAGTAAACGGGCAAAGTATCTTAGGGGTTTGCTTCGCGGGTCTCTCGATTGTGAGTAAGGTTATAAAAGGTTCGCTGGAGTGTTCGGCAAGACTCTTCAGATAAGAGCCTAGAGAGATTCTAGTTTGTGTCTTGTCACAGTGAAATCTGGTCGACCGAAGTTCAAAACCCAATACTTGTAATTAATGAAAAACAAGAGAAAAACAAGAGAGAAAGAGGAAGAACAGAAACTACACAACATTTTTACGTGGTTCGGCCTGAATGTTGCCTACATCAATGACTGTACTTTTTGATAATTTTGGCAGAGTCACAGTATACTATTTCTCAATCACCGTTATAATGGAATTTCAGCTCCTATTTATAGGGAGGAGCGTTACAATTTGAGTAAAATTAAAACTGGAAAGAATCATATATTAATTACACATTCCAAAATCAGTTAGCACCGAATTAGGGGTTGGTTCTGCTAAATTAGGGATTAACTCTATTAATATTTGAATTTGAATTTATTTCAAACTCTGGTGGTAGAATCACAGTTGATTTAGGTTGTTGCCATTCTGGAAGACTTTCTTAACGAGCTGTTCATTGTGTGAGCCAGAACTTGTCTTGGGCGATCTCAAGCTAGATTTTGCCTTGAGCAACAAGCTATGAATAGAGCAAGTTGAGTAATACTAGCTAGCGACCTGAGAGTAACAGTGGCGATGCGAGCTTGTTCCTATGAACTAAGGAGCTTGCTTGGGCTAGGTGTTAGTGAATCGAGCTTTTGTCTATTGGGTCACTTCATTGGATCAGCTTATTAAACTTCTACCAGACTTTTACCAATCCATTTGCGTAATTCAAGATATACCCATAACATTAGCCCCTCAGCTCTCAGTGCGTTTTATGAACTGGGAGCTTGAGCTCACTGGTAAAAGTTGACATGTCTCGTTCTGTCATCCTGCACCTCTTTAAATTCCATCCCATCACTTTGACATGTGGTGATGATTCAGGTGATAGCTCAATTGGCACGTCTCGTGCCACGCATATTTAATGCACACGTCTCTCAACTGACGGCCCATGATTACAAAAGCCGTAATTTGCGTTGTAACATTGGATCTAAGGCGGTTATGCAGCTCCCAGATCAAATAGCTAGGGCGCGAACTCTGCTGCCCTTATATATATATGGAGCCCTTCAAGTCATGCATGCCAATCACACAGAGTTGGAGACAGTGATTCATCCAGCTCAAAAGAGGTCATTTCGGGTAAAGTATGCACTGTTGAGGGAGCAACTTCTAAGAGCGGTGAGATCGATATAGGGTTTGCGGCTCGAGCAGACCCTGAAATGGCTTGTTAGGCCGCTGAGGAGTGGCGAGCGTGCGAGGTGTTTATACACCATTCCTCTAAGATAACATACGACGAGTTGAGAGGAATTGTTGTTTAGTATCACCTTCCCAAGGGATGTTGCATGATGTCCCCTAAATTTAGCGAGCACGTGTCTTATCCTCCCCTAGGGTTCATTGCCATTAGAACTCATCATTTTAAGCACAGACTCAGATTTCCAATCATTGCTTGCCTTATTAATTTCTTAAATGAGTTGAAACTTAGCCTTTTTCAGTTAACCCCGAACTCTTACTCGCAGCTTACATCACTGGCCTTAGTCTTCATCAGGAATGGTCTTCCTCCCTTAACTCAAAAAATCCTGAGCCACCTCTATAGTATCAAAGGTGTCGCTGCCTCTTGAAGAGTCGCCACTGCGCTGCTCTGAAGCCTCAGATCGATCTTGAATCGCCACTGCCTCTTAAGTGATTTCTCTCACAAGTCTCACAAGTTTTGAGTCGCCAATGTCCCTGGTCTGAAACGACTAAGCTTATTGTCCTATCGTTGGAGCAGATCCATTTAAGGATCCCATCTCCATCCATTTGAGATGGAACCTCCACTTAATGGACAGAGATGGAGTTGAGCTCCATCTTTCCACCTCCATCTCCACATCTCTGATAGATGACGACGGGGTCACTCCTCCATATCTATCCATCTGAGAAAATGGACGCTTCATCTAATCAAAAGAAGCAAACATGAGATCTGAAATTCCAGATCCCATTAGATTTTATTTTTTATTTTTTAATTTTTTAAAACTTTTTTTTTCTAATTTTCATTTATTTATTTATTTTTGGTTATTTTAAACTTTTTTATTCTTTATTTTTTTAAATGGTTTTAATTGATTTTAATCTCCATCGTAAATTTGAAAAATGGACTATGGTTTTTTTTCTTTAAACTAGTTTTTGGTAATTAATTAACTAATTTTGATTAAAAAATTAATTATTAAAAAGTTAATTACTTGTTTTTGCTAATTAAAAATTAATTATTAAAACCGCAAAAAAATAAAACGGTTGAAGGGACTAAATTGATGAATTTATCAAATATTAGAAATGAAAAGTATTTAAAATGTATAAATAAGTAAAAAAAAAAGTCATATTTTCATTAAATGTTAGGGATTAAATTGAAAATTTTCATTAATATTATTTCTTTTTTAGGTCAACAAATAAGGTTGTTTATATATAATATGTAATATAAAGAGAAATGCTAAATTGTTATATTACTTGCGTGGGTAAGCTCGCATTGCCACTATTACTCGCAGATCGCTAGCCAGTATTACTCAGCTCGTGTAACACCTTCCACCTGATTTCCATTCGGATGGAAACCCGAGTCGAATGATGCTACCTTAATCGATTTACTCGTTATTATTTTACATATATGCACTATAATTTTTTTTTTCGAAAATTCAGCAGAGTTTCCGTTGTTTTTCTGAAAAACTCAAAATTATAAAAACCTGTAAATTTCAAAAGCAAACATTTCTAAAATACATTCATTTTCTCAATTTCCATTTTGGATCCTCTGTCCGACTCCAAAATCACTTCACCACACAAACATTTATAAACACAAACTTTAATAAAAATCATCATAATCGAAATTAAACACTAATTAAATGATAAGTAAGAGTTTCTTTACAAAATTACTTTACAAACCAAAAACTTTTTTTACAACTTATACATCCTCATTTATAAAATCTGGTAAATCCATATGCATGTACATATATTTTGATATACTTTAACATTACTATACAATATTAAACGTAGAACTACCAACTATGGAGGGAATGTGACTCGCAAAAAACGCAGCAGATGTCTTCTTGTCAACCCTTATCTGCAACGCTCAAAATTTCAACCTACGCGTGGAAAATCCAACGCGCTAAGTATTTCTACTTAGTGGGTGTACACTAAATTTAAATTTCATCAATTTCAAAGATAAAAGATTTTAAAGTAAGATTTCACAGTTATCAAATATTTATAATAAATCATAAAGAGATCAATTTACTAGTAAACGCATATATATGAAATGCCTAAAAGTCATTTTCCAAATATGACCTTATAAAACCAGATTTCACTATTTTCACATATTCGTAAGGAAACGAAATAAAAATTAAATACCATTTCGTTAAAAAAAATAATTATCATGTTATCAAACAAAATTTCCCACATCTCAAACTTTTATCAAAATTCACAAATAAGTCAATTTACCGATAATTGCACATATAAAACAAATAATTTAACTTCCTCATTTCGCAAAAATATCATAGGGTAACGCACCATTTTCACGCATTCTCAAAATGCTATAATAATACATAAGAAAATCACTTTATTAATAAAAGCTCATCTAAAGCACATAAAAGACGTTTCTAAGCATATCAACTCGATTTCTTTGAATTTTTATAATAAATCAGAATGGAAACACGTTATTAATAATTACACATATAAAATACATAAAACTCTTTTTTTTTTCAAGCTTATTTTTACGATTTCACTTAATATTTTTCAGCGCTCTTTGTAAACTCTGACACGATACTATAGACTGGAAACAAGTTATCCGGCATCGGACACTCGGTGACTACCCACCGGATCTCATTTCACATATCATATAAATTCTAAGACCGGACACTCGGTGTCTCGCAAGGTCCATGAATCTAGTATCAATACGTATAAACGAATCGGTGCAGTACTGCTAATATCACCCTATTGGCATGTCAATTACCAATCCCCACTTACCAATATCCAGGTTTACTCGGACCCTTATAATTTCATTTATTATAAAAAATTTCATATTTTCACAACTTTCTTTTCTCAACAAAAATTCTCATTCGAAAAAACTCTTAATACTTTTTCAATAAAAAAAAATATATATATTTCATTTATTCAAAGTATCATTATAAGCATCACAACACATCATTTTTCATTTAAAAGTTACTCATCAATCTCATCAAAACTATTATGCTATTCTTCCGATATATATTTGGTTAAGGCACTAATTTATCTGTTACCTTCTGTTTGTTTCCGTTTTTTTTTTGTTTTCATTCGAAAGTCATTAAAATCATATTCAAACAAACTTCTATTTCAATTTATCAAAATAATATCATAATAACCCCATATTGTTTATTCGAACAATACATATTTTTTCACAAACTTTTGAAAATTTGAATATCAAATACTACAAAAATCATTTATAACATAATTCGCACATTTTTATGAAATCTATTTAATTAAAATGTAATAAGCTCATATATTAAATTAAACCAAAATCTCTACTAATAAAAATGAGTTTTTAAGATAAGTGTACACCAATTTTTTAGACACTTTCTATAGTTTATCCACTCACATAACTTTTTTGTTTATTTCTGGATCTAAAACGAGTTCTCCTTTGATTTTTTTATCATCCTAGATCCATTATATCTGAATAAATAGAACATCCGAATATTTTTCTTTTCTTTTCTTCTTCCCTTTCTTCTTCTCTTTTCTTCTCTGGTTATCCTATTCTTCTTTTTTTTTTTTTTTTTTTTCTTTTCTTTTCTTTTCTTGCTGTTCGCCGAACAGCCTCTATGCTTTTTCTTATGTTGTTGAAGACGCACACCTATATATATATATACACTAATCTCCACCGCCTCTTCCTATCTTTCTCATTTATTAATTTTATTTTATTATTATTTTTTTCTTCTTTCAATCAATAGCCACATCTTTTTATATATATTTTCTTTTATTATGATGGGGCCCACCACCTTTAATGTATATATATTTTCTCATTAAGCCCCACCACTAACTTTTATAATAATAATTATTATATTTATTATTATTTTAAAATAAAACTTAACCATCGATTTATATATTTGTTTTTGTTTTTTCCAACCTATGAATTTTTTTTTTAACTCCTTGACCTTTTTCCTTTTAATCCAACTTTCTGGATTTCTTTCAACAATATCCTCCAATTAGGATATATATCCACAAACTTTTGTACGTATAAAATTGAAACCGAACCAAATTAATAACAACCAATTACGTTTCAAGTAATCTCTTGGATCCAGTTAAATTGGGGTGTTATAAAAATACCTTTGTACATGTCATTTATAATATAATATAATCATGCCATTTTTTAACCTTCCTTTCTTGATTTTTTTTTTCCAATTCAATCACCTACAAATCACAATTTAAACCCCAAAATCTATCACACAACCTTTTAAATTCATACTCAATTTACAATTCTTTTATGCCATATGTCACATTTCCATGGTTGCTTTCCCCACATGTCTATCATTTTTTGTCTCTTTTTATTTGACTTTTCCGGAATGCTCGAATTCAACTTTTCCGAGACTTTTTAGAAATCCTTTTAAAATTTACCGGGGTCTATATTTGGACTGCCTACATACTCCCGGTAACCCCGGTGACCTTTAAAAGTTATTCCATACTCCTTTTAGGCTCTCCGTAAATTTATTAAATCGTCTCCAGCGATTTCTGGATTGATTCTATTTCAATTCGAATCTCCTTTGAAAGTGTCGTTTGAGTTTCTAAAATACTTCTAGAGCATTTTAACACTCATTTTGACACTTTTATGAAATTTTAAATTTTTTTCGCAAATCTTTCCGAATTTTCGATCTGATCTGAAACTGCCCCATTTTACCTCAAACGAACTCATTTTTGATCCGTTTCAGTTTCCTTAGAGTCCATTACTTATTCCAGAACTTTATAACTTCAATGTCCGTTTTTCAAAAAATTTACTATTCACACAAATACTATTCCGTCCGAAAATACTATTCATCCCGATATATTTTGATTTCTCTTAAATAGAGAAAATTCGGGGCGTTACAGCTCGTTGCTTAAGACAAGATTTAGCTCGAGATTACTCAAGACAGGTTTTAGCTCGCATAATGAACAACTTAATAAGGAAATCTACCAGAAAGGCAATAACCCAAATTGATCGTGATTCTTCTACCAAGAGTTGAAAATAAAATAAAATTCAAATGTTGATAGATTCGATCCTTGGTTTAGCAGAACCAACTCCTAAGTTGGTGCTAACTGATTTTGGAATGTAATTAACGCATGATTCTTTCATGTTTTATTTCTACTCAAATTGTAACGACCCTTTCTATAAATATGGGCTGAAATTCCATTGTAACATATACTGAAGTAATAATATACTGTTACTCTACATAAATTATCAGAGGAACAGTCGTGGACGTAGGCACCATTCTAGCCGAACCACGTAAAATCACAGCGTATACACTGTTCTTCCTCTTTCTTTCTATTTTTTTTTTGCATTGTTTCTCTTTGATTACAGGTATTAGACTTTGAACTTCGGTTGATCAGATTTCACCGTCGACATTTTAGCACTAGAAGGAGGGCCCAGACTGCAATTCTCTTGAGTTTTTCGATAGTCATGGTAAAAGGGAGAACAACTAGGAGTTCTGAAGCGCCGGCTGATGTACCAGAATGTCAGATGAACCAACAGCAGCGTAATTTTCAGCTAGTGGATGATGCATCCATACCCATAGCAGGCACATCCTATGTCCTTGTAATTAGCACTGCTGTGGGCATGTCTTCGCCAGCCCTTCGCCAGCCAACATCAATGGCGCCCATGGTAGACAGATTTCAAGCATGGCATCAAAGGAAGAGGCGTTGGAGGATACGGTTAGGCAACTTGCAGACGCAGTAAATGCGTTGGTATAGGTCTAATCACAAAACGTGCCCAAATTTAAGGTTGTTGCTTCGAGACAAGCTTATCAGTAGCATAAAGAGGGAGTACCAGCATAAGAAAGACCATTGAGAGAGGTGCCGCGACCAACCGGTTCAGCTTGCTCCTTGAACTCGCGATCTAAAGTTGGAAGTCGTTAGGCTCGTGAAGAGAGAGAAGTTACGCGTCCTGCAAGCTTAATAATAAGGGTTAGTCAGGATGGAACCCGTTGTGTGGAAACTAGTCATGATCGAGTCCGAACCGTATCTTGGTATGAAGAAATAACGTAGATAATCAGTGACGTGTAGGGTCGCACCACTGGCAGCTCGCTCAAGGAAAGTCAGAGATATGCGCTAGATCGTGGCTCCCCAGGTAGTGAACATAGGAAGGGATAGAGACCTCATGATCCACAGATAGAATAGCTCCTTTAAAGGGTCAAACTACTCGAAACGCGACCTAGTGCCCCAGACCAGCGTGACCATTATGGAGAGATGACTCATTTTACTAGGGAGATTGAGACACAACATCTCCTTCCTAGATTCAAGGTCTCTAGCATTCCACAATACAATGGAGACGACGATCCTTACGACCACCTAGATGCATTCAATGTTCAGATGGATCTTCAGGCAGACAACCTGCTAGTTAAGTGTCGCGTCTTCCCAGCCACCTTAAGGGATATTCTGCGGACTTGGTTTAAAAATCTTCCAGCTCGCAGCATAGAAAGTTGGGAGGATTGCCAGTAGAAATTTGTTAGTCAATATAGGGCCCTGAGGAGGCAGCTTGTGCCATCCTGTCATCTGGCCACTATTTTCCAACATCAGAATGAATCATTAAAAGATTATATTACCAGGTTCAGATGTGAGGTCACTAGTGTGGAGAACCCATCAGACGAAAGTGTCTTAACTACGATTTCAACCGGACTTCGTAAAGATGAGAAATTGTATGAGAGTATTTACAAGTCTCTAGTAAGGGACCTGAGAGAGTTTTATAAGCGAGCTATGAAAGAAATCAGGTGGGAGGAGACCTTCGGCCCCAAGAAGTCCAATTAGAAGGGTGAAACAGGCAGTTCCAACCAGCCAAAGAAGAGGAGCAATGGTAGGAATGAAGGTGAAGGTTGAAGCAGTGACTCGAGCAATCAGATTGTCAAAAAGGCCAGAAGAGAGTCCAGAAATGAGTGACCTCAGCGTCAAGGTCGCTGTGGCTACTACAGCATCCTGACAGATTCATAGGATAGGATTTTTGTAATGGAAAGGAACATGGAAGACTTTGGAAAGTCCTATCCTTTGAGAGTCCCTATTGAACAGAGAGATAGAAGCAAGTTTTGTGCTTAACACAATGAGGTCGGATACAATACTTCGAAATGCTGGACGTTAAAAGACACCATTAAAATATTGATTAAGAGAGATCGCTTGAGAGATTATATGGTGAGATTAACAGATCTGCGACCTCAATGACAACGACCTCAGCAACAACAATTGCTAGCACAATAGTAGCTCCAACGAGCTCCCGAACAGAAATATGAACCTGCGATAGCGAGCTACTCAGCGCCTTGGTCAAGGGGAGCTGATCCTGAAGGAGACTCATCATTTGACAGCTCTGTGACCTGAGCTGGCTTGACTTGAGAGGTCGCACCAGGTATCTCCATAACCAAAGGAAGTGCATTTGAAACAATTGGAGACGAGGCGACTTTTGCCTTGAATCTTTCCACCCCAAGAGTCCCACCTCACCAAAGATTGAGAAATCTAGCTCAGGATGGGCTTCCCATAGGGTGAAGAGGAAATCGCTACATGTATCTTATTCGGCCTCCTCTCTAGCTTTAGCGATCTGCATCTCCGCCTCTTTCTTGACTATGGTAATTTTCCATGTCAAGACAACAACCTCCATATGAGCATCACTCGCATGACGCTTAGCAGCCTCAGCTCGCAGCAATGTAGCCTTAGTTTGCTGATCAGCAGCTTGAGCTCCTCTTTCAGCAACTTCAACTTTTTTCTTAACTGTCTCAGCTCGCTGCAAGGCCTTCTCAAGCTCGCTCCTTGCCTTGCTTAATTCCTCTTCGTTGTTGAGAAGCTTGACATTGAGATGTGACCTCGTAATTTCATTACCACTCTCCTCACAAATTAGAGCCTTCTCAACTTCCCTCCTAGCCACTTTAGCGTCCATTAGTTTCGCCTTAAAAGCTTGCTGACATCTTGTGGCTTTCTTAGCCTCTGCAGTCAATAACTTGAGCTCCTCTTTCACTTTCTCTAGCTCATCCTCTAGCTTCCTCCTTTGGTCCTTAGAACTTTAATCTCTCACCTCTACTTTATTACTCCTAACGCGACTTGAAATGTCGTGAGTTAGTATTCAACAAAACAACGAGATGAGAGAGATAAAGGGAAGTCAGTTACCTGCATCCCATGACGATCTAGGTAGTTAGCTAGGTCTTCACTGCAAAGGACGTTATTTTTCAAGGTCCTGGTATGGGTCAACATGATCTCGGACTAGTTGTTAAGGAAGGACTTCAAGTATTTTCCCCCTGGCCCATTTTCAAGTCGTGGCCTGGCTAGTGGTACAGTCCTCTCCATGACCTGTGTGACCTCGAGCTCCTTACCTTTGTCTACATGACGTCGCTTGACTAAGGAAGGATCGAGCGTTGATTTTCTTCTTCCACCCCTACTAAAACCAGTTTGGGTCTCCCGAGAGGGGGGTTTAAGATTGAACTTCACCCCCCTCTGGTTACAAGATGGGGGCTAGGGCTTGTGAAGGATCTGCGATCAATGCCGAATGAGGCACCTCACTAGGAGCAGCAGTTGAAGGGGTCTTGGTCTTAACATGACATTCATAAGCAGCAGTTGGGGGGGGGGGGGGGGTTGTAGGTTTGACATAGTGTTTTGGAAGAGCCTTTTTAAGGGGAAACTTTGCCATCTTCAAGGCTCGTTGGGGAGCAGGAACTGGATCTGTTTGCGAGGTAGGAGTAGGAGTCGGATCTGCTTGTGGAGTAGGAGTAAGAGCTGGAACTGTTTGGGGAGTAGGGGCAGCCTTTTCTTCACTATCAAATACAAACATGGAAGCGAGCTCGAACTCTCCCCTACTTCTTATATCCCTTTTGCTGTCTACTAGCTCGCTGTAAAAAAGAGAAGCTAGCTTGTAAGTCCTGATGAGGTCGTTGTCAAGCGTGTTGCTAAGTGTTGTCCTGTTTGAATCTGCAAGCGCTCTGAGAATCTCCTCGCGCTCTGAGAATCTCCTCCTTCTCGTTGCTGAGGATGAGCTTATCCCCTTTCAAGTCTGCAAAACGAAGAATGTCAGCTCGCCAAATAAAAAAAAAATGATGAGATTAAAAAGAGGTCCTCAGCTCGCAAATGCTTTCCCTTTTATCTACTTGGACTCAGAACAAAAGTGAAGTTGTCAAGCTGCTTGAGAGAAGGGCAAGAGATGTAAAACCAGCTCGATTTGTGGTCTCATACGTTTGACTTGCCCTTTATATCGCTCCGAGGCATGAGACTCTTATAGTCTGACTGATGAGTTGCGAGATAATAGATTCCATCTCTCATTACATCTTTTACACCACCAATACCTTTGAAACTATAGAGGTAGCTCAGGATTTTTAGAGTTGGAAGAGGAATGCCATTTCTAAGTAAGACTAAGGCCAAAGATGTAAGCTGCGAGTATGAGTTTGGGGTCAGCTAGAAAGGAGAAAGCTTAAGCCTATTCAGAAATTCGATGAGATAAGTAGGGATCGAAAATCTGAGTCCGTGCTTAAGGTGATGGGTGCTGATAGCGATGTACCCCTTGGGAGGATAATACGCGTGGTCTTTAGGAGCAGCAGACATCATGTGACATCCCTTAGGAAGGTGGTATTGCAAAACAATTCCTTCCAACTTGTCGTATGATATTTTTAAGGTGTGATGTATAAACATCTCACGCGCTCGCCGCTCCTCAGCGGCCTGATGAATTATCTCAGGGTTTGCCCGAGCTGTATACCCTTCAGCGACCTCACCGTTATAGGAAGTAGCTCCCCGACAGTGCGTACTTCAGTAGAAACGAGCTCTTCCGAGTTGGATGAGTCATTGCTTCCTACTCTATGTGACTTGTGTTCGTGACCTGAAGACGTCTACACATGAAAAGGTGCAATTAGGTCTTCGTTACCAGACCATGCTTAAAAATCCTAAGTCTCCTACCAAAATACTACCTAGTCTACAAATCGCAAATACCACACAGATTGCTAACGTAATGGGGAGCTCGACCTATAGGAAAATAACCTACAAGCTAGTGACTTATATGTATCTCATCCTGTAGTTCGCATGCATGCGTAAAAGTCACAAACAGTAATCAAGTCACAAATAAACAAGCTAGATGATCAAATTAATAGGAAAATGAAAAGTAGTATTCAACAACAAAACATTCAACAGTAAGAATATGAAACGTTCAAACTTAGAAAATGCAATGCAAACGCAATGTGTTACAAGCAACGGAAACAAACCAAAAACCAAAAACAAAAAACGTGAAGTTAGAGATGAAAACTTACTGTGAATCCTTTCCGAGAGATGAGGAATCTGATGATTGAGGATGTAGAATCTGAGAAGAATTGGCGCAAGGAAGCGAAATGAAGTGAAAAGGAAAAAAGAATAACTCGGCGGTTGGAATTGAAAATGACAGAGCAAAAAGGAAGATGAAAGGGCTCAACATATATATATATATATATATGGGCAGCAGAGTCCACGTCCTAACCGTTCGACCTGGGAGCCATATGACCGCCTCGAATCTAACGACGCAATGCGAACTATAGCCTTTATAATCATGGGTCGTTAGTTAAGAAACATGCGTATTAGATGCGTGTGGCACGAGATATGCCAGTTGAACTGTCACTTGAATGATCGCCATGTGTTAAAATGATGGGATGGAATTTGAAGAGACATGGGACGACAAGATGTGATGTATCAACTTTTACTAGCGAGCTCTAACTCCCAGTTCGCAAAACGTACTGAGAGCTGGAGGACTGATGTTATGAGTATATTTTGGAGTGAATAAATGGACTGGTAAAAGCTTGGTAGAAGCCCAACAAGTCGACCTAATGAAGTGGCCTAACAGACAAGGCCCGGTTCACCAACACCCAGCCCAAGTAAGCTCTTTAGCTCGTGTGGGCGAGCTCGCATTGCCACTATTACTCATAGGTCGTTGGCCAGTATTACTCAGCTCGCTCTATACACAGCTTGTTACTTAAGGTAAGATCTAGCTTGAGATCGCTCAAGACAAGTTCCAACTTGCACAATGAACAACTTAATGAGGAAATATACCAGAAAAGCAATAATCCAAATTGATCGTGATTCTGTTACCAAGAGTTGAAAATAAATTCAAATTCAAATGTTGATAGATTCGATCCCTGATTTAGCGGAACCAACTCGTAAGTTGGTGCTAACTGATTTTGGAATGTAATTAATGCACAATTCTTTCCTGTTTTATTTCTACTTAAATTGTAACGCTACTTCCTATAAATAGGGGCTGAAATTCCATTGTAACATATACTGAAGCAATAATATACTGTTACTCTGCAGAAATTATCAGAAGAACAGTCGTGGACGTAGACATTATTCTGGTCGAATCACGTAAAAATCAGTGCGTATATATTGTTCTTCCTCTTCCATTCTCTTTTCTTTGCATTGTTATTTTTTGATTGTAGGTATTGGGCTTTGAACTTCGGTCAACCTGATTTCACCGTCGACAGTTCCCTTGTGATGAGTAATTTTCTTTGTATTATTATTATTTTTTCTTTTTTTCATTATCAACTTCGGTTCGAGTTATTTAATGGGATTAGCATGGTCGTCAAAGAAATATATAAAACAAAGAAAAATATTATTTGCTAATAATCATTAAGTAACATAAATTTTAATTTAATTATATATGTTGATGTAAAATTCTACTCTTTCTGCCCGTTTCAGTAAGGAGTGCTGCATGCTGCTATGTGTTGTTAGTAGCTTTATTTTTTATTTTTTTATTTTTAAAAGTGTGGTAGCCTGTTTCTTGATTGGGTTCGACAGTTGGTTTATGTAGCTTGACAAAGCGTTGTTTTTCATGCAATTGAATTTATGGTGTCTGTACTTCCTCCGATAATATACCGTGATTTGAAATCGTATCTACATATGCGAGAGCACAACATTGGCAAGATTGCCTTTGACTGGCCAAGGCCACTTATTGTATGCAACTCCAGGAGCATACAACTCACTTTTTTATTTTTTTATTTTTTATTTATTATTTTTTTTATAAGCAACTTCGGCGGTTTTCAATTGCTTTCAATATTTGAAATGCTTAAAAGATGTGACATTCTATAAAATAAGAAGATTAACTAATTTGATTAGTTAATCCTTCTAATATTTTACGATGTCACATCAATTAAATCCTAAACTTTAAATACTAATTTGGATAAACTAGTATTATTAATTCATATCCAATTTATAAAAGAAATGTAATTTAAACTTACACAATCATTACGTTTGACCGTTGAAAGGTTTATCATTTAATCATCTTGATTTTATTACGAGACATTTTTCTAGTTGTCTTTTTTCTCTAACCTACGTGATAATAGTAGTATTTCTTCTAATCTACTAGTCTGCTTTGCCATTTGTTTAACAAGAGAAATTACATTCCTTCATCAATTTCATGAATGTTTAAAGTCATTTGGAGAAAATTGGTGCAAAAAGTCTTGTTTATTCTTCCATTCTCTAGACATTTAAGAATTTAAATAGTAAGCTTCCAACAATTTTGTGGGAGCTACATTTTCAGTCAGCCCAAATCCTCCTGGAATAAAAAGAGTTCAAAGGATATAAAGATTAGAGAGGAAGAAATATAATTAGATTTTGGAAAGAGTGTAAATACTTACACCCTTTTTACAATAATCTTTAATGGGGTGTGTGTATAGAAGGGATATACATACTATTTTAGTGGGATGTAAATATATCACTATTTATTTTTACATATTTGATGGAGTGTTTTATTAAAGGGTACCTATACATATTTAAAGCGGTGGTAATATTAGTACTTTTATCAAATTTATTCAAATTAAGCTGTTCTACCCAAACCACAACTTAACCCAAGGCCAAACCTAATTATGTATGCGTCTCACAATCCAACAACTATTAGCCCAATTTCAATGCCATGCCCAACCCATATTGTTTTGTTAATGGTGATAGTTTGCAGGTGGCAGTGACAACGATATTCCTGCCACTATAATATCATCAGTTGTTCATATTATACAAAAATAATATAATCGACAGTTTGTAAGTGTCGTGGTGATAACGCCACTGACTTGATACTTTGGGGGTGCTTGTTTTAACTCTCACCAATGACTTACAAAGAAAAAAAAAACCTCTCTTTTATCACATAAAAATGTGTGAGTTGTTCCTCATTTTATGTGGACCTTCTTCCCATCTATGTAAAAGTTGATCTCTCTTGTACGAGAGTTGCTCTTGAGACCGCACCTCAAATTCAAATCTCATTTGGTCCCAATTGATCACTAGATTTGTCCAAGCCATAAAATAATAATAATAATAATATATTTTTTTTAAAAGCAAAATCAAAACCAATATGATTCAAAGTAGCTTGATATCCAAATAAAATCACATGTCGACTTAAAAGCCTGAACTACCATACAAATATAATAAAGAAACTCAACCTTTTATTTATTTATTTATTTTTTTAACTGTTAGAAAATGATTAATTTAATAAAATTTAAGCATCATAACAAAAATATAAATCTATTATAACTAGATTTTTTTTTTAAAGAAACCGACATAACGGAGTAGAAGTCTATCATAATATGTTGCAATAACTACTTATATTGTTAAAATATCTCATTTCATAACATAGAGAACCCATACAAAACTTATAAAAATGACCATCATATTCTTATGAAATTTTTATTTAAAAACAATGAAAAAAAGATTATAATGTGATTTCAAATTATGCATTAATTTTAGAATAATAAATTGCTGCTAATCTCTTCAAAAGTCATTTTAATAAGGAGTACAAAAGTATTTTTAATTTGGAAAAGAGAATGAAAATGAGATTTCCAAGTGGGGTGAGGGAAATGAAATTCTCATTCCATAATCCTAAATTCATATGGGATCCGTCATTTTATTCTTATTACAGAATGATTTTGGAGTAAGTAAACATTATCAATTATTCTCATTCCCCATTTCTATTATCCAATTCATTAAATAAATACATCCTTAATGATACTTGAAGCATACAACTACTTTTACTATAAGTGGATGTCCATTATCACTTATTTTATTAGCCATATTTCTAACAATTTTATAATAATGCTAACAAAATTTTGTAAATATTGATTTTGTTTTTCAAAGCGGCGTATCTCATGACGGTTTCAAATAATTTGCTCCATTTTTTTTTTGACATATTACACACACCATAACAAGAATAGGTAATGATGTTGGGCTCTCCTAGTTAAGGCTCACCGAGGCGCGATCCGGAACAAAGGCTCCCTAGAGTAGGAGGAGGACCTAACATAAGAAGGGAAAAACAACCACATTTATTTGGTGGCATTAGCAGTTTGAAACGTGCACTCGTCTTTGCTGGGAAAGCAAAGGTGTGCTGCCTCTGAGGCAGCATGGCTGGTGCAATAATTTGCTCCATTTTAAAACTTAAGCAAAAAATTCCTTAAAAAAAAAAAAAAAAAAAAAACTTAAGCGAAAATTAAAATAAAATATTCAACATTTGAAAGTTGGGGGGGGGGGGGGGGGGGGGGGGGGGGGGGGGGGATGGTGTTGTGTGGGGTTTGTGGTGTTCGTGTGCCCTTCCTAAGTCCAGAATGTCTCTTTGAAAATCATGGTATTGTTTCAAGGAGTGATAACTGTTCACTTTCATAGTGAATATTATATGAAATTATACATAATTAATTTAAATAATCAAAATAAATAATTAAAAAAAATCTATTCTATGAACCTTGCACTTAATGATGTATGCATTGAGACAAATAAATCAAACTGATGTGATTGCGTTTGACCATTTCACTCTTTAAGTTAGTTCTAAACTTCACTGTCATAGGTAGCTAATTATTTACGCTATGCCCTTTTCTATGAAAATATTACGTAAGATCTTGTTTAAGTTGTTTAGATGTTGAAATGTTTTGTAATATTAATTATTAATATATAAGCAATCTAATCTTGCTGATACTTTTGATATGAATATGCGCGAATCACCATAATCCTGATTTTTAGTTGTAAATTGTAACCACTTCGAAATTTTCTTTTAGAAAATGGATTTTTTTTTTCTTCGTTTTGCATCCCAACCTGTTGAAAATGTGTCTGATAATATGTTTAATAAAATACTTTTGATACATTCAATATGTCAATATCATTATATATACAAACATGGAAGTTTTAAATAAACACATAAATAAATGTCCAATTGAAATATTTAAAAGTGTCGATTGATGTGATTTACACGTTTGTATACTCTCTCACATATAGTGCAGAGATAGGTGTGATATCATATACCCATTAAACATCTTTTGATGTGTATGTACTTAATATACACAATGAATTAAAAATCTGCATAGAGAGAAAGGAAGAATTCATATCTGAAATCAGCTCTGACACCACATGTCTCAGTAGTCACTAAAAATACAAGAGTGTTAAAAAAATTCTACATTGAGTTTCCATCAAAAGTTAAAACTTTAAGAAAAGTAGACAACTCTAGTTGAGTTACAATATGATATGATTTCAAAATGTTTGACTATCAATATCAACTCTAAAAGCCTTGATTAAAACAAATTTACATGCTATATGTTATAGGACCTGTTCAAACTTCATTATTAAAGCTCTAGTAATCCTCGAATCTTTCTATATATAATAAAGTATCTACAGAGTGAAACTTTCAACTAGTAATACAACCATTGGCTAGCCTACCAGATTTTTATGGTAGGTAAAAACTCAGTTGAATGACTCAAAATTCTTTTTTCTCCTCTACATTTTTCAAACATTGACATTCACAGGCCAATATAGCGTTGAAAAAGCTGCAACAATTTGCTTTATGTTGCGGAATCTAACTACCCAGCGATAGACGACGTCTTGTATTATGTTTGTAATGTATGAAATGAATTAGAAATCTAAGAAGGGAAAGAGAGGATTAGTTCAAGGGCATTAGAGATAACGCACACAATATAGTGGTCCATATTTATGATTTTGTCACTATATTAATAGTTTGAATTTTAATTTCACTGATACAGATAAAAATACCCTTGTTGGTAACTTGATGTTGTGTAAGAAATAAGTAATTTATTGGAGAGATTAATCATTTATGAGACATTTTCTTATTTTGAAAGATAAATCATTATCTTAATAGATAAGTAATTCTTTCGAGAGATAAATCATTATTTTGAAGATAAATTATTATTTTATAGAAATATATCATTCATTCAAGATAAAAGTTGTTTATGAGATATTTCCTTTTTTAAAGAGGTAAATTATTATTTTAATAGATAAGTTTTTCATCCAAGAGAAAAGCCATTTTTTCGATAAAAGAGTCTCTCTGTTGAGAGAAAAATCCTTTATGAGTTATTTCATTTTTTGAGAGTTAAATCATTCTTCCGAGGAAAAAAAAACCTTCATTTGAAAGAACAGATGTCATTTATTATCTGCTCTTGCAGTCGAAATATGCTGTCAGTAATTATTATTGTTAGCGAGACGGGCTGAAATACCACTACTTTAATTATAAGAGGATCTCTATTACTTATTTTATAAGCCATATTTTTAACAATTTTGTAATAGTGCACATAAAATTTTGTAAATATTGATTTTGTTTTTCAAAGTGACGGTATCTCACGACGGTTTTGAGTAATTTGCTCCATTGGAAAACTTAAAAAAATTAAAATAAAAAATTCAAGAGTTGAGGAGGGGTACGTGCCTTTCCTAAGTCCGAAATGTCTCTTTGAAAATCATGCTATTGTTTTAAGGAATGACAACTGTTCACTTTCGTAGTAAAGATTATATGAAATTGAGATGGCCAAATAGTTAGATGTAATTAATTTAAATAATCAAAATAAATAATTAATAAAAATATCTATTTAGTCTACGAAACTTGCAATTAATAATGTATGTATTGAGACAAATAAATCAAACTGCTGTGATTGCGTTTGACTATTTCACTGTTTAACTTAGCTCTAAACTTCACTATCATAGGTAATTGATTATTTACGTTAAGACCTTTTCTATGAAAATATTATATAATGTCGACGTGATTTTCTGGTTGACAAGAATTCAATGCCTAATACTTGCAATCAATATCGAACTGCACAAAAACCAAGAACAAATAGGAGATAAAAAGGTCAAGAACAGAAACAACACACATTTTTTACGTGGTTCAGCGAGTGCGCCTACGTCCACGACTGTCTCTCTATAATTCAGTAGAGTGACAGTATATTATTGCTTGTATCGTCCGTTTCACACTGATTTTAGCCTCTATTTATAGAGGAAGAGATGTTACAGATTAGAAATAATTAAAATAGGTAAAGAATTTCATAATAAATATATTTCCTAATCAGTTGGAGTAGAATCAGGAAACTGCACCGAGTATTTCGAGATCACGTTGACTGAGTTCAAATTTGAATTAACTTTCAATTCTGGTGAGAGAATCATGATCAAATCGGGTAACTGCCATATTTGGAAGATTTGGTATTAACTGTCTACTGGGCGAGCTGTTCACTGTCTTGAGCGACCTCGAGTTGGACTTCGCTGAGTAGCGAGCTATGTATAGAGCGAGCTGCATAATGTTAACGGCGATTTGTAGCCTAGCTGTGAAGGGAGCTAATCGATGTGAACTGCAGAGCTAGTTGGGCTTAGAGTTGATAATTGGGCCTTGTCTGCTGAGCCTTTGCATTGAGTTGACTTAATGGACTTTTATCAGACTTTTACCAGCCCATTTGGTGAGTCCAGAAAATGCATATAACATCAGCCTCCCAACTCTCAGTTCGTTCTGCGAATTGGGAGCTCGAGCTCGCTGGTAAAAGCTATACTTGAATTTGTCGTTTCGCGTCTTTTCAAATTCATTCTTATCAGCTCTGACGCGTGGCAGTCATGCAGGAGATAACTGAACCGATACCAGCATGTCTTATTTTTTTCTCCTGAAATAAAATATTTGTGTGATTATATTGGGATCTTTGGTTGGTCTCAACTCTCAAAAATTGTATTTATCATGAGAAATATCATTGATTACTGATGTAATTTCAAACTAAGTATATAAATGTTATACACAAACAGATTTAGTTTGAGATAAATAATATAAAGAATCTGTAGAAAACAAACAAAGCTAGGTAGTTTGTTTATGGTACATTTACAGTTGCGGTCCATTTCGTATTCAGTATGATAGTTTTATCCGAGATTATTCATGTAGTGATGTGGAAATAAAAACACCTTATATAATAAAAATTATATAGAACTGGACCACGATAAATATGAGTCTCTAATTAATATCCATTAAACTTAAAGATTTATATTTATCGACTAGATAATCATATATGAATTGATTTTAATCCCGAGTGCATTATGGACTCTTTCTTATTGAGTTATATCCTTTGATTTACATGGGTAAGATCAGTATAGATGTCTGATCAATAACTTCGTACTTCTAGGATATGATTTAATAACTAGTTAGGAACATTATTTACAATAGTGGAATCCACTCATTCTTGGGAGAAATAAAGAAATAGTTCTCTTAATGGTTGATTCAGGTCTTGAACAATAAGAGCACTCAACTTTCTGTTCATATGTAAACAAAAAGATAAATTCATAAGTTGTTATGAATATATTGTTCATTAGAGAATTAATGGCATTTAAGGATCAAAAAATAATTAGAGGGGTAAAACGGATATTTTGACCTAACTCTAATTATGAACTATTTGTATAGGGTCGAATCATATGTAGTGATTAAATTAAGTGGAAATTGTCAGAAATACGCATCTAAAAAGGGTAAAATTTGTTTTTACCCACTATTTTAAAAAAATTGTTTTTAAACCTTCAAACAAATATATTTGATGCTATACCCAAATTACCCAAAATACCCTTGGATATTTTTACAAAAAAAACCCTGAACAGTTAAAAATTTACAAAAAACCGAAACATAAAATTACGATAAAGCCTCTGCATATATATACACCTCAAAAATCGATGGATATCACTTCCATCGATTTCCCACATCAAAACCCCATTAGTTTTTGTCAAACCCGAACCCGATCGCGACCCGACGGCGAGATTGACTTTTCCAACCATTTGCGAGACGTTGTCGACCTTTCTCAATGAGCTCTTATTGTCAGCAAACTTGTAGAAAGTGCGAATGTTAGATTTTTTAAATGTTTGTTGTAGTTTTTGATTGAGATTTGGGATTTTGAAGTGTTTGTTGTGTATAAGGATGTTAGGTTATGATTACTAGGTTTAGAATAAGTTCAATTTGATTATGTTTGGTTGTTTTTGGGTTGAAAATGGTCGATTCCGACGAAAGAAGAGTCGTCGGGATCGGATCGATTTTTCATTTCGGTTTTTCATGATCGGTTTTTCATTTCGATTTTTCATGATCGATTTTTCATTTTGATTTTTCATGATTGATTTTTCAAATCGGTTTTCAAGTTCGGTTTTTCAGGTAACCGAAGTGAAAAATCGATAATGGAAAACCAAGGTTAAAAACCGATCATGAAAATCGAAGTGAAAAACCGATCTGAAAAACCAATCATGGAAAACTAAAGTGAAAAATCGATCGATTTCATTAACCGGTTTTTAAGATGTCTTAAAAAATCGATTCAGTTTCTACAGGGACTGATGATTTCTTTGCTGTTTTTCTTTCCTACAGATGGATTTCAACTATAAATATAGTTCACAAATAATTGACACACATATGAGCGGGAACACACATATTGGTCAAAGATTGGTTAATAAGATAATTGTCATTATTAATAGAAGAAATCTATATGATCAGTTCATGGCAGAATGTCCGTTCGAACATATTTTGAAGATAACCAATAATACGATTGCTGGTTCCGTGATTTTATGAGTGCTTGCTAGAGAGTTAAAGGTGACTGGTGCACGTTGTGATGAGATGTGGTTTGAAATTGGGGAGAGAATATATAGGTTTGGGAAACAGGAGTTTTTGTTGGTGACAGGACTTCCTTTTGAGGGCATCGACCGTAAAATCTACCAAACAGTGCCAAATGATCAAAACAGTCTCTTATGGCGAATGTTTAATGGAGTGTCGCCAGAGATGAGAGAGTTGGTCATATTTCTTGAGGCAAGAAGCCATAGTGGGCAGCGAGACCATGTAGGGCAGGATCCAATAAATGATGAAGATCTTTTGAAGTTAGCGAATGTAGGGATTGCTTTCCATCTCTTTATGGGACTGGATGACAGGGTCAGGATTTATCCATTTATGTGGGTCCTAATTGAGAATACAGAGACGTGGAAGACATTCCCTTGGGGCACATTATGCTATAGTATCCTGTTGCACTGTCTCGACATGACACTTAATGAAGAGCGGATCAAAAATCCACCAAGAACCATTAATATTTATGGCTATGTGTTGACGTTTCAGGTATAACTAATACTTTCAATATTTATTGCTTCCTTCTATTACGGTTAATATATTATCTGGCCATTACTAACTATATGTATGTTTTTTGTTTAATCATTTTTACATTATAGTGGTGGTTAGTAGAGGTGTTCCTAGTGTTACGGGAGAAGATATAAAAAAGGAACCCGTTATTATAAAATGATCTACCAAGATGTATGAGATGATCACTGAAGAGAACACCGATAAATATAAAAAGCCTAGATGATTTCCCCTCCGTAAGTGGCGAACATAAACTAAATTTGTGTCAATTATTTGTTTGTTATAACTATTGTTATTTATATTAAGTATATAATTGTAGTATAATTAAATATATTTATATAATGTAAATAGTTGGCATTGGGCCAACCTTGAAGCCTACTGACGCCGAGAGGGAGATGGATTATTGGAAATCTTTTAATCCGAATCATATGATTCATGAAGAGATACATAAACAGGGCAGCGAGGGGAGTGAGAGTGATGATGATGATGATGATGATGACGACGATGACGATGGTTTGGATGATGGTGTAGGGGGTGAGGATGAGATAGAGGATGATGATGAGGTGGAAGGTGACGATGATCCAAATAAAGACGTCCGAAGCGTGCAATCTGAATCAGATGATACCTTATCAGAGTTTCGGACAAAGAAGACACACGATGTACGACATATAGATTATGAGGTACGAATATTCTATTTATATAATAATATTATTTAATTAATTTCCATTGTAGTAAATGCAAAAGATGTGGACATGTTGTGTAGTAGTACGGAGTGTGAAAGAGAGACGAAGTCTCTAAAAATGATAGACGAAGTGTAATTTATTTAAATATGCAGGTTGTATTTTCCTGGATACTCAAAAAACAGGGGAGACTTTATCAATTTTTTTTTTTTTTTTTTTTTTAATTCAGGGTAGTATGTAAAATATATATATATGATTCTATGAAACAGGTGAAGCGGTTGTTTGAGTTTATTGTGGATTTATAGAAGATAACCCATAAGAAGTTAAGTAGGATGGATAGGAGGCAGAAGGCAACCTTGAAGATTGTAAGGGAGAAGGATAGGAGGCTGAGACGGGTGGAAGAACATTTAAAAATTCCTAGGTCTCCGGTTGGTGGGCATGATCCAGACGACGACGACGACGATGATGATGATGGTGGGAGCTTTGTTTGAGATGAGCACATGTATTACCCGTCACCACCACCACCACCACCACCACATCAGGACGAGGGTGTTCGTCGATCGCCTATCGATATAGACCAGTTAGCCATTCATCAGGAGGAGCAGGAGGCCCTTCAGTCAGAGGGTGTCCACCGGTCACTTCATCAGTCATCCTATCAAGAGGAGGAGCAGGGTGACCATCAGCCACCTTATCAATCACCCCGTCAAGAGGAGGAGTAAGGTGACCATCAGCCACCTCATCAGTCACCCCATTAGGAGGACGAGCAGGGTGACCATAGCCACCTCATTAGTCACCCTATCAGAAGGAGGAGCAAGAGGTCCTTCTAACACGGGGTGTCCACTAGTCACCTTATCAGGAGGAGCAGGAGGTCCGTCATGCATGAGGTGTCCACCAGTCACCCCATCAGCAAGAGGAGGAGGAGGTCCATCACTCCCAGACGGACTTAGGAGGTGTATCAGGTGCAGACACTGAGCGTGAGCATGACCAGGTAGACTTTGTATCTCTATTGTGTTGCATTCTGAAATATAATTGTAAATATTAATATTATATATGTTTTGAATTTACTTACAGGTGCAGGATGAGAGCATCCAGGAACGGGGCAAACGAAAGATGAAGCCAGCAGCATCTCTACGGACACCGTACACGGATCCGAGGCCGGCGAAAAAGATAAAGAAAGTGGCCCAACAACAGGCGGAGGAGGTGGAAGAGTCTACAGACCCAGTAGAAATGGTCTATAATAAATATAAAGTTGCAACCACTTTGGATCTCAGGTATATTTATAAAAAAAATGTTACTAATTCCTGCATTGTAATTGTTAATGTCAGAAAATTTATAATCATGCTTAATACTTTTTTTTTTTAATTGTAGGCGTTCGGTTGATCGTTGTGGGTGGTGTGTGATACCGACCACATTGGTCACCCTTGAGAACGAAAACATGTGGTTGACTAATGAGTACATCGATTCTTATTTGATGTGCCTACGAAGAAAATGGTGGAATGAGGTGGATGACCGTAGATACGCTGTCCATGACAGTTCTTTGTTTATAAGTATTTACATTTAAGTTAGTTATGCATTTACAATTTCATGTTGTGTTCGGTTGATCGGTAGTAACATGTTTAATTTTTATCATGCAGGCTTTGATGACAGCGTATTACAGGTTGTATTACGTCAGCAAAGGTGTAAAATTTGATCCGGTTACAGCCGATGTACCCTTAGAGTGGCTTGCGTACGGTCGTGGACAGATAGACGCATCAGTCCCGTGGTGGTGGGTTGATAGTGTAAGTGTAGTTCAAAGGTTAATATTTATTACATGATTATCCGAACTAATCCTATAGTACTAACGTTTTGAAATACAGGTGTTACTACCGTGTAGCTTGAATCAAGAACACTGGGTCCTATATCAGGTGTGCCTTAGAGAGCAGAAAATCATAATATATGATTCTATGACGAATGTTGACATAGCCAAACGACTACAGTCACTTGAGCCGTTGGTATATTTTATGCCTATTTTGTTGCGGTTCATAGGATTTTATGAGTAGACCCAGGTTAGATATACCACCCGTGGATGAGCGGTGGAAAGTTCAGTGTCTTCATAGATCAGTTGTGCCCCAGCAACCTGATGGGTGAGTAAGTTTATAACTGAATTAATATATATAGTCTATATGTTATGATATTTAATTAATTTATTACTGATATAGGACGAGTTGCAGAGTATATGTGGTCATGTACGTATGCGACCTTTTGCTGTAAAAAACGAGTACATGGAAATCAAGAAAAAGTGAGACCGTTGCAGATGCTATTGCACTGAGGGCAGAGATTGCCAGAGACATATATATGTTTACGAAGTCGATGTATAAAGTTAATAAATTTGGGAAATGGTTTGTAGACTCTGATAGGGAAATTGTATATAAATAAATTTAATTATATTTTTAATGTGTTGATTATTTATTTGATGTAATTACATTCTATATTTTTTAATTGCCAACAAATCATTTTAATTAAACATTTTAAGTAACATTGTATTTCCCTAAATTTAATTATATATATGATCATAACATGACAAAAATAAATAATATTTCGTATTATTAATATTATAACTTTATCTATATTAATACACAATTAGATATGTCTTAAATAATATAAACGTAATAGTATTAATTAGTGCATATTAATTAATTTATATACATTTAATATATTATATGGGCATGATATGATAGTTAATTATATGCAGTAAAATATAAAATATATTAATATTAATTTATTTACTGAAATATAAATGTATACATTAAATTGATATCATAGTAATATAATAATTAATATTCAGATTAGTATTATATATCTTATTAACATTACTTATTAGTTGTATTATACAGTGTGATAACATTATATTAATCCTAAATAATATAAACATAATGATAAAATATACTATAACATTATATTAATCCTAAATAATATAAACATAATGATAAAATATAGTATGCATTAATATACATTTATAAATATTATTTCATTATGTATATTAATTATTATAGTAATGATTATATAACTTTATCTATATTAATTCACAATTAGACGTATATTAAATATATAATCCTAAATAATATAAACATAATGATACAATATAATTAGTGCATATTAATATGTTATATACGGTTAATATAACATATGGGCATTATACAATAGTTAATTATACATGTAAAATATATAATATATTAATATTAATTTATTTACTTAAATATAGTATAAACATTAAACTGATATCATTGTAATATAATAATTAATATCTAGATTGGTATTATATATATTATTAACATTACATCCATATAAGTTATAATCCAGATTAGTATTATAGTTATAATAATTATAATATTATGTGATATAAATTACTATATTAATATGATATATTAATATGGTTATCAATATTAAGATTGTATCTATAGTATTAAGTGGTATATAATATAGAGTATAATTAACTTCCTATATTGATATTACAAATTAATTAAATCAACATTTCAAAAATATAAATTATAGTACTTAAAAACTAAGATGTTTGTGATATTTTATTTTAACCATATCAGTTAAGTATTATAATTACGTGTAAAGTTAACTCTATTAATAGTAATGTATCTTTACTATAAGATAACACATATTATAGTAAAGGTATATTTATAATATTACTAATATCATATGAATATTAATAAATGATATTATAATATATAATGTTTATAGTCTAAATATTGATATAGTTTATAATAAAATTATACACTTGTTATCTATATAATATATTTAAATATATCTGTGTATATAACGATTTGTAAAAATAATTGATTTAAAGGGAAATAAATTGAACATGCAACTAGAAATAAAGTCAATCCAAGTGAAGATCGGTTTTTAGGGGGACTTGAAAAACCGATATCGGTTTTTGAAGCTCCCTTAAAAACCAGTCCATTCTGGAAGAATCAAATGAAAGTGGATCGGTTTTTCACCTAGCCTGAAAAACCGGATACTAGCTTAAAAACCGATTTATGTTACGCTCCAAGGCAAAAATCAAAGACATGTGTGTCGGTTTTCAGGCGACCTTAAAAATCGGTGTCGGTTTTTCAGACGACCTTAAAAATCGTCACCGATTTTTGAGGCGACCTTAAAAACCGAATTTTGTTTTCTACCTTATTTTATGGTTCCGAGCTTATATAAAATGATGCAAAAACAATAAAAATTGATTAATAATTTATACAGCTGTATTAATATACATTTGAGTAATTAACATAAAAACGTTTTACATAGAACATGCATGAACAAAATGTCAATCAATTGCTAATCATAATTTTCGTCAGTAGCCACCTTTGGATTGGGAGTAGGAAACCGTAGTAGATATCGACGTTGGTTGTGTCCAGTCTCATGACACAAGCGACATCTTCAGGAGCACGGCTCATTTTCAATAGCATTTGTACTCGTTCCAACATCCGCATCCACGTCTACATCCCTTCGTTGATGGAAGTTGGGGGGGGGGGGGGGGGGGGGGGGGGGGGGGGGGGGGGACAACGAAGACGGTTGTATCCCCTCTAACCATATCTTCCACACTTTTTCCAACAACGATCTTCCCCAGTTGAAGGAATCTGAACCTCCTTCAACCTACCTGCTTGTCTTTTACCTTTGGGTGGTAATATAACCATGCTAATATAACCATGCTTCTCACTTCCGCTGAAACATTTCAACTGGACGAGATTAATTGGACGTGCATATGCAGCTTTTAACCACTCCACGCTATAGTACTGACTGCAAAGTGTATCATAACTGACGCTCTTGAACCTGACATGTATCAAACAATTTAAGTGTCACGTTATGACATGAAATACTAAAAACAAAAATGTATAATTACCATACCTGGCCACAGTATATGCATGAACACATTGCAACTGATCAAGGTTCCACTGCTTACACGTACATGTGTGCTGTTGAATGTCAACCATCGCATCTCCTTTGCTAGGATGTATGACACTGTAATGATACGGTTTTGTAATGGGATATACGCTACCTTCCGTGGATAAATTTTTTGCCAACATGATACGATCATATGTAACGGTAGTAACATACGTTGTGAGCTTCTCAGCGGCAACATGTCTATTATTCGTGTGCAGTTGTTACTGGCAAACGACGTGCTTGCATCATGCAATTGTTGAGCGACTCTGCAATGTTGGTAGTCATCATTTCATATCTTCTTCTTAGACAATGTGCTCGTGACCACCTGCTCACTCCAACCTTAACCAAAGCTCCATGTGTGGTCATATCTTCTAATATTCTGTCGTATTCATCAGGCACATAACAATATGCTGCATTGTAAAATGTATTTTTCACATCCGAATGCTTTTTACACAAGCTTAAGGTTTTATCACAAGTGGAAAAAACATAACATATGTGGGACTTTAGGAAAAGCTACTTTCATCTCATTCGATATGCTCTTATGACGATCCGATACGATCAGCAAATCGTCTAACACCCCGATTGTCCGACTCTCCGTCAGCAAATCCAAAGGTGATGAGATAAATCATCTTCGATCCATCTTTGCATGCATAAAAAAAATCACTCCTTTATATTCACCTTTCAAATGAGTGGCATCAACAACAACCGGTCTCATGTAAGATCGAAAACCCTCAATGGAAGCTCCAAGTACAACGAAGGAATACAAGAACCGGTTGTTTTCATCTCTCTTAATTGTCGTCATTGTACCGGGGTTTGAAAGTTTTAACATCTTAAAGTAGGATGGAAGCTGTTGATATGCTAGTTTCTTTGCATATTGCTCTAAGTTTTACTATATAAGATCTGCACTTAATATTGCTCTAGCATTTCTCTAACCAAACGATTAGATATATAAAGATATCTTCCCACCTTTCCTGCATATAATTTTTCGATCACTCTTCATATGTGATTCCATGGCTGTCTGACGACATGTGTGTTCCGCTACATACTTTAACACAAACCACATTGAACAACCCTTTCTGCATCTTGCACGAATAATAAAGCTACAAGTTTTATCTTTACAACCGGTTTCAAATCGCTCCGTGTCCGAACGTCTAACCCGATATTCAAACTTAGCTTTCAAAGCATGTTCGCCAATAACTATAGTCATTTCTTTTTTACTAGTAAAGAATGCTCCTTTATATAACGTACCACGTTGGTAGACGGTTGACGTAGCGCTTGAAGTAGCCTCAATGTCCCCTATTTCTACACTAGGAACAATCCAGTATGGTTGTGAAGGATTGTTCTGAAATTGTAAACCTAAAAATCTTATTTCTGGAAACTCTTCTTCTTTAGCGACATCATCAAATCGAGTTTTCTCTTCATCATTATCTCGTATTCCATCATCATTATCATTTGTGTCCTGATCTTCATCATCAGTACCATAATTCATATAGTCATCATTAACGTCACGAATGAGACTTTCAACCGATGTAAATGGGGTGACAGAAGTATCAACTTGATTGCTCCCAATACCTGAAGTGAGATAAAAATGACTTTCAAGCATATGTGGATTTACAGGTCTATCCATATTTGCCTCGTCATGTCTTATGTCTGGTATTAAATCAGTGACAAATAGATGAACGCCTATTAACCCTAGCTCCAAAATCTCTTGCAATCTTATCGATATAAATATCTTTAACATTAATATTTTTTATCGCCATCAAACCAACAACACCAAGATCGGACATGATACGTATCTTTTTAACCTGACCATTTATCGTACTTTATAGTAAATAATATATACGGATATCCCACATTCTTCTATCAATACCAGCCTCTCTGTATACAACATCCACCAATGATGTAATTACATCTATTCCACACATGATCGACTCCCCTCCAATGTAATTACATCTATTTCACTCTCCGTCAAAGTTGATTACAACGGTCTCTTGAACCATTCCTGTAACATTCAAATCAAATAATAATTAAATCTCATTTCAATCGGATAATATTACAAAATATATTATCCGATTGAAATGAGATTTAATATCATATTCAATACATAGCAACACAGACATATAAAAAACCATGAAAAATGTGCTAAATTCGGTTTTTCAGTGAAGTTATCGGTTTTTCATTCTCTCAAAAAGCGGTAAAAACCAATTGAACGGTTTTTCAGTGGCTAAAAAACCAACCCGATTTTTCAGTGGGTGAAAAATTGATCTCCACTGAAAAACCGTTACAATTCTGTAATCGGTTTTCCACTCTGTGGACTGGAAAATCGATTATCGGTCACGAAAAATTGATTTCGTCGCAGATTTCGTTGCAGATTTCAGAAAAATTTAGATCTCACAACCAAATCATTCTTATAGTCTTTTAGCTAGCAATATGAATAAAATAACCCAAAAACCAATAAAAAAAACTCATACATTACTTTTCAAGCTCAAATGAAAGAAGAATCTTCAAAACCTTCAATAGTGTAAACTTGAATGTATCCAAAAACTTTAATAGATTATTTTTTAGCTGCAATGGATCTCTCAAAAATAATTGATAATCATTGATGGAGAAGAGGGAAAAGAGAGGATATTGTTAGGATGAAGAAGGTTATTTTCGTAATTTCATATTTGGGTATTTAAGTGATTTTCAACTTAAGGGTATTTTGATAATCTTGGGTATACAATGGAAATAGTTTGTTTGAGAAATCAAAAATAAATTTTTTTAAATATCTGGATAAAAACAAAAATTTCCTTTTTATTTGGATAAAATCTATAAATTCCCCTACTTTTTAATTTAATAGCAATCCACAACCGGATCCAAGCATTGGTCACATCATCTCAGATGTGATGATTGATACAAATGCGATGATTTTATCATCTCAATTCTCTAAGTAAACACTGTAAGACAACCCTTTTTAATTTAATAGCAATCCACAACCTGATCCGAGCACCGGTCACATCATCTCAGATGTGATGATTGTACCATCAAATGTGATGATTTTATCATCTGTGATGATTTTATCATCTCAATTCTCTAAGTAAACACTGTAAGACAACCAAATGATTAGATTGCAGATCACTTGCACCCCTCACATAATTCCTGAAGCATAGAACACGGTTTATTTCCTTGTCCTCATAACTAGTATCAACTCCCATCCCAACTATATCAGCAGAACTATTTTATATCAATAAATTAGGTTCTTAAATTCAAGGACTGGTATTAATTTGTGAACATCATGGATTCATTTAGATCCCACACTACTCACAAAAAAATTGGTAACATGCTCCACAATATTCTCTTTTTCTTGACCAGTACATAATTTGTAATGTAAATCAAGATAAGTTTCCAAATTCTAAATCAATATACATTGTCTCTACTCCCACAAGTTTAAAGTTATAGGATAGGACCCATAATAGCATTTAAAATTTAATGCAACTTCTCACACACATGATCATATTAAATCAATGGAGTTGTTGTATAAATCCAATCATAAATTTTGCTCCACACTGTAATTTAATTAATAGAATGGAGTCCTGTGCCAACATTTATAGACACAATCCTTCATCAAATAGGCTACTATATCTATATGGAAAAAACACTAAACTCAAAATCTTAAGCTCCTACGAAAGAGTCCATGACTAGTCAAATTAGGACAAATTCATTCCACTCATGCTTCACCTTTCAAATCATCTAATCCATAACTGTATTGTACTTACATGATTCAAGCACTAGTTTTCTAGTCATCATCCAGTTCTGTCTACATGTATCTGTTTCTCCAACTTCCTAATGAGAGAGCATCAATCATTGTAAATAACCGCCCAATATACTCTCTTTTTTTAGCAGACCCCCCAATATACATTTTATGTTCATAGTTTTCTAGTCATCATCCAGTTCTGTCTACATGTATCTGTTTCTCCAACTTCCTAATGAGAGAGCATCAATCATTGTAAATAACCGCCCAATATACTCTCTTTTTTTAGCAGACCCCCCAATATACATTTTATGTTCATAGGTTTGGTTCCAACCTCCTCGCATTAATACATGGTTAAATTCATTTTTCTTATATAAAATCTAAATAAATGAGAAGGAAAATAATATAAGAGGACTATGCACATATATTTGAAATATCATAGAAGTGAGAGATCAAAAGATCATTCCAACATCACAAGATAATTTATGCAAAATATATAGGAACACGCTTGTCTTTTATGGAGATCAATAAGATGCCAGCTGACAAGAGATGCTCTTCTTTGATACAATGTTTTGTTCAATGATTACTTCTTTATAACATCACCTCTAATTCTTCCCTTAATAGTTCTTGTCAGATGGACTACAGCTAAACATGCTATTTTTATGAGTTAAACTCAATGTTTGTGTTTGAAATGCAATGTTGATAGGGATTCATAAGTGCCATTTTGAATAATAGACACATACATTATTAAATGGCACAAGTATATTTGGTTCTCTGGATCGGAAGATATTAACTCTTGTCAGAAAGAAAGTTCTGATCGACTGTGTGAGACACCAAAGGAGTATTCAACAAACCACCAACGATTCGCGGCCTAATAGAACAGGCCTCTTTGAAGAATGGAAGGAGAAATTGCCAGATTCAAGCCCAAAGCAAGGGTGGGTAGAGGAATGGGCAGGGCCAGATACCTCCATGGTTATCTCAACCATTGACAAAGTCACACATAGAAACAAGTAAAATGAAGTCCATCGCTCTCAATGCCCAACCTTAAGAAGGTTTTTATAAAATAGAGAAAAGGCAGTTCACATTGCATCAAAACTATGGATCTAAAGCATTCCAGCAAGATCCTCTATGGGAAAACACATTTTTGGTTACATGCACTTGCCTTCAAATTTAAATAAACAAAAAATTATCATGTCTCCTACAACATCCAAAGACGAAAAGGAATGGAAGTGCTTATACAAAAGCACTGCCAAGGAAAGATCATGTTTAACATTTGGAAAATATATAAGCAATCAAAGTGCCTATTTGTATTTTTTAAATTTGAAGAAATGTTTATTCAATCATACTCCATATTTTAAAGGATATCTCTGACAAGGTTAAAATAAATTATATATCAAAACTCAACTAAACCAGAACCCCCGAGTGCCAGGACAGATGAGACACCACAGACATGCCAAAAAGGCTTAAGTGTGCAGGTTATAAGCTTCAGTTGAATTCATTTACAAATGTTTTCCCTTTTGGAATCCCTCTCACTTCTTGTGATTTTGGAAAAAATCCTATTTAAGCTGAGCCACAAAGAAAAACCCAGCCTCTCAAATAGCTGGCCACAACTTATCATATAAATAACATAGGAATATCAAAATTACCTCATATGTCGCAGACATAGCAGGTTGGCGAAGGGTGACATTGCATACAGCACCATTTGCAGAGAGAATACATTCAGTCCGAGGTCCTTGCTGGAAAAATGCTATAACCTTCGACGCTATGTCCTGCAGACCAAAGAGGCACACATTTTAAGAAGGCAGAACTAGACCCTTTACACCACTTCTTCCTGGCAATGAAAACTAAAAAACAGATTGCTTGAAACCCCACAATAAGAACTGGAATGGTACAAGGAGAAGAAAAGGAGTGCATGAATTTCACTACATAAAATTACAATATAAGAGTAAAACAGAAAGAGATAAATAATAATAAAGAACAATTATAAAACAAAATTAGCAAATCAAGGTCAACCAAAGGAAATACCAAATAATAATAATAATAAGATAAAGGAAAAGGAAAAGCAAAAATTGTATATATATATAGAGTTATATATATTTTAGATGAGTTACTAGACATCAAAAGACTTGCATGTTTTTACATGAGATAGTGAACAAAATAAAATACTAGTACCTTGGTCTAACAATCTTGAGCATAGAAGTCAATAATCTCCTTTACATTAAGATTGAAGAGAGAAGAACAATCATTATGCATCAGCCACAATATATGCTCGAACAAAATGGCATCCACATCCACAAATATGAACCTCTTCTCCCCCATCATCTTTGCATTACGAGTATCTATCAATACACGAAAGGGGTTTTCCTCCAACACGAAAGGCTCAACCAAAAACTCTCTCTTTTCTTTACCTACAACAACCGTCACGGGAGGGAAAGGGGTTTTCCTCCAACACGAAAGGCTCAACCAAAAACTCTCTCTTTTCTTTACCTACAACAACCGTCACAGGACCACCACCCTCTACCTCACCACCCAACACGCCTTCCTCCGTCAGAGCCTGGTATCCCGAGGACCTCCTTCGTAGAATGGCAACAGGAAAAACCAAGCAGTCCATTGTGTGTGTGTGTGTGTGTGGTATGTATATATAAAATATGTCTGTGTAGTTGGGTGGGATCAGAATTGAGAAGTGAAAGAGAAGAGAAGAGAAGGGGTATGAGTAATGTCATGAGAGAGAAACTGTGTAACGGCTAGTTAGAGGGAAATAAATGAGATGGGTAGTATTTTAAAGCAAAGCAAACCCAAAAAGAGCCGTTGGAGTCAGCAAGAATCTTCTTGGTGGTAGGAAGCGAAATAAATGAGATGGGTAGTATTTAAAAAGCAAAGCAAACCCAAAAAGAGCCGTTGGAATCAGCAAGAATATGCTAACTTAACTTGTTCTGTATACTCTGTAGACTCCGCTCTGACAGCCTTGTGCAATGTCATGGCTCCATTTCCATCTTTATTATTGTTTTTAGCTGTGATATTAAGAATATGTTAATGATCTTTCTATTTTATAAAATCAATACGATAAAACTAAAAAACATTAATTTTGTTTAGGGGAAAGATCATTTTAGTCCCTAACTTTTAGAAAATGATCATATTTTTAATTATATTTCAAAAAAAGACAAAATGGACCCTAACTTTTCGAAAAAGTATCAAATTAGTCATTCTCGTTAGTCAACTAATGATCAAACTTAACGAATGACATGATATACAAGGGTAATTTTGTCATCTTAGGGATTAAAATGATCTGAAAAAAAAATTAAGAAAAAAATTTAAGGGATCAAATCATTTTAATCCCTAAAATGACAAAATTACCCTTGTATATCATGTCATCCGTTAAGTTTGACCGTTAGTTGACTAACGAGAAGGACTAATTTGACACTTTTTCGAAAAGTTAGGGTCAATTTTGTCATTTTTTGAAACATAGTTAAAAATTTGATCTTTTCCCAAAAGTTAGGGACTAAAATGATCTTTCCCCTTTTGTTTACAATAATATTTGGTCATGGCAGTTTTGTTTAACATGCTTTGTCAAACCACGAACAGGATATATATATATATATATATATATATAGAGATAATCCTAGAAAACCGTCTGACTTTTACTAGATTATTCATTTTCCCTCATGTAATTTTATTTTTATCCAAATACCATATAATTTTAACTTAAACACTCAAAATCCCCCCTGAAAGCATATGAAAGGACGATATTACCCCGATGGTAACATATTTCGTTTGGTTGTTACAATTGACCATTTGACTTCAAGGATAAAAGAGAAAATTCAATGAAAATATAAATAAAATATAAAAAAAAAATAATATTCAAAAAGATATTTTATTTTAAAATAAACAATAACAATATTTATAAAAAGAATATTTTCATTTTTCCTCTCAATTCCTCTCTCTCTCTCTCTCTTCTCTTTTGCTCTTTCTTTCTCCATCTTTGATTGAATTTACCAGTGGTTCGACAACGGCAACGGTATGGTAAAGGCCTCAATTCTAGGTCTCCAAGATCGGAGGCCCGGTTTAGGCTTCCAACAGTGGAGACCTCAAATCATTGGGTCTCTACGATGGAGATCTGATTAGGGTCTCCGATCGTGGAGACCGACATGGGTCTCCATCGGTGGAGACCCTTTTGGGGGTCTCCGATCGTGCAGGCCCAGTCTGGTGGAGACCTAGGTCTAATGGCGAAGACCCATGTGGGTTTTTTTTTTTAATGTTCCTTTTCTGCTATGTTGTTTGAGTTTTTTTATTTTTTATTTTTTTTATGTTATATTGTTTGATTTTTTTTTTATTTTTATTTTATGATGTTTGTTGATGATTGTGGAAGATTGATGTTTGATGATTGTGGGAGATTGATGATTTTGAGAGGTTGATGATAAAAAATATGGGTTTCCAGGAAACATAGAAATAGGGAGAGAGAAAAAGAGGGAGAGAGGGGATCTAGAAGTTTGGAAGAATGAAATTGAGATGTAGTTCATGGTTGTGGAGATTCATATTAGATGGACGATAGAGATCCAATTTAGATCTCCTTTTTTAATTTTTTTGTTTAACATTTAATTTAGTTTGTTTTTATTTTTTAAAATATGATAGGGGCAATTTAGTCTTTTTACCTATTGTACATATCATTTGTATTTTTCTATCATCTCAGTGACAGAATGGTGTTTTTTTGGATAAAAATAAAATTGTATGAGGAAAAATGAGTAATTTAGCAAAGGTCAGTTGGGGTTTTAGGATTTTCCCTATATATATGTGGCAGCTTTTATGCTGTTAGGTGGGCTGGCTACATATGTCAACTTTGATTGAATCAATTATTCATCAAACAGTAAAGATATATAGACAACAGCGCCGGCCATGAGACAATAGCGAGGACACGGTTGTTGTTGTGGTTTTTTGAATTTTGACTTTGATATGGGGGGTGACAAAAATTTATGCTTCTTGTTTACCTTTTTCTATTAGGTAACATTCACAATTGAAGCCTTTGAAGGAGAAATGGACCTCCATTTATGGACCGGCAGCCTTCCTCTCCAAGTCCGCGCGTCTCCATTTTCCCCTTCACGAGCGCCTATTCTGGACGGATTCAAATTCACGTTCAAATGCATCACATCTCGCGCTTTTGTCGCTCAACGTGGCGCATCGAAGCTATCTTCATCCTCTTATCTGTTCAGCGGGCTTCATGAGCAGGATTGTATGACAACATGTGATGGGCCCATTTCGCGTCAGTGGGCTCGTCAACACTAAATTTATTGGACTGGGCCATAATTTATATTTTGGATCTACAATATTTTCTAGTTGGGCTGAATATTTTTTGGTGCAAGTTTTATCTAATACAGTTCTAAACTTGACAATTATGGTCTAGCTGATTATATATAGGGGTTTTAATCAAAAATGACCTTTATTTGATGACCCTTTGGGAAATTACCCTTTCTTTTTCAGATCTTTCCTGATGGACATTTTTTGGACAAAAATATCCTTGATTACAATGCTAATTACCACTTACCCACCCCTTTTCAGATTCATCACTCTCTCTGCCAAATTTTCCCTCTCATTCTCTCAAGCTGAATTTTCAAAATTTTTCTCTCATTCTCTACCAAAACTTGGGCGACGGGCCTCTCCTCCCTCTCCTCTTCTTCTTCTTCTTCTTTCTTTTTTTTTCCTGCCTTGGTTCTGGGTCGCGAACCCAGAACCAGATCTGGTTCTGGGTTCGCGACCCAGAACCAGACGGTTCTGGTCGGCGACGAACCCAGGTTCGTCGCCGAGCAGAACCAAGGCAGGAAAAAATAAAAAGAAAGAAGAAGAAAAAGAAGAAGAGAGGGGTCTGGTTCTGGGTCGCGAACCCAGAACCAGATTTCTTTTTTTTTTTTTTTTATTTTTTTTGTGTTTGTTTGTTAATTATTGATTTGATAATGTTGTTGTTGTTGTTGTGGAGATGATGATGTTGATGAATTGGATTGATGATGTTGATGAATTGTGGTTGATGATGTTGATGAATTGTGAGAAATTATGAATTTTGATATTGAAGGAATGAGAGGGGTAATTTTGTTCAAAAAATAATAATAAGGTTCGTTTTGATAATTCAGAAAACTAGAAGTCTATTCTGTAATTTTTAAAAATACTTTTAAGGGCGCTTCTTGGATAAGAAGCGCTCTCTATGATAAATAGAGTAATTACAAAACAACCTCAAAAATTTGTTTAATTACGAATTTCATCTTGAATTTTTAAAAAATAATAATAAGGTCAGTTTTGATAATTCAGAAAACTAAAAGTCAATTTTGTAATTTTAAAAATATATTTAAGGGCGCTTCTTACCCAAGAAGCGCCCTCTATTCTAAATTTAATAATTACGAAATAACCCTAAAAATTTATTTAATTACGCAATATATATAATTGAACATTTATGTTGACATTCTCAACCTTCAGGTTGGGAATCCCAACCTAAAGGTTGGGAGTTCCAACCTTGATTCAATATTCATATTTGAAATCTCAACTTCAAGGATGGGAATCCCAACCTTGAGGTTGGGAATCCCAAACTTGAATAAACATCTAAGGTTAGGATTCTCAACCTTTAGGTTGGGATCCCAACCTAAAAGTTGAGAATCCCCAATCTTTGATATTCAATCCTATTTGGAATTCCCAACCTCGGAGTTGAGATCCCAACCTATAGGTTGGGATTGATTTCAAAAAATACTCATTAAAGGCGTTTTTGTCATTTCAGTGCTTTTATTAATAATAAAAAATAAAAATGTTACTTTTGAGGATGGCTTCCCAAAAAACACCATTTTCTCAATTTTCCCTTATATATATTACTCTTTCTATGAAAATAGTTTGATACATTTGAGTATTTCACTCTTTTATGTTTATTCTAAACTTCACTATCATAGCCTAACTGATTACATACTTTAGACTTTTTTCTTTTATGAGAATAGAGTATGTAGTCTCATTAAAGTTGTTTGGATGTTGACATATTTTGTAATATTAAAGATGTTTTAATAGTTCGATTAATGTATTTATCTATTTATAATATTGAGTGGTTTAAAATGCTTATAGAATAATCACAAATTGAGTGGTTTAAAATGCTTATCTATTTTATAATATTGAGTGTTTCAATTGTCATGAAACGTTTGACCTGCTTATCTATTTTATAATATTGAGTGTTTCAATTGTCATGAAACGTTTGACCATTTCACTCTTTTAAGTTTGTTCTAAACTTCACTATCATAGCCTAATTGATTATATATGTTAAACTTTTTCTATGAAAATAGCGTATGTAGTCTCATTTAAATTTAAGTTTGTTCTAAACTTCACTATCATAGCCTAGATATACGTTAAACTTTTTCTATGAAAATAGCGTATGTAGTCTCATTTAAATTGTTTAGATGTTGACATATTTTGTAATATTAAAGATGTTTTAATAGTTCAATTAATGTATTTATCTATTTTATAATATTGAGTGGTTTAAAATGCTTATAGACGAATCACAAATTGAGTGGTTTAAAATGCTTATCTATTTTATAATATTCAATGGTTTAAATTGTTATGATACGTTTGATGACCATTTGACTTTTTTAAGTTTGTTCTAAACTCTACTATCATAGTCTAGCTCATTATATATGTTAGACTATTTCTATGAAAATAGCGTGTATAGTCTCATTTAAATTGTTTAGATGTTGACATATTTGTATTGTTAAAGATGTTTTAATAGTTCAGTTAATGTAGTTATCTATTTTATAATGTTGAGTGGTTGAAAATGCTTATGGAAGAATGACAAAATTTCCAAAACCATTGTTAGTTGGCTTCATAAAAGGAGGATTTATTGGAAGAAGCATTCCTTGGAGAGTGCTTATTTTATTATTATTATTTTAAAATAGATATCCATCAAATTCCTATTAAAAACGTGCTCAGTTCACGATCAAACCCTACTTTTGTAGTTTAGATATGTACTTTTATAATAAGGAGAAAAAACTATCTTCATGAGCTTACTAACGTAGAATTGAACTCTCAACACATTAATGAATGAGAAGTGTTTTTTTTTTCATTTTTTATTGTTTTGTTTTGACTTAGGGGAGAGAGGATTTGGGAGACCTTACTTTTATTCATAAATATGGTTATCAATTAGACTATGTTTATAACCACCATTTTAGAGAGTACTTATACATAGTTTTTTTTTTTTTTTTAATGATAGTGTCATTTTTGTTTGGCAAAATTGAACTGGAATTAATTCTAGTCCAATCATGTGTTTGGCATTAGATGAGATTGACTAAATCCTTCTCATTTAATGACTTTGTGGTTGATTAATCCCACCGGAACAACACACCCCACCACACCCCAACCCCCTCCTTTTTTTGTTTTTTTTTCCTCACTTATTTTACTAAACTATTTATATAATAAATTTAAAATTAATTAAAAATGTAATTTTTTAACAAGGAATTTAAAGCATTATTTTTTTAAATTAATGCTAAATATATTTTTTTTAAATTAAATATATTATTTTTCAAAAAAATTAATATTATTTAAGTTTTAAAATATTTTATTTTTAAGAAATTTAATTTTTTATTTTTTTGAAATTTATTTTAAATGGTTTTATTTTATTAAAAAATAATTGAATAATGTTCTTAAGCAGAATAGATATTCAATTAATGGGACCTAACAATCACATGTATAAGTCTTTGACCCTAATATTTTATAAGTTTCGACTTATTTGGATTATTATTTACGTTATGATTTATCCTTATAAATATCGCCACTCGTTTGCCACAACTTGTATCACCAAATTAATTTTTCTCTCATGGAAACAAATCAGTGTCTGTGTATTCCCATATCTTTTCTTCTATTTCTTTGTTCCAATATTTCTTTCTCATCATTGTCAACCAACAACATTACCATCGATGAAAATGCACTTATTGCCCTTAAATCCCTTATAACTCATGATCCAGAAAATATATTGACCTATAATTGGTCTACGAGTATATCTATATGTAATTGGATTGGTGTCACTTGTACTGTTCGTCATCGTAGAGTCATAGGCCTGAATATCTCGTACCTCGATCTTGTAGGTACTATCCCACCTTAACTAGGAAATCTTACTTTCCTTGCATATCTAGCCATCAACAACAATAGTTTTTATGGCTTTCTTCCCAATGAGTTGGCTCATTTACATCGATTGAGATACATTAATTTCAATCATAACAAGTTTTCGGGTATTGCACCCTCCATTTTCAACATATCTTCGTTGCGCGAACTCAGACTTGGACACAACCAATTCACATCCTTGGTCAACGTATCTGGTGGTGGACCAAACTTGATGTTACTTGATTTGTCTGAAAACTTGTTTGCGGGGGAAATACCAACGTCTATATTAGAGTGCAAGCAGCTCCAGTTCCTGAACTTGTCGTTTAACAATTTCAGTGGAGGCATACCAAAAGAAATGGGAAACTTGACAAAGCTTAAAATGCTATCAATTGGTTATAACAAACCTCAAGGTATGTTGATTAACATTAATTGTTGATTTTAATCGGTCAATAATTATGATAACTTAATGAAAACGTTATTTGTAGGAGAAATTCCAAAGGAGCTTGGCAATCTTGCAGAATTGGAGAAATTGTCGCTAGATTCTAATGTCCTATTATGAGGGAAAATTCATTCACTTATTTTCAACATTTCTTCCTTATGGTACTTAAATTTTGCATATAATAGTCTGACAGGTTATCTTCCTGACAAAATGTGTTCACAACATCATCAACTTGCTCTTAAAACACTCAGGTTGTCTGACAATCAAATTACGGGTACAATTCCATACAATTTGTGGCAATGTAAAGAGCTTACTGTTGTTTCCTTATCATATAATCAATTCACTGGAAGTATACCAAGAGATATTGGCAACTTGACATTGTTAAGATTCGTAGCTCTAGGTGGTAATAATTTAATAGGTAGGTTCATTTATTTATTTATTTTGAAATAGGTAGATTAATTTATTACTCTATGATACTATAGATTTTTATTTTTATTGTGGACCTAATCATTAATTATGTTCACAAGCAAGTGACATACCTAATGAAATTGGTAATCTTCATAATCTTGAGATCTTGGGGATTGAATCCAACAAATTAATTGGCCATGTTCCAGCCACGATCTTCAACATTTCAACAATGAAAGCACTTAACCTTGGTAACAATACACTCTCAGGAAGTCTTTCATCAAGCTTTGGCTTTGGGCTTCCAAATGCTGAGGTTGTTGATTTTGTGATGAATAATTTTAGTGGGCCATTTCCCAACTTCTTCACCAATTCTTTCAAGCTCCATTTTCTGGAACTGGGAGGGAACTCATTCTCAGGATCTATTCCCAGCAGAATAGGTAATAGCTTACCACGTCTTAAGTGGCTAGGATTATCAACTAATCACTTCACATGTGCTACTGATCCATATTTGAGCTTTCTTACCTTTTTGACAAATTGCAAAAATTTACGAGTAGTGGGCTTAGAAGAAAATCCACTGAATGGCCTCCTTCTAAGTTCTATAGGAAATCTTTCCATTTCCTTGGAATAACTTTCCATGGCCAGTTGTAACATCAGTGGAAGCATTCCACAAGAAATTGGCAAACTGAAAAACTTGGTATCCCTATTCTTGGGCAACAACAAGTTGACAGGATCAATTCCGGTTACACTTGGAAACTTGCGGGAACTTCAAGGATTGTTTCTTGAATATAATAAACTAGAAGGATCCATTCCGGATCAACTTTGTCATTTAAATAATCTGGTTGATTTGTCTTTAGAAAGTAATAAGCTCTCTAGAGCTATTCCTGCATGTTTGGGTTATCTAACTAGTCTAAGAGAACTCCTATTGGTTCCTAATGGGTTAACTTTTGTATACCCTCATCTCTTTGGAACCTAAAGGACCTGGTCCACTTGAACTTTTCATTAAATTTTCTAATTGGAACTTCCATTAGAATTTAGAAAGTTGAAGGTTGTTATAGATGTTGATTTGTCTAGGAATCATTTAATTGGTGGTATCCTAACCACAATTGGAGGCCTATAAAATCTACAACATCTCTCCTTTAAAATATAATAGCTTACAAGGTCTGATTCCTGAATCATTTGGGGATTTAATAAGTTTGGAATTTTTGGATTTGTCCAATAATAATCTCTTCGGAGTTATTCCCACATCTTTGGAGGCACTATTGTTCCTCAAATATCTAAACTTGTCATTCAATCAGTTAGAAGGAAAAATTCCTACACAAGGACCTTTTGCAAATTTCTCTTCTAGTTCATATATGATGAACCATGCACTGTGTGGTTTGCCCTAGTAACAAGTCCCCTCATGCAATACTACCATTCATGCAAAATCAAGGATCATTGTTGTTCTATCTATTACATCGCCACTGACATTTGTTATCTTCTTAACTTTGAACATTGTGTTGAAAACACATCGAAGGAGGAGGAAAAAACTACCGCCTAATCTTGATGGTATTGATGTATCATGAGCAATGTGGAAAAGAATTTCTTACCAAGAACTTGTTCAAGCAACTAATGGATTGGATGAAAGCAACCTACTAGGCAAAGGGAGTTTTGGTTCAGTTTTCAAAGGGAGACTTTGTGTGTTGCACAAATGATGATCTTAAAGCAGTGGTGTTAGAGTACATGCCTAACAGAAACCTAGCAAAGTGCTTATATTCTAATGATAACTTTTTGGATATATTGCAAATGTTGAAAATAATGATAGATGTTGCATCAGCTTTGGAGTATCTTCACTTTGGTTATTCAACCCTTATTGTTCACTATGATGTTAAGCCTAGTAATGTATTGCTAGACCAAAGCATGGTTGCTTACTTGAGTGATTTTGGCATTGCAAAACTATTAGTTGAAGAAAATATGACACGGACACAAACCTTTGCCACAACTGGTTATATAGCGCAAGGTAAAAATGTTCCAAACTTTTCTTTATTTTCTATGTAGTTTTTTTTTTTTTTTTTATATATATGTGTGTGTGTGTGTGTGTATTTCTAGTAATATTGAAGCTAATAAGCTAATAAAATTATTTATAAAGTATGGAAGAGAAGGAATAGTGTCTTATAAGAGTGATGTTTACAGTTACAGTATCATGCTAATGGAAGTATTCACAAAGAAAAAGCCGACAGATGAAATTTTTATAGGTGAGATGAGCTTGAGGCAATGGGTTGGTCACTCATTAAATCATTGAATCATAGAAGTGTTGGACAACGATTTACTACGAGTTGAAGATGAGCATTTCTTTGCAAAGGAACAATATGTATCATCCATCTTAACTTTGGTCATGGATTGCACCATAGATTTCCATGAGGATAGGATTGACATAAGAAATGTTTTAAGTAGACTCATAAAAATTAGAGCTACATTTTCATCTAGTATAGAGGGCATCATGTAAGCATAAGGAGATCAAAATAAGCCCTCATATTGATATAATGACTTCTTGTTATTACAAAATTAAGGGATTATTATTGTTTTTGAATTATTATTATTTTTAGTTAATATGTGTAGATATATATATTTCAAGATACTATCCGTGATGGAGATGACTTGAATTTGAATCGTGATCAAGTTCAATAAATACTCTTTGCCACCCCAAGTCACATTGATCGATTGTGCCTAAAATAAATTAAAATATAAGTTTTTGAAATTCCATTATTATATCTCCACTAATTGTTGATATCTTTATATAGAAATCCAAGTGATATGCAATTAGGTTGGTAAGCTCCAACAAATGGTTTAGTTTTGTTGATCAATCACGTGTTTAACTATTTCATAATTTTCATTTATATGAAGTGGCTTATAGACCATGGCATTTGTTTATTAATTATCGGTTTTGAATTATGTTATTGTATGAGCTTAATTTAGTTAATGATGATCATGAGAGAATGGTATAAATTTTCTCTATATGCAAGTTTATTTAATTATTATTACAAGGTCCGAATTTAAGTGGATCCAATAAATAAATTAAGCCCAAAATGAAATAAATAAATGGGCCCAACTTTTAAGTGAAGTCCTGTTTGAATGATTTTAAGTGGAAACTTAAATAATATTGAGGCGGCCGCCTTGTTTTGGATGCGCTCTCATTTATTGATAAAGGCACCCATTCATTTTAATGAAAAAAGTAGGGGTGGCAAAACAAGTGAGTGTGTTGGGTTGAGCCAAATTTGATTTGATTCGTTTATGAATTCGACCAATTCGACACGAATTCGTTTAATAAACGGGTCAACATTTTTGGATTCGACACAAATTCGTTTATAAATGAGTGACATGACACGGCATGATTAATTCGTTTATTAGTTGGATCATAAAGGATCCAAACCCGTTAATTCATTTAACCTATTTAACTTTTAATTGTTAATTCGTTTAACCCATTTAACCCGTTTAATTCATTTAATTTGTTTTAACCTATTTAATTCGTTTAAAGGAATTCGTTAAAAGAATTTGTTAATTCGTTAAACGAATTAATCAAATTAAAAGCTTTTATTCTTCAATATTGTTCTTCAATATTTAAATGAATTCCAAATCTTCATCAACTTAAAATCTAGTTTGTACTTTTGCTTAAATTCAATTAAACCAGCCAAAATGCACTTCGATTAAACCAATCAAAACGCATAATCTTTTCCTTCATCATGTTACCCAAATTAATCTACAATGAACTCAAAAAAATGAAAAAAAAAAAATACAATCCAGATAAACAAAAAACCAAAAGCTCAGATCAAGTCAAGAACCATTTTTCATAAATATTCAACACAAGCCAATTTCAATTATAGATATCCATTGCATCCAAAATTGTCAATATTGAAGAGCATAGTAATTTCACAAATAAGACAAAAATAATTTTACACCAATTAAAAAAAATAACAACAATAATCAAAAGAAAAAAAAACCCAGGGGCATATTTGCTGCGATATGAGGTAGACAGTGAATTGATGCCGACACACGGGGATCAGGACAATCACATCGAGCACCTGATGGAGTGCAAGCTGTTGGCAAAGGCGAGACAAAGATGTTGTGACGAAGGCAGGATGGTGACTATAAGCCATAAGGGAGAAAGGGTGGTGGTGACGTCAACCGTGATGGAAAATGGGTGGTAGTGATTGTGAGCTGTGAGGGAGAAAGGGTGGTGGTGATTGTCAAGGAGAGGGGTGGAATAGGTGGTGGCAACCATGAGGGAGAGGGGTGGAATGGGTGGTGGTTGCCGAAAATGAAATTAGTTGTGGTGTTGGTGATTAGAGCATAAAAATATAATTTTAATATTAGAAAATTGACTGCATTTGTCAAAAATATGTTACTTAATTAAACAATTTTATTTGATTATTTTTACGAATGCATTTGGTTTGATCATTTGATTTAATGTATTTTTATGCTCATAAAATTGATAATTTTGACATAATTTATGAGTACTTATTTTGGGCTTATGGTGTTTTTCAGAAATAAAATAAAAAACCCAATTTAAAGAACATCAGCTCAAGTGCACAAGACCTAAATGTTACCGGGGTTCAGCAGTTGAACACAAAGACAGTCAGACCTCAAATTTCTCCAGTCCCAAGCTTCATGGCCCATACACTCCCACCAGATTTGATTTTCAAATTTGAAAAATGGTCAAGTGATTTATGGAGATGATGGAGGAAAATTTTGACTTTCAAATTTGAAAAAAAAAGTTGGATGAGATATGGTTGATGGAGTGATTTGTGGAAATGAATTGGAATTTAATTTGTCTCTCAAATTTTGGAAGTAGTAGTGATTTATGGTGATGGATTATGATCAAGATGGAAAGATTTTGAACAAATTTTGTTTGTTTGAATTTTGAAATCAAATTTGAATTTTGAAAGTCTTCCTTTTTCGATGAAGTGAAGATCTTATGGAAAGGCTTTTTGCTTCTACAAATAGGGTATCTGGCAACACATCAAGGAAACCAATTTGAAAGAGAAAATCAGTGTTTCAGAAAGAAAATGTCTTGCTAAATTATTTTCATACTTTCTTTGTAGAATGTGTGAAATAATGAGCAAGTTAGACTAAAATTAGAGTGAGGCTGAGGGGTGATCTTAATTGTAAGGTTACTGTTATTTAAGTTTGTTTGTTTTCAAGCTTTTCAATGTCTATGTTAAACTCTTTTTGAAGTTTTAATTCAGAAATTATATTTTACAGTTTCATATAAATTCAGTCAAGCTTTTTTTATGTGGTTCATGTTAAAATCATACTTTTTGGATTTATAAATTTATAAGTTGATTTTTTACTATAGTATTGTCAATTTGATATATTGTCGTTCTTAAATAATTTATAAATTATATCTTAGTCTGTTCTTAAATGTAAAGAGTTTTGCAATTATCACTGTATTTTTATTTGATCTTCAAATCCATATTTTCCAACTGTTTGTTTGGGATGTGAAACATGCAATTGAGTAGTAATTTAAAATCAAACTTGATAATAGATAATTAAACAATTAAGTGATCTTCAAAGCCTTGCTATTTTCTCTATTGGTTGTCATATTTATATTTTTATTCATTCTCCAATTTCTCAAATAATTTTCCCTTCAATTGTTCTCTATTATTTTATTTTATTTTTATAAAGTTTTACTGTTTTGAATTTTTCTTGTTGTTCACTTCTCTGTGGGATCGATACCTTAAAATTTGCTATAATAACTGCTTAGCCGAAGGTGATATTTTGGGCAAAATCAGTTGGTGACCGTGAGGCATGAGAGAAAAGGGCTAGTGGTGACCGTGAGGGAGAGGAGTGGAATGGGTGGTGGCTAGCGAAAATGAAATTAGTTAGGGTGGTGGTGACTATGAGGTGTAAGGGAGAAGAGATAATAGTGACCGTGAGGGAGGAGAGGGTGGAATGGTGGTGGTGATCGTGAGAGAGAGGGGTGGAATGGGTGGTGGTTGTCGAAAATGAAATTGGTTAGGGTGGTGGTGACCGTGAGACATGAGGGAGAATGAGGGATGGACAGATGGTGTGGTGGTTGCCAAAAATGAGTTAGGTTTAGGGTTTGGTTAAGTGTGAATATATATAAATGCATAATTATATAGTAACCCTATAATATGTTAATATTACAATTTTACCCCTAATTTAATCATGTCAACCTGTGATTCATTTAAGCAAACTCTATTTGATTCGTTTAATAAACATGTTAAATGGGCTGACACGATTACGACACGAATTCGTTTAACTCAAACCCACACCCATTTATTTTTTGTGTATTCGTGTTGACCCGTCATGTCATGACTCATATTACCACCCCTAGAAAAAAGGGATGTGAGTTGCAACATCTAAAATTGAGAAGGGACAAAAAAGAGACAAAGCATGATGAGTTAGTGGTTGAGCCATAGTCATATAAGAAAAAGAGAGAGAGAGAGAGAGAGAGAGAGAGAGAGAGAGAGAGATTGAATGAACGACAATTGAGAGGCGGTCAGCATAGAAAAATAGAAAAAAAGTGATTGTTTATAAATGATAATAGAGAGTGAAGTTGGAGGCGAATATATATATAGATATAAATAGACAATAAACATAGAGAGCTTAGATGGTAGCAAACATAGAATCCATTCAGCAGCAAAACAAGAAAGAAAGTTGTGAGATAAAAAAGTAGATAAAGAAACCGAAAACATTTATGGAGAAGATAGAAGAAGAAACAAAGTATTGAGTTGGAAATAATGAAGAAGGAGATGTCCGTAGAACTTAAATGAAGAAATAGAATGAAACCGGACAGCGGGAGACAAGAAGGAGATATTTGGGTTGAAAGTTGGAAATGAAAGAGGAAGAAGACAAATATGGCATAAAAGCGCCAATGTGGAAGTTAGTGGTGAGCAAATTTGACTTGAATAGTATCAGAAAGGTGGTATACAGGTAGGAATACTATTCTATGAAATTTGAGATATTTGTTTATGGTTATGGATATGTTTTAAGTTGAGTTTAATATGATTTTAGGGTGAATTAAAGATTTCGATGAATTATATGGGAACTCATATTATACCCATATATGAGCAAAAAAGTTTTGTGAGTGGATAGTTTATTTAATTAAATTGATTTATGATAATTATTTATATTCCAACTTTTATTTATTTACCGGTTATTAGAAGTAAATTATTTAATTAGTCAATTAATTTTATAGATTAGAAATTATGTTTTATAATTGAAATGAGAATTTATTTCATATATATGTATATATGTATGTATGTATATTAGAAATTCTAATCGGAATTTTATTCTTTCAACTTGAATTTATTATACGAAATATTTAGAATATTTTAACTAATATTATTTGATGTTTTGAGAAAAAAATATTAATATGTGCTTTTAGAAAAGTATTTATTTAGAATTACACGTATATTCAGAAAGAGAATTATATATATTTGTATAATTAAAATTGTTTAAGATTTGAGAAGAAAATAAAGATGTTTTCAGAACATCAAGAATGTACCATCACTTTTAATGATTAGACTGCACATGTGTGAGTCCAAGAGTTGCCCAGCACGTGTATGATAGATGTCGAAAGAGTCATTGAGTCGTCCAACACATGTATAGCAGATATTATCACTCGCTTTACATGTGTGTTAAATATCTCTACCACGTATATCAGATTTCCTTGATTACTAATCAATTGGTGTAGATTGAGATTTTTTAAGTATGCAGAAATTGTCCATACAAATGTCTATAATTTATTATGAAACAAAATGATACAGGATGTGTTTTCAACATTGTTTTCAAATGTGACTGAATATGGATCATGATTGAGATTTTATTTTTATTACTAGTATTATGTTATGCTTACTGGCTGAGTAGAGATTGAAGACCCACACACGTGTATATGTAACGCCTTTTTTCTGAACTTAGCACCGTAGACGCAATGCACTAAGTGTACTTTTAAGTGTGGGAATAAAATAATTTTTCTTATTTTGGAAGTTGGGGAGAAACTGTTTAATTGGAGTATTTTACAGCTAATTTGAAGTTTTAATGATTTTTAAATATTTTAAAAATTTTATGGGTTAGAATAAAAATTCAAAATTTTAGAGAGGGCAAAGAGAGATTTTACTCAGCCAATATACCGGAATCTGGTGTGAGCATCACATGGAATGAGAACCCATGAGAAAGCACAATTCATGTGAAACAAAAAGGGTCAATGAGAGGTGGACATGTGGAATCCACTAAATTGAGGAGGCCTATATAAAGGGGTTGTCGACAATAAAGGGAAAAGAGGAGAGTGAAAAGAGAGAAGTGACAGAGAGTGAGAGGAGAGACATCCGACAGATCTGAGAGGAGAGAGAGAGTCGTGATCGAGAGCCGCCGTGAGAGGAACGCTGCAAAAAGGAGGAAGCTTTTTGCCAAAAGGAAGGAAGGATAATCGTGGTTAGCTAACTTGACCAGGTTAGTACGCGATCTCGCTACTCTCTTTGTAGGAAGTAAATAAGATAGTTAAGGAACCCTATAAATTGAAATAGGTCATTGGTTGTTTAGAATGTGGAATGTGATTGTCGTGTGAAGTTTGGAGTTGGTAGAATTGTTGAGAAATCTTGTAAAAATTCAAAGTAGCTCGCTGATGAGTAGAGTGTGATAAGTCTGCATTTTAGATTTCTGAAATGCGACCTAGGTGAGGTGGAGAAACTGACAAAATGTTGGTGTGAGTATGTGGTATTAGAATGAGAAAAGGGTTTATGGTTTAGATAGAGATTTTAGTTTTTGTCTCAGTGTAGATTAGCTCGCAAAAGATAAAAGAAAATGAAAGTTAGTGAGATGGTAATCTGTTGAGGATTCTATAAGAGTTAACTTGGAAAGGAAATAATAAAATATAGAATTTTAGAAGCATAAGTAAGAGCGAGCTGAGATAGTGTGTGAGCTCGCAAATAGTAAGTTGGGCAATGCCCGCTCTCCTTTACTGCACCTGCTCGGACTGGGCTCGAGCGACAGCTCGCAAGAAGAGCTGAGTAGGGTTGTAGCCATCATGTGTCTGGTCGAGCTAGCCTAAGGCAGCAGCTCGCAAGGGCAAGCTAAGAGGCATTATGGAACGAGTTGAGCTGGAAAAGGTTGCAGCTCGCAGATAAGGGTAATTGGACGAGCTGTTAGGAGCTCGCAGCTTAAGCTGGTATGAGCTCACAACTTGAGTAGAACTAGCAGTGTTACGGTTCAATAGTCTGCATGAAGTAATAAGTGGCAGTGATGGGATAGAATGGACTAGGATGTGAGGTGTTCTATATGTTTATGTTCTAAGCGAGCTTGTTACTTCATGTAAAATGTAGGTAACCAGCGAGCTGACGTGAGGCGTTGAAAAAGCTAATTTTGAGCGAGCTAGGCTGTGAGTGTGAAAACAGTTTATTTCTATTAAATACATTTTATTTATTTCAGCTTGTGTTGCGAATATATTTTTAAAATTCCTTTAGTTTATAAATGCTTTTATGTTATAATTGAAAAGAAATATATTTCCATATTTTATGATTAACAAACGAGAGAAAATGAGACTTACAAAAAGAAATGAAAATGTTTTCAAAGGCTAGCAGATTACCCAGGATTTATAGAGACCCAATTTATAGCTTTATAGATTTAGACCCAACCGATATCTCTAGCAGTGTATGACAAGTGTTGGGAGGACTAGTCTTACTAACATCGGGGGGATAGAGTCTGTTGAGTCGGTTGTGTTGCCCTCTACATTTGCAGGGTATTATCTTGCTATGTGTCTTGCGATGTAACATTCCACAACGTAGTAGTGGGATGTCTTTATAGTATTGTCACGTTGTGCGCTACTAGCATATACGCCACGTCACTAGTATCTCACATTGTGCGGCATTTGGGTCGGTCGCCATGTAATTATAGCATTCCCTTGGGTTCCCCATTAGTGCATGTTTTTAGAGAGAGAAAGCATACCATTAAAAGCAAATTTTTGAAAAAGTTGTTTTAGAAATTTACTTTAAAAATTGTTAAATGTTTTTAGTACTTTACGAACTAAATTTTAGAACGAGCTTTGAGACACTATAGCAAGATTTTAATACATAAGCTTTTAATAAAAAAAAGGTTTTAGTAAAGAAAATGCTTCAAAGAAAAAATGTTTTTCAAACGTATTCAGAAGATATATTTTAGAAAAGATTTATTTAGATAGAAATCCTTATACACTCACTGAGCTCTATGGCTCATAACATTTTTGGTTTTATGTTATAAAAGCCTTCCAAGTGCAGGAACGAAAGATTGGGGTACCAGTTTGCCGCGTTCAGACTAGGTGGGCCAGACTTTCGACGAAACTGTATAGTTACTTTTGTAAACATTATGATTTGAACACCAATCATGTGTTGCACATATTTTTTATTTTTAATAAATTTTGTAGAACTTTTTATTTTAATGATAATGCCTGCATGTTTTAAATACTTGACTATTTGGGATATTGATGATCATATTTTAGAGAAATTGCTTTAAACTAAATGCGAGATTTTTAAAATTTATGATTCACATGTTTAGTAAAATTATTAATAAATGCGGGTTCGCTCTGCGGTACCCTTTTGGGTTTTATTAGTTAAACTTCAGAAGGGTTTTGTGGGGTATCCAGCAGGACCATCAGGTTCTTTAAGGGGAATCCGAGTCGAGTCCTGTTAGTATAAGAGCCATAAGTCTGTGGACAGGGGTCCAATAGAGGTTTGAAGCATGGTGGTTAAACTAGAGAAGCCTATACCGTTACCCATAAGAGATTTCAAAGAAGTTTATATAGATTATAGTTACAAATTATTCATACAAATTATACAAATGATTTATGCAAATATTTATAGCTTTATTATAATATTAGATTTGAATTTAGTTTTATTGTTTACATATGATATATTTTATTTAGAAATATTTTTTGAAAAGTGATATCGATTCATTGGGCGTTAGGCTCACACTTTTATAAAACCTATTTTCCAGGTATCCGTATTTTAGTTAATCAAATTTTTAAACATGTTTGAAGAATACTTTTATAGATGGAATATCTTTTTCAGATATTTTATAAATATTTTATATATTCAGTACAAGGATCCAACATAATAATTGCAAAGATTTTTGGTTTGTTCAAATTATGTTTATAATGAAATCATGAGATATATAGAGATTTTTTTAAAAGGCTCTCAAAAAATTGAGATTTCAATTAGAAATATCACTATTTTCATGGGATTCTCCTAGACTTAAAAGAGAAGTTAGGATGGGTCCCGTCAATTATCTATTATGAATACATGCATTTTAATATAATGTGGAGGTGCTTTAAAATTCATTATATTTATGATGAAATCATGAGATATACAAAGACTTTTTTAAAAGGCTTTCAGAAAATTCATATTTCAATTAGAAATATCACTATTTTCATGAGATTCTCCTGAACTTAAAAGAGAAGTTGGGATGGGGCCTGTCAATTATCAATTCTGAATACATGCATTTTAATATAATGTGGAGGTGCTTTAAAACAAACATAAAATAAAATCAATTGTGGAGGTACCACAATATTCCATTTTAAAGTATGAAAAATTTATTTAAAATGTTCGATGTTAATTCGTGTCTAGCGTTTTCCCAACAAAAATAATTTTTCTAGCACCAATATTATATATAGTAATCACCATTTAATGCAATTATTGATAGCATAACAATATTGCTTTAAATAAATGATAATGAGTAATACCCAACTCATAATTTATTAACTAACACTTTATTCATAATGTATACAATAAATTATTAGAGTAAATCTTATGAAATAGTACCTAATAATGGTGACTTGTTTCACTAGAATAAAAGTACTTATTTGAGTTTTATTTACTAGCACTAGAACTGGCTATGATACAAACAAAAAAGTTGTTTGTATCATACGTACAACACAAAAGAAGATCATCCAACCGTTGGATGATGAAGAATTGGATCCAACGGTTAGGAATGTTGGAAATAATAATAATAATAATAATAATAATAAAGAATGGGAATGTGTTACCAGCTAAATGGGTACAAAAGACAGAGAAAGTGAATTAAAAAAAAAAAAAAAACCCATTCAATTATCTTTCTCTCTCTTTCCATCGGCTTTCTCTCTCGACCAAGTCTCTCTTTCCCTATCTTCGGCTTCATCCATGGAAGCCATCTGGATTTTGGTGGTGGTGGTAGTGGTGGTGGGTCGGTGGTCTTTGGGTTGATGTTGGTGGCCGTCTGAATGTGTTTGATGGGTGAGCGTGGGGTGTGTTTGATTTTAATGATGGTGGTGGTGCTGGTGGTGATGGGTAGTTCTGCTAGGTGGTTTCTGGGTGTGGTGGATGCATTTGATGGGTGGTTGTGGGTAGGTGTTTGATAGTGGTCCCGTCCATGGTTGCCGTCCATAAGAGGTTTCGTCATCTTCTTCTTCTATTATTCTTTTCTTCTGCCTCTTCTTCTCTTCTTTTTCTTCTCTCCTTCTTCATATATCCGAACCCAGAAATTAGGTTCGAATCGAAACCAGAAAACTGGGTTCTGTTCTAAACCCAGAAGGGTTTTTTTTTTTTTTTTTAAACGTTTTTCCAATTTGATTGATGAGTTTGTGTTTTATGTAGATTTTGGTGATTTTTGATGAGTTTCATCTGGGTTTGGTGATGTTTGATGATTTTGGTGGTGGTGGGTGGGTGGTTTCTAGGTGTTGAAGGTGGTGTCAGTAGGTGTGGTGGGTGTTCGATGTTGGTGGCTGTTCAAGCATGGTAGGTGATTTCTGTCCAACACAACTTTTCTGTGCCTCTTCCTCTTCTTCTTTCTCTTGGTGTGTGTGGTCCTCCAAGTGCTTTTTCGATTTAATTTTATAGGTGTGGGATTTTTGTTTTGGTGTTTTATTATAAAATTCTTTTTGGGTGTTGTTGGTTTTGGTTTTGGTTGGGCAAAATGGATTATTTTTGTTCTATTTTGATATTCAATGTATAGTGTTCTCTTTTATTTAGATTTGAATGGCTTCTATTTAATTGTGTGTGTAGTTATTTGATGTGATAAATTATTGGTGTCACTATGTCCAACATATACACAATATTGGGTAAGTGGCGGGAGAAGATGCATATGACGAAGACAGTTTTGATATGAGGCATACAGAGGTGAGGACAATGATGGGGGAATTGGTTGAGAATTACAAAGGTGATGCATACAATCTGATCATTGAAAACTGTGACCATTTCTGCAATGATGCTTGTGTTAGACTTACTAGGAATCCTATCTCAAGTTGGGTTAATCATGTGGCCAGAATTGGTGAGACCAAAATATTATTAAGGATTGAATTCTGCTGTTTTGATTTTGCTAATCATGAATTGATTGATTTTTCTTTTCATATTATTGTTAGTGTCGGCATGTAAGGCCACTATTGGCATGTAAGTTAGATTGTAGTGGTTAAGTTGATAGTGAAATGAAGGAGATTCGAGGGTTGATTGATTCGTTGTCTAAAAAGGTAGACTTGTTTGGTTTGATTGCATCCAAGAGTAGTTTTAACTTTTAAGAGAATCTAAAAAGGATTTCTTCACATTGAACAACTAAGGAATTCTGTTTTTCATTTTGTGTTCTTTGTAGTTTGTAAGGGTTTATCATAGTTAGTTTTCAAAATCTTAAATTTGTATCCTAGTGTTTTTGAAAGAGTTGTCTCAAGGAATATTATATTGTCTATGATGTTTGTTCTTTTCTTTCTTTTTTTATAAATTTTTTTTTGAAACGTCTATCATATTTATTCTTGTGATAGCAAATTACGGGAATTGTTGTTCGTGTATTTCTTTAGAACTTTGATATGCAAGAAACTGTTTTCTTTGCACATGCATCATTTATAAGTTTTTCAAATTAAATGACTATCCATTGTAATGATTTGCATATTTCTTTGGAACTTTGATATGTAGGGAATCGTTTTCTTTGTATGTGCATCATTTATAAGTTTTTCAAATTAAATGATTGTCTATTGTAACATGGACATTGATACAATTAAGGTTTGCGTTTCTATAAATTGTTTACACCAATATGGTTTTTCATATTTTTGGTTCTTGTGTTCAGTTATGATCTCATACTGATAAATATGCTTCTTTGTTTATGATGTATACTCTACAGGGTTTTTATGCAAATGTGTTCTTTTAGTGACTTTAAATTTAACAAAAATTTGATATCATGAATAGAAGATAAACCTTGTGAAGGGAGAGAAGATATTGACAAGCAAATCGAGCAGATTCACTTCTTTGAATTCTTCATCATCCTAATCGTCTTCTCTTTATTCTACAACAATACAAGGCAGAAGTAGAACCGGGTGGCATGCCCTGCTCCATCTTCACTTTTGACTCTTCGGATAAGGCTATGATACGAACATAAAAAAGCGTTTGTATCATAGGAATTGGAGAAAAGAAGAGAGGTAATGTTTGTGTACATGTAACATCCCATTTGTTATGATACCCATTAAAATGTTGAAGGTTTCTTTAAATTTGGGAATCATTTTGTGAATATATTGTTGGAGGGGATTGCTTTTGCTATAATCAGCTTTAGTTATTTAATTTCAATTTTTGAGTTATGAAAACATTTGTTTGGTTTGAAGAATATTTTTTATTTTGGTTTGGTGTTGTGTTATTGTTCTTGATTCTCTCACTTTTGTGCTCTTGGTATGTAGATATATTGTGTAAAATCGAAGGAATGGCTACAAACGTTGACAAGAATATCACGTGGGTTCTGTTTTGTGGACCATATTTTCCTGCTTCTCATATTTATAGTAAAGAATACTTGCAAAAATATCCTTTTATGCAGGTACAATTACACATTTATGATGATATGTGTTGCATATATATAGATATATAGGAAAAGGTGATGAAATCTTTGGCCCCATCAATGAATCTGTGAGTACTCTTAATTTGTTTTTGTTTTGATATGATGCTGTAGTTGTTTTGAACATTTGATATGATGTTTGGTTTTAAAGATTTGATAAGGGTGGATGCTTGACCATTTAGTTGATGAAGCCAAATATTTTGTTTCGATTGTTCCTTTTGCTGCCACGGTTCCCTTCAAGATACAGATCACACCTTGAGATCACTTTTTGCATTTTGACGATATAGATGGATAGTGAGAAGGCAAGCTTATGTGCTGCTCAGCTTATTTTTTTGGTCTTGTAGTTGCACCTGTTATTTGATCTTGACCTGATCGTTGGATGCATTTAGACTTATGTCATTTTAACGTGTTTGATATTGAATGTAAGTGGAACGCTGTGGTTTTGAAATTCCTCCTTTGTTTTATATTATTCTAGAATAAAACAAATGTTATAATCCACATTGTTGCGAAAAGAATAAGTATACATTTGTGTTAATAGTAATATCTGTTTTTTGGCTTATGATATTGACTAGTTTAGGTAAACACTGGAAGGCAATCTCTATTGCTGGGTTTGGTCTTCTTTGGTGCTATATTGCAACAAATTAATCATGAAGTCTTATGGAAATGGGTAATCGTATTGAGAGTTGCCAAGTATGACTGTTGTAGGTGTGGAGAGAATGATATATATTTTTCCTAAAGTACTTTAGATTAACTCATAAATTCCTTGTGGAATCTAAAATTCATTGATGGGAACATAAATTGACATTGTGGTACCTGACCATAGTATGCATAAATGATTAGTGAATCCAAGCTATTTAGCTTGGTTTAATTTGCACTTAGGATATTATTTGAAAATTATTGCATCTTATGATCATCATAATATCAGATATACTGAATTTAATACTTAGATGGTTAAAAAATGATGGTTTATAGAACAATTTTGTACTTCAGTAATTGCTTTGTCCTACAAAAAGTATATGACATGTAGAATGATTCTATTAATATGAGTTTGAATGCTATAGAAGCCAGTCATGTCTCATCATCTTAACTATGATCATCATTGCACTTGGACATCGTCCTTTTCATAATTTGAATAGTTAAATAATTATTTCTATGCATTTTTACAGGTCATTGATCTTGAGGGATTAATGAAGGTCATGCCTTGAAAGTTGGCTGTGCAATTGAACAATCCGTCTTTGAATTTAGACTTCTGCCAATCATCACTGACTCGCAGTTTGCATACACATGCTGGTTTTTACAGATAATACCTCAATTAATTGGTGTTAGACTAGGATCTGGGTGTTACATAAATTTGGTCTTCCCTGAAGATGTTGCACGTCTTGAGGGATGTTTGCATTTTAATGTAACTTTGAATTAGTCATTATAATACTGGTTTTGCAAATTGTAGCACGATAAGGCTATAGTTTAACATTTTCCATTTTAGAGTCTCAAAATTAAAAAAAAAAAAAATGACATAGAATTTTTGGGTATAATGGAAGTATTTTTATTGGAATAAAGAAGTATGTGGTAAATATATTCGCATTGTTATATAATAAATGAAAATAATATAGACAAAGAGTAGGAGTAGAAGAATAAATAATATAAATAATACAATAATATGTATTAGATAATAACAAACAAATAAAAGTATGCAAATAAAGGAAATAACAAGGAGAAAAAAAATGAGAGACAAGGAGAGCAATGAGAGAAGGGAGAGAACCGAGAATGAGGGAGAGAATTTTTGTTTTGCATTTCATTTCATTATTCACCATAAGAGGAATGAACAAGTACACATATATATAGAGAAGAATTGGGTAAATATCCTTTCTTAGTTTCATAAATGGTGAAAATACTCTCTCACACTTTCATTATTCTCCAAAATCCTTTATAGCATCAAAATAATTTTTGATTAATAATGTACCTTGAACTTGTTTCATAGAACCGAATAAAGTTTACTCAAGTTTCATGTTTCAATTTTAAATAAAGTTGAAGCTTGCTTAAAAATTAAATAAAGAAATAAATTCACTATATTTGTCACATGAGTATAGTGCCATAACCCCATAAACATGGTTGGAAAAGTGCAATCACATTCAAAAGGAAAAACTTAATCCTTTTTGTAGTGTTCAACAAACTAATATTTTTATGTATTTATTAAACATCATAAAGATAAAAATGTAAATGAAAAATTAAATCCGAATGGAAAAAAAAAATCCTTAAAATTATATTAAAAATAGATATAAATATTTTTTTGTATTTATAAGCTATAAATTGAATAAACTTATTTTCTTCAAAAATATAATTTAATAATATTTTAATACAATAATTCAATTTATGTTATTATATTTAACTATATTTTAAAATTGAAAATTAAAAATTAAATTGGATTACAGTAATATGGGTGTGTGACCACACTAAAATAGTGGTGTGGCTATGTACCAATACTAGAGTTAGCATGCAACCACACCAGGATGTGAGTGCGGCCACATACGTACTCTAATGTTAGTGTGTGGTCACACCTTTGTTGGAGTGCGATTGTGCTATTAATGGGGTGCGACCGCACTAAATCGATGGTATAGTTGTGAACCAACATTAAAGCACCTCTTGTCATGCCTAAAGCCACCGTGATAGGAGAGCCTTCCATTACGCTTAAGTGTGACGAGAGGCTGTCCCATCACACTCAAGTGTGATGGGAGGCTGTCCCGTCATGTCTATGTGTGACATAAGGCAAGTGTGATTAGAAAGCCTCTCATCACGGCTGAGCGTGACGGGAGAGCCTTCCGTTACACTCAAGCGTGACGGAAGAGCCTTTCATTACTCTTAAGCATGAGGAGAGGCTCTCCCATCACGCTTGTGTATGACATGAGGCGAGCATGATTAGATGCACTGGTATGGCTGTATGGCCTCGCTAAAACAATGGTGCAACTGCACATCTATCTTGGAGTAGGTACACGGCCGTACTAAGATGTGAGGCAATCGTGTAGCCATGATCAACAAAAGACTTGCATTTGTATGAGTGTGTGACCATGTTGAAACAATGGTGTGTTCGCACACCAACTCTGGAGTAAGTAGGTGACCGCACCAAGATGTGAGTGCAGTCGCGCATCTATAATAAATGAAAGGCTTACATTGGTATGGGAGTGCGGCTGCGCACCAACACTGAAGTAAGTATGCTGTCGCACCAAAATGTGAGTGCAGCTGCGCAGCCATAATCAATGAAAAGCTTACACTTATATGGGTACGCGGTCACGCTAAAACAATGGTGTTGTCACGCACTAACATTGGGAACAATGAAAAACTTATATTGGTATAGATGTGCGGCCACGCTAAAATAATGGTGCGGCCGCACACTAACACCAATGTTAGTGCGTAGCTGCATCAGGATGTGAGTGCAGCCGCACACTCATAATCAATGAAAGGCTTGCATTGGTATGAGAGTGCAGTCGTGCTAAAACGGTGACGTAGCCATACATCCTATGCCATGATGTGAGCGCGGTCGCACACCCAGGACTGGTGGAAGGCTTGCGCTTTAGAATTTATGAAAATTTGACGTTTTAAAATTTGTTAATTGGATGTGTCCACCTAAAATTATTAAATATAAAAATATTAAGAGAAAATTTCATTTTAATCGATAATGTTTAATATTAAGCTTATAGGTTTTGAATATCCGTCATCTTTAACGTTTTAGAAATTCATCAATTTAGTACCTTTGATCGTTTAACTACGGTCAAACGTGATGAAAACCATATAAAGACTAAACTACTCTTAATCAAAATTAAAAAATACGCCAAGAAAAACAAAAATTGACGTTAAAATGGAAGTTAGAGTTGTTCAGGGAATAAGTTGACGTTACGTACTTCTTGAAATGGATGTTGGAGTTATTCAAGGCACAACTCTGACGTCATGCTAATGTCATACCTTCATTTTGTTCAATTTAAACAACTTTAGACGTTGTGCTAAACGTCTAACATATTCACTAAACAACTTTGACGCTGGTGGGAATAAGTTGACATTATGTACTTATTAAAATAGACATTGGAGTTGTTTATGGAACAACTTTAATGTTTGCTGATGTCATACGTCCATTTTTGTTAAGTTTGAATAACTTTGGACGTCGTCCTAACATCAAACTTGTTCATTAAACAACTTGGATGTTGATCTCAACAAGATGATGTCACATAACTTGTTAACATAACGTTGGAGTTATTGATGGAACAATGTTGACGTTTGCTGACATCATACGTCCATTTTTGTTAAGTTTAAACAACTTCGGACATCGTCCAAATGTCAAACTTGTTCACTAAATAACTTGGACGTTGATCTCAACAAGATGACGTCACATAACTTGTTAACATAACGTTGGAGTTGTTGATGGAATAACGTTGACGTTTTCTAACGTCATACGTCCATTTTTGTTAAGTTTGAACAACTTCGGATGTTGTGCTAACGTCAAACTTATTCATTGAACAACTTCGACGTTGATCTCAATAAGATAACGTCACATAACTTGTTAACATAACGTTGGAGTTATTGATAGAACAACTTTGACGTTTACTAACGTCATACGCTCATTTTTGTTAAGTTTGAACAATTTTGGACGTTGTCCTAACGTCAAACTTGTTCACTGAACAACTTCGATATTGAGCTCAACAAAATGACATCACATAACTTGTTCACACAACGTTGGAGTTTTTATTTGAACAAGTTTAACGTTTGCTGACGTCATACGTCCATTTTTGTTAAGTTTAAACAACTTCGGACATTGTTCTAACATCAAACTTGTTCATTGAATAACTTTGACGTTGATCTCAACAAGATGATGTCACATAACGTTGGAGTTGTTCATGCAACAACTTTGACATTTACTGACGTCATACGTCCATTTTTGTTAAGTTTGAACAACTTCGGATGTTGTCCTAACGTCAAACTTGTTCCTTGAACAACTTCGATGTTGATTTCAACAAGATGACGTCACATAACTTGTTAACATAATGTTGGAGTTGTTAATAGAATAACTTGAACGTTTGCTGATGTCATGCGTCCATTTTTATTAGGTTTGAACAACTTTGGACGTTGTCCTAACGTCAAACTTGTTTGATGAACAACTTCAATGTTGATCTCAACAAGATGACGTCACATAACTTGTTAACATAATGTTGGAGTTGTTAATAGAATAAGTTTAACGTTAGCTAATGTCATACGTCCGTATTTGTTAAGTTTGAACAACTTTGGACGTTGTCCTAACGTCAAACTTGTTTGCTGAACAACTTCGACGTTAATCTCAACAAGATGACGTCACATAACTTGTTAACATAACATTGGAGTTATTAATAGAAAAATTTGAACGTTTGCTGATGTCATACGTCCATTTTTATTATGTTTGCACAACTTTAGATGTTATCCTAACGTCAAACTTGTTTAATGAATAACTTCGACATTGACCTCCATAAGATGACGTCACATAACTTGTTAACATAACGTGAGAGTTGTTAATTAAACAAGTTTAACGTTTGCTGATGTCATATGTCCATTTTTGTTAAGTTTGAACAACTTCGGACGTTGTCCTAACGTCAAACTTGTTCCCTGAACAACTTGGACGTTGATCTCAACAAGATGACGTCACATAACTTGTTAACATAACATTAGAGTTGTTCATAGAACAACTTCGATGTTTACTGATGGCATACGTCCATTTTTGTTAAGTTTGAACAACTTCGGACGTTGTCCTAAAGTCAAACTTGTTTCCTAAACAACTTGGATGTTGATCTCAACAAGATGACATCATATAACTTGTTAACGTCATGTTGGAGTTGTTTGTAGAACAACTTTGACGTTTGCTGACGTCATACATCCATTTTTGTTAAGTTTAAACAACTTCGGACGTTGTCCTAATGTCAAACTTGTTGCTGAACAACTTCGATGTTGATCTGAATAAGATGATGTCACATAACTTGTTCACATAACATTGGAGTTGTTTATGGAACAACTTGGACGTTTGCTGACGTCATACATCTATTTTTGTTAGGTTTGAATAACTTCGGATGTTGTCCTAACATTAAACTTGTTTGCTGAATAACTTCGACATTGATCTCAACAAGATGACGTCACATAACTTGTTAACATAACATTGGAGTTATTGATAGAGCAACTTGAACGTTTGCTGACGTCATACGTCCATTTTTGTTAAGTTTGAACAACTTCGGACGTTGTCCTAACGTGAAACTTGTTTCTTGAACAACTTTGACGTTAATCTCAACATGATGACATCACATGACTTGTTAACATAACATTGGAATTGTTAATAGAACAACTTTGACGTTTGCTGACGTCATACGTCCATTTTTGTTAAGTTTGAACAACTTGGGACGTTGTCCTAACGTGAAACTTATTCCTTGAACAACTTTGACGTTGATCTTAACAAGATGATGTCACATAACTTGTTAACATGATGTTAGAGTAGTTATTGGAACAACTTTGACATTTGCTGATATCATATATCTATTTTTGTTAAGTTTGAACAACTTCAGACGTTGTTCTGATGTCAAATTTGTTCTCTAAACAACTTCGACGTTGATCTCAACAAGATGACATCACACAACTTGTTAATATAACGTCAGAGTTGTTCATGGAATAACTTTTACGTTTGCTGACGTTATACGTTCATTTTTGTTAAGTTTGAACAACTTTGGACGTTATCCTAACGTCAAACTTATTTCGTTAACAACTTCAATGTTAATCTCAACAAGTTGACGTTATTGAACTTGTTGAGAAGAACGTTGAAGTTGTTAACCGAACAACTTCGACGTTAAAGTTAATTTTTAGTAATAAAAAATAGTTTATACAATATAATATTTTATAATAAATTATTATATTTATATATTATTTTAATTATAATATAATATATTTTAATTTAATAATATTAATAATAACCTAAAATACTTATAATATTATTATAATACTATATTTCATAACAAAATATTATATTTATATATTATTTTATTATTAAAATATTATTTTAATATTATTTATTATAAAATTATTGTTTTTAATCTATAGCAACTGGTTGAAACTGGTTGTTGCAGGTTGAAATAAACACTATTTGGTTGCCAGTTGACAGCCAAATGTACTTGTATGGTACGAACAACAAGTTGTTCGTACCATAGCCATTCTCGAAAGCACTTACTAAAGTGAAAAAGCTAATAGTGGCCTTCATTACCCTCTCAACACTAATAGTTGAACCAATCCAACCCCAAGCATAAATACTCTATTCGCGACGGCCATTTTTGAAACTCCATCTCGCTGGTGAACTATGTTAAGGACTATCATCTATCCGCGAACAGGTTACGGAGTTGACAACCATCTTTGAAACTTCATCTTGGAACCGAGTTGCAATTGATGTCCAAGGGAAATAGAATCAAAACAAAACACATTTCATGAAGAAGAATAATACTAGAACTTATTGTTTATAATTTGATTTCTAGAACCATAGAAGAGTAAAGAACTTAATAATCGCGTGGCAACATTTTTGAGGGCCGCTTACATGGTGACAAATGATTGAGAGAGAGCAAGCATAGATGGTTTGTCGGAGGTTTATGAATGGTTAGTTAGACGATCATCTTTTGCTGGTTTCTAAACTTGTGAAACACATTCAGAAGAAGAAGATAATGGCATCAGGGACGTAGCCAGAATTTGATACATTGAATAATTTTTTTTATATAAACTCAATGATATGAAAACATTTTATAAATTAAAAATATATAGACATATCTAGTTAAAAGAGATATTCTAAGTTTTATCCTTCAAAATTCATATTATAAATAAATATGTTAACAAAAATAAAAGTACAAAGATTGAGGAAAATATTTAAATAATAAAATTTATCAACTATGAATTGTAGTTAATGTTATGACATCAACAATATTTCTTTAAATATAGACAATCCACATTTTGACAATCATAAAGAAAAAGTCGACAACTGAAATTTTTATGGGTGAGATGAACCTAAGGCAATGGGTTGGTCACTCATTAAATCATTCGATCATAGAAGTGTTGGACAACGATTTACTACGAATGGAAGATAAGCATTTCTCTGTAAAGGAACAATGTGTATCATCTATCTTAACTTTGGCCATGGATTGCACCATAGATTTCCATGAGGATAAGACCAACATAAGAAATGTTCTAAGTAGACTCATAAAAATTAGAGTGACATTTTCATCTAGTTTATAGAGGGCATCATGTAAGCATGAGGGGATCAAAATAAGCCATCATGTTGATATAATGAATTCTTATTGTAACAAAATTAAGGGATTATTATTATTTTTGAATTATTATTATTATTATGTGTAGACATGTATTTTTTTTTTCCGACATACCATCTATGGTGGAGACAACTTGAACTTGAATTATGATTAAGGTAAATGAATACTCTCTATCACCATGTCATATTGATCGGTGATGCCTAAAATAAATTAAAATATAAGTTTTTAAAATTCCATTATTAAATCTCCACTAATTTTTGATATCTTTGTCTATAAATCCAAGTCATGTGTAATTAGACATTTAGACTTGGTTGGTAACTCAACAAATGATTTAGTTTTGTTGATCGGTCACGTGTTTAACTACTTCATTTGCATGAAATGGCTTATAGACCCATGACATTTGTTTAACTATTTCATTTGTATGAAGTGGCTTAGATCCTAAATTAAAGCATATATAACTGTGGTGTCCATGACTCAAAAACACACTTAATGACATGGCACAAAGGGATTGGAGACTTCTTTATGAAAGTTACAAATGCTATGAAATGATGCCTCTCTTGATTTGGTATGCAATTTGTTTGTTACTGCAGTTGTCATGCAAGCTGTGCAATTCTCTGATGCTATTGTGCAAGCTGTTCAACTCTGATCAGGTGTCAGACAAGCTGTGTAATTCTAATTGGCTTAAACAAGGTCTGCTTGTGGGACAGTGCATGTGGCAGTAGTGGTTGTAGATTCTGAGAAAGCAAAAAGGATTAGAGGGAGTGACTCTAAAGTGTGAGATTGTGAGGCTTGAGAGAACAGTAGACATACTACTTACTGTTCTATAGAAAAGCTTACCATGTTTTGAGAGGCTGAGAGAGAGATCTTGTAATGAGAATAAGTTGTATTATCTTATCATTTGTTTCATAAATGAAATCTCAACAGTAGCTCACAAAGTGGATGTAGATCAAATTGATCGAACCACTATAAATCTCTTGTCTATTTTTTATTTTTTGCAGTCATTACCTATCATATTTGCTCTGTTTTTGCTTGAAATCACTTGGTATATTTGAGTTTTCTATAACAAATTGGTATTTGAGCACCAAGTTATAGGTTAGCTCAAGGTTTAAGGATCATCTGAAAATATAAGTAAGAGCAATGAGTTCGACTCGATTTGAAATGGAGAAATTCAACGGGAAAGGTGATTTCGGGATGTGGAGGAAGAAAATGCGAGCAATCTTGGTTCAACAAAAGTGTGCCAAAGCTCTGGATGGAGAGAAGGATTAACTCGATTCATTATCTACTGAAGAAAAGCAAGAACTGATGGAGACTGCCAATAGCATAATCATTCTCAACCTTGCAGATAATGTTCTACGACAAGTAAATGATGAAGATACTGCAGCTAAAGTTTGGTTAAAATTAGAGTCTTTTTACATGACTAAGTCCCTATCTGGAAAGATTTATCTTAAAGAACAATTGTTTGGTTTCAAAATGGATCCTTCTAAGTCTCTTGAAGATAATTTGGATGATTTCACTAAGTTGAATATTGAGCTTGCTAATGCTGATTCTAATGAAGCATTGAGTGATGAAAATCAGGCCATCATTGTCCTAAATTCCTTACCTGACTCATATAAAGATATGAAAGCTGCAATCAAGTATGGAAGAGATTCACTTACTCTTGAAGATGTACTTGGAGCTTTAAGGTCTAGAGAAATGGAGATGAGGTCAGAAAAGAAAGCAAGCAATGGAGGGGGACTGAATATAAGAGAGAGATCTGAGAAGAAAGACAACAACTACAAGAATAGAGGAAGGTCTAAATCGAAGTCTAGAGCAAAAGGCAAGAAGTGTTATGGTTGTCACAAGGAAGATCACTTCAGACGTGATTGTCCAGAGAGAAAGAACAAGAAAACATAGAAGAATCAAGAGGATGGTGATGCTGCTGTTGTTTCAGACGGTTATGAGAGTGCAGATGTTCTAGTTGTGTCTACCAAGGAATTCCATAAAGAATGGATATTAGACTCTAGCTGTACTTTTCACATGTGTCCTAGAAGAGAGCTTTTCACTACTTACCAGTCAATTGATGGTGGAAAAGTTCTAATGGGGAACAATGTAGCTTGTCGGGTGATTGGTATTGGCATTGTAAGAATCAAAATGTTTGATGGTCAAATCAGAACATTGTCTAATGTGAGGTATATTCCTAACTTGAAGAGGAATTTAATCTCACTAAGCACTCTAGATGAAGCTGGTTATAGCTTTAAGGGAACAAATGGTACATTAAAGATCTCTAAGGGAATTATGACAGTTATGAAAGGTCAAAGGCAAAATGGGCTATACAGTCTTGTTGGAAGCACCATTACAGGTAGCTCAACAGTTGGAATTCAACATGAACAAGACAAAACCAGACTATGGCACATGAGACTTGTTCATGTGAGTGAGAGAGGGCTGAAAGAGCTAAGTAATCAAGGGCTGCTATGTGGAGATTCAATTGGAAAATTAGATTTTTGTGATCATTGCATAATTGGCAAGCAAACTAGGTTGAAATTTAACACTAGCATGCATACATCCAATGACACTCTTGATTATGTACACTCAGATGTTTGGAGGCCTGCAAGAGTTAATTCTCATGGAGGAAATAGATACTTCATAACTATCATAGATGACTTCTCAAGGAAAGTATGGTTGTACTTGATGAAACACAAGAGTGAAGCACTTATTAAATTCAAAGAATGGAAAGCACTGGTGGAAAAGCACTCTGGTAGAAAAGTTAAGAAACTCAGGACAAATAATGGTCTTAAGTATCTCAATGATGAGTTCACTGGTTTTTGCAAACAAAAGGGAATACAAAGGCACATGACAGTTGTTAAAACACCTCAGCAGAACGGTTTGGCTGAAAGAATGAATCGAACTCTTTTAGAAAGAGTAAGATGCATGCTCTCAAATGCAAAGTTACCAACACAATTCTGGGCTGAAGCTGTCACAACTACCTGTTATCTTATTAATAGATGTCCATCTTCTGCTATTGGTTTTAAAACACCAGAAGAGAAGTGGAATGGGGTGCTTGCTAAGTATGATAACCTTAGAGTGTTTGGGTGCACAGTTTATGCCCATTCAAACACTGGTAAATTAGAGCCTAGAGCAGTGAGGTGCATATTCCTTGGGTATCCGGAAGGTACAAAAGGCTATAGGATTTGGTATAAAGGAGATGGTTTTGCAAAAACAATTATCAGTAGGAATGTGACTTTTAAGGAGGATGAGCTTTTGGGTTTATTACAGTAACATACATTGAAAATGAAAATGCTCAGAGTGGAGAAAAAAATTAGATTGAGGTGGAGCCATAACAAGATTCTGAACCAGCTTTCTATAACATTCCTAAAGAAAATGAAGATTAACCTGAGCAGAATTTTGAAGAGCAAGATAACTTGCAAGACTATCTTTTGGCCAGAGATAGAGAGAAGAGACAAACAAAAGCTCCTCAGAGATATGACTATACAGAATAGTAGCATATGCTCTGAATACAGCAATGGAAGAATCTGATGTTGAGCCATTGAACTATCAACAAGCTATGAACTGTAGTGATTGTATTAAATGGAAGCTGGCTATAGAAGAAGAAATAAAATCACTACACCAAAATAATACTTGGGTATTAGTGAAGAAACCAGAAAATGTGAAGATAGTGGGGTGCAAGTGGATTTTCAAGAAGAAACATGGATTACCTGAGACAGAGACCAGATATAAGGCAAGGCTAGTTGCCAAGGGGTTCACTCAACGACAAGGAATTGATTATAATGAAGTGTTCTCACCTGTGGTCAAGCATACTTCTATCATAATTCTATTGTCTTTAGTTGCAGGCTTTGATATGGAGTTTGAGCAGATGGATGTTAAAACTGCATTCTTGCATGGAGAGCTCAACGAGACTATTTACATGAGCCAACCCAATGGTTTCAAGGTACCAAGTAAGGAGAACTATGTATGTTTGCTTAAGAAATCCTTATACAGCCTTAAACAATCACCTAGGCAATGGTATAAGAGGTTTGACACTTTTATTACTAAAAATGGTTTCAAGAGATCATCATATGATAGTTGTGTATACTTCAAGGGCTCTACTTATCATGATAGGATTTATTTGTTGTTGTATGTTGACGATATGTTGCTGGCTAGTAGAAAATCAGTGGAAGTGCAGAAGTTGAAACAAATTCTGCAATCTGAATTTGACATGAAAATTTTGGGGAAGGCACGGAGAATATTAGGAATGGATATTCTTAGGAATAAAAAAAATGGTGTTTTGATCTTGTCACAAAAGGAATATCTAGCTAGAGTAATCAAGAGGTTTGGCATGTTGGATGCAAAACCTGTAACTGTTCCCTTAGCTACACATTTTAGACTTTCTACTGAATTGTGCCCAAAGAAAGATGAAGATATTCAATCGATGGCTAAGGTACTGTATGCGAGTGCTGTTGGAAGCGTCATGTATGCGATGGTGTGCACACGACCTAATATAGCTCATGTAGTGAGCTTAGTGAGTAGATATATGGCAAATCCTGGGAAAGCACATTAGGAGGCAGTAAAATGGTTACTAAGATATTTGAAGGGGTCTTTGAACACTGGTTTATTGTTTCAAAGACTAGAAGAGCCAAAGTATCTTGTCAAGGGTTATGTTGATGCAGATTATGCTGGAGATCTTGATAAAAGAAGGTCATGTACAGGGTATATTTTCACTCTAGGTGGAGGTTGCATTAGCTGGAAATCTCAACTTCAGTCTGTTGTGGCTTTGTCTATGACTGAGTCTAAGTACATTGCTGTTACAGAGTGTGTTAAGGAAGCACTTTGGATCAAAGGAATGATAGCTGAACTTGGGGTTCCTGAAAAAAATTTAACTGTCTTCTGTGATAGCCAAAGTGCAATACATCTTTCAAGAAATCAAGTGCATCATGAAAGAACCAAACACATTGATGTGAGGTTACATTTTGTTAGAGATATAATTGCTCATGGTGCAGTAATGATTGAGAAAGTTCCTACAACTGATAACCCAGCAGATATGGCAACAAAAGTGTTACCTGTAACTAAGTTCAAGTATTGCCTGGACTTAGTTCAGGTTACTAATCAACAACCTTGATGATGAAGGAGTTGAGCTACTGCGATTGTTGGAGTTGAAGTGTGTTTGAGAGTCAAGGTGGAGATTTGTGGTGTCCATGACTCAAAAACACACTTAATGACATGACACAAAGGGATTGGAGACTTCTTTAAGAAAGTTACAAATGTAATGAAATGATGTCTCTCTTGATTTGGTATGCAATTTGTTTGTTACTGCAGCTATCATGCAAGCTGTGCAATTCTCTGATGCTGTTGTGCAAGTTGTGCAACTCAGATCAGGTGTCAGACAAGTTGTGTAATTCTAATTGGCTTAAACTAAGTCTGCTTGTGGGACAGGGCATGTGGCAGTAGTGGCTGCAGGTTCTGAGAAAGAAAAAAGGATTAGAGGGAGTGACTCTAACGTGTGAGATTGTGAGGCTTGAGAGAACAGTAGACATACTACTTACTGTTCTATAGAAAAGCTTACCATGTTTTGACTTTTGAGAGTCTGAGAGAAAGATTTTGTAATGAGAATAAGTTGTATTATCTTGCCATTTGTTTCATAAATGAAATCTCAACAGTAGCTCACAAAGTGGATGTAGCTCAAATTGATCGAGCCACTATAAATCTCTTATCTATTTTCTATTTTCTGCAATCATTACCTATCATATTTGCTCTGTGTTTGCTTGAAATCACTTGGTATATTTGAGTTTTCTATAACAATAACATAAAAGCCTATTTACATTTCTATATGAAGGAAAAGTAAATAGGAAACAAATCAATGACTATTGACCATTGTTGATTGTCCAAAATTGAAAGATATCCCAGATTTTGTGCATTAATTGACTCAACATTCCTTAACACTCCCCCTGAAGTTTGGAATGTATATTGATAATTCCTATCTTGCTGAGTAGAGTTGAGAATTGTGAAGAACTCAATGGTTTTGTAAAAATGTCTGTTGGCTGGTCTGATGTGGGTATAGAAGTCAGTTTGATCATTCCTTCTTGAACTTTCTCTCGTATAAGGTGACAATCAATTTCTATGTGCTTTGTTCGTTCACAGTAGACTGGGTTTGAAGCAATATGGAGCGCTGCCTGGTTGTCACAATATAAGTTGATAGGATGTGAATGTTGGATGCCCAAATCTTGTAAAATTGTCCTTAACCAGATAATTTCACAAGTGGTAGCCCACTAGCCATAGATCGGTACTCGGCTTCTGCGCTGGATCGTGATACTGTCGTTTGCTTCTAGTTTTCCAAGAAATTATTGAACTGCCAAGAAAAATGCAATACCCAGTAACTGATCATCGAGTGTCACGACACCTAGCCCAATCTGCATCATAGAACGCATTCAGTTGGATTGAACTTTCTGTAGAAAGAAATATTCCTTGTCTTGGTGTTTGCTTCACATATCGCAGGACACGATGAGCTGCTTCTAAGTGTGGTACTCGTGGCTTGTCCATAAATTGGCTTAAAACGTGGACTGCATATGCCAAGTCAGGTTGTGTGACAGTCAAATAAGTTAACCTCCCAACAAGTCTTCGGTATGAGGATGGATCACTGATACAGTCTCCCTTAAATTTACTGAGAGATAAATTTTGTTCCATGGGAAGGAAGCTGGTTTTGCACCAAGATATCCAACATCTTCAAGAATCTCAAGATCATATTTTCATTGTGAAAGAGTAATTCCTTTGTTAGATCGTGCAACCTCTATACCAAGAAAATACTTTAATTGTCCAAGATCCTTCAGTTTGAATTGATTCTTCAAGAATAATTTGGTATCTTCAATATCTTGCAAGTTATTCCTGTTATGATGACATCATCTACATAAATGATGAGAGCAGTGAATTTACCATTATGGGATCGAACGAATAAGGAATGATCAACCTTTGATTGCTTGAATTTGGCCTGTTTGAAAGCACTAGAGAGTTTAATGTACCATTGGCGGAAAGCTTGTTTGAAGCCATACAATGATTTGTGAAGTTTGCAAACTCGTGTCTCCCTCTTTCGTTCGAAACTAGGAGGTAAAAACATGTAAACGTCTACATCAAGATCTCCATGCAAGAGGGCATTATTGACATCGAGTTGATGAAGGTGCCATCGTTGAGTTGATGCTACAGCAAGATGTCAAATTGTCACAAGCTTTGCAATGGGAGCAAAGGTCTCTTGATAGTCTAGACCTTTGATTTGGTTATATCGTGCTATTTATCTGGCCTTTATAGCATTCTACTGTGCCATCTAGGTGGAGTTTAATCTTGTATACCCATTTGCACCCAACCAGTTTCTTCCTAAGTGGTAATTGTTGTACAGACCATATGCCATTAGCTTTGAGAGCATCAAATTCTTGTTGCATAGCGAGACGCCATTTTGGATCACAAACTACTTGTGCAAAAGAAGATGGTTCCTTATAACTGAAAGAGAAGTGGCGAAGGCATGGTGTTTGGGAGATTACCTATCATAAGAAAGAACATTAGTTAAAGGATAGGTGATACCTGTAGCGTTGACCAAGGCCGAGTTCGATGTTGGGACTTTTCGTGAAGAAAGGGAAATACCAACATGATACCCACGCAGATAACTGGGTGTTGTTGTAGTACGTGTTGGCCGTGATGAAGGAATTTGTGGATCCAAAGGAAAGGTTGGGGTAGGTTGATCGATGAGTGGAGAAGCCTCAGGTTCAGAAATGACTCGGGAAGGAGCTTCGATAGTTGAATGAGGAGAAAATTTTTATTGAGTGAAACTGTCAGGTGGAAACACTTCAGTGTAGAGTGGAAATTATGGAATGGGGTTGTCATCATCATATGTTGTTGATTGATGAGACATTAGAGGTAAGTCTGCAGCGGAAGATGGCAAAGGAAAACTATCCTCATGAAAAACATCTCGTGAAACAAAAATTTTATCAGTTGAGAGATCATAAACCCTGTAACCTTTTTGAGCATATGGATAACCTAAGAAAAGACACTGGGTGGCTCTTGGATCAAATTTGGTGGGATGTTGGTGATGTGTTGAGACAAAACACAGGCAGCCAAACACTCGTAAATGGTTTTATACAGGCTGTTTGTGAAAAGCATCTCAAAAGGTGTTTGTCCTTGAAAAAGAGGTGCGGGAGTTTGGTTAATGAGGTCAGTGGCAGTCAATGTGGCGTCTCTCCAAAATTTCTTGGGGAGATTGGCTTGGAATAATAAGGTTCGGGCTACGTTGAGGAGGTGACTGTGTTTTCTTCCGGCTACTCCATTTTGTTGTGGAGTGGAGACACAACTAATTTGATGAATGATACCTTTATTTAAGTAAAAATTCTTCATTGTAAATTCAGGTCCATTATCACTTCGAAGAACTTTTACTTTCAAGGAGAATTGTGTTTCAACAAAATTGATGAATTTTGTGATATATAAATGAGTATCTGATTTATGATGCATCAAATAAGTTCATGTGCAATGAGTATAATCATCAAAGACTGTGAGAAAATACTGTGCCTCTGTGATTGAAGGAACATGGTACCCTCCCCAAATATCAACATGGATTAATTCAAAAGGTGCTTTAGTGCCAATAGAACTTGTTGAAGAAGGAAAACGAGTTTGTTTAGCCAATAGGCAAATTAAACAATCGGAAATATCGCAAAATTTCATGTCTGTAACCGAATGAGAAAGCAAACTGAAAATCTTATTTGATGGATGACCAAGGCGTTGATGCCAAAATCTCGGGAACAAGAGGCTCGTGTAGTGACCACATTGCATCTAGTTTTCCGTGGAGTATCAAGTAGTATAGTCCTCCTTGCTCAGTTCTGGTACCAATCATTTTGGTCCTGTAGCATATAAGTATTATTAGTAAATGTAGCAAGGTAGTGAGAATTGAGCACAAGTTTGCTAATGGAAATTAAGTTTAATTTAAAGGAAGGAACACATAGCACATCATGCAAGATGCAATTAGCAAAATGAATGCTGCCTATGTGTATGACAGTAGCGATGGCTTCCTTGCGTAAATGCACAGTTCGATTGGTGAAATGAGATTTTGTGGTCAACAAGTCAGCCGAGTAAACGATGTGATCTGTGGCTCCTGTGTCAAGTATCCAACACATTTCTTTGTCAATAACAGAGACACAATATTTTACCTGAGAGATCACTCATGGCAGATGCACTATCTACATGGTTCACCATCGAATTGGACTTATTTCTAGGAAGTAGTGCCATGAGATTCTGATATTGATCTGATGTGAGGGTGAATGGTGTGGAAGTTGATAGTGTATTGGCATTAGCGTGATTGGCCTTGAAGGAAAAATTCTTGCGCTCTCGTTGATCAGATTTTTTTCCTGTAAATTCGTCTTTTGCAGCTTTCAACAGACATCAATGGTGTGGCCTTACCAGCTGCAATAGTCACATTTGAGGTGTGCTCGACATGCCTCTATGGTGTGCCCAATCTTGTCACATGTTCTATATTTCATATGAGGATTTGTAGGTGTGAAAATCCTCTCAGAAGTCGAGGCTTCAGCCAGCGGTGTGCCTCCGTTTGATATTCCTCACTGTTTTTCATACTGGAGGTGGAGGGTGAAGGAATAAGTTTTCTTGACGGTAGGAAGCGGATCCATGAGCAGAATCTATCCCCTAACACCGGTGTAGACTTCATTAAGTCCCATGATGAATTTCATGGTCTTTCGATGTTGTTGGGACTGCACAACTTCTGTCATAGCGCCGCATGTGCATTTGGGGATGCTATAGAGTGCTTAACGTTCATTCCATGGGCCTTTAAGCTTGGTGTAATAAGCTCCAATTCTCATGTTGCCCTGTTTACAATCATGTATGGCTTCTTCAACATGAAAAGTGCGTGGAAAACGATCTTTTAAACCAAGCCAGGTTTCATGAGCACTTTCATTGTATATCATGCTTCTTTAATATCTTGTGAGATTGAATTCAAAAGCCATGCTTTTACAAGGTTGTTACAGCGCTTCCATTGTTGGAGTTCTGTGATGGAAGTCTTCGGTTGTGGTTTGATGGTGCCATTGACGAAGCCTTCTTTATTCTTGATGTTGGGAGCCATGAGCATAGCATGGCTCCAAGTGCTGTAATTTTCTCCATTAAGCAACTGTGTGGCGAGTACAAGTCCAGGTTGATCGGAATAATGAATGTAAAGGGTATCGTTTGGATTATCGAACTTGTTGGCCTCAGGCTTGGCTGAGTTTTGAGTGTCGGACTTTCCTGCCACGCGTATCGGCTAGAAAAAGATGGGCAATTTCTTGGATGTGAGAAGAAGAGAAAAAATTAATAGTTTCATAACCGTGGTTGCTCTGATTCCATGAAAAGTGAAAATGAATTTCTCTATTGTTGTATATTCTTTGATTACATTGGAAATTATATATAATATAATTACTAAATTAGATCCTAAATTAAAGCACATAAAACAAAAATGCCTATTTACATATCTGTACGAAGGAAAACTAAACAGGAAACAAATCAATGACTAGTGACCCTTGTTGATTGTCCAAAACCGAAGGACATTCCAGATTTTGTGCATTGGTTGACTCAACATTCCTTAACATACTAGTTCAATTTAGTTAATGACAGTCACGAGAGAACGGTATAAATTTTCTCAACAGTTATTTAATTATTATCTATTTTGAAAACATTCATTTTGATATAATGTGGAGATGCAATAAAAAATAAAATAAAGTCAATTGTGGAGGTATCACATTATTCCATTTTAAAGTGTGCAAAATTTATGTTAAAATGTTTGATGTTAATTTGTGTCTAGCGTTTTACCAACAAAAATAATTTTCTTGCACCAATATTATAGTAATCACTATTTACTGCAATTATATTGATAACATAACAATATTGCATTAAAAAAATAATAATGAATAATACTTAACTCATAATTTATTAACTAACACTTTATTTATAATTTGTTCAATAAATTATTATAGAAAATCTTGCGAAATAACAACTAATAACTGTTGACTTGTTTCACTAAAACCAAAGAACTTATTCAAGTTCTACAAACTCTTGTTTGAAGTCAATAATGGCCTTCATTAAAACCCTTTTAACACTGACAGTCCAACCCCAAGCTTAAGTACTCTATCCGCGACGACCATCTTTGAGAATTTATCCCGCTGGTGAGCCATGTTGAGGACTGTCGTCTATTAGCAAACAGGTTACGGAGTCAACAGCCTTCTCTGACGCTCCTTTTTGGAAATCAAGTTGCAATTAAGTTACTATACAAAAACTAGTCTTGCACAACAGTTGATGTCCAATGGAAATAGAATAAAAAACAAAACACATTTCATCTAAAAGAATATTAGAACTTGTCGATGTTGAAATCTAGTCGACGAGAATTCAATGCCCAATGCTTACAATCAATGTGAGAAAACACAGAAATCGAGAGAAAACAATAAAGGACCAAGAAGTAAATTATGCAGAGTGACAATATGATATTCAATCTCTCCCGTTAGAATGATTTTAAACCCTATTTATAAGGGAAGAGTTGTTACAGATTAGGAAGTAACAAAATAAGAAAAGAATCATGATTTAATTACACTTCCTAATCGGTTGAATATAATCAGGAAACATCCCCAAAAATCTCGAGATAATGTTGACTGAGTTTAAATTTGAATTAACTTCCATATCTGGTGAGAGAATCACGATTAGATTAGGTAACTGTCTGTTCTGGAAGATACTGCATTAATTGCCTTTTGAACGAGCTGTATACTGTTTATTGCCTTGAGCGACCTCGAACTGGACCTCATTGAACAGCGAGCTATGTATAAGAACTGTGGAACTATCTACAACCTGGCTGTGATACCAGCTCGTTGCTACGAGCTGAGGAGATTACTAGGACGAGCTATAGAGCTCGCTGGGCTTAGAGTTGATATCTGGGCCTTGTCTGTTGGGCTTTGATTGGGTTGACTTTATTGGGTCTTCTATTGGGCCTAAGTTGGGTTTTTACCAACCCATTTAATGAATTCAGAAAATACACATAACAGAACTTATTGTTTATAATTTGATTTCCAGAACCATAGAAAGGAGAGTAAAGAACTTAATAACCGTGTGACAACAGTTTTGAGAGCATGTTAGATGGTGACAGATAATTGAGAGAGAGCAAGCAAAGGTTGTTTGTTGGAGGTTTATTAATGGTTAGTTAGACGATCATCTTTTGCTAGTATCTAAACATATGAGACACTTTTGAAAGAAGAAGATAATGGGATGTAGAAAATTATGGCAGTTCGCGAAGGGGACATTAGTTGGCGAAGGCACTTCGCCTTCGCGAACCAATGTCGCTTCACCTTGGCTAACTACGTTTGCCTTCGCCAACTAATGTCGTCGCTTCGCCTTCGCGAGCTAATGTCCCCTTCTTCAACTGCCACCTCTGAAACTCCATCCCGTCGGTGACTACTCTGTGGTTTTGGTAATGGTGATGATGCTGATGGTGATGACAGTCCAAAAACAGAGCTATGGTGCTGAATAAAAACAGTCCAAAAACAGAGAACACATGATGACGTTGAACTAAGAGCAAAAGCTTTTCAAAACTCTGCTTCTCTTATCTTTTCAAAAAATAAAAACAGTCCCTTCTCTTCTCAGAGAACAAGAACAATCTCATGATGATGGTGATGACACTGATGGTGATGACAGTCCAAACACAGAGCAATGGTGATGACCAAAAACAGTCCAAAAACGAATAAAACGGAAACGGTGATGACGCCGAACTAAGAACGAATGCTCTTTAAAACTCACATTTGTTCTTTGTCACTAAAGCTTATGTTAATAACAAGAGCAATTCTATCGTTAAAATTTATGAACAGTAAAATAGTATTATTAAAACTTCAATTTTTTGGCACTACAAAAACGTACGCCCACAACTAAATTATTATTATTATATATATAAAACCTCTAAATTATTATTATGCATGATATTATTATTATTTTTTAATACAAACGACTATCAGGATCTATCAAAATCGATTATTGATAGCGTAGTCCCGATGATTACTCCTACAACTAGGAGATGACTATTTCTATAAAAAAAAACTCACACACGTACACCACCTGTTGTTTAAATAGAATAAAAGTGGAACTCAAACCTTTGACTTCGTAGGGTTAAGAGAGATATTCAATCATTTTTACTAAGAGGTGGTGTGTTATTATGCATGATATAATTATAACAAGTTCACAATGATAAGTCATAATTGGTGTCACTTGCAATGTCTTTCACTATAGGCATAGTTGCCTATAACATATATCGTTTTCTTTGTTAGGATTTTGGCTTGATTCTCAATAAACTTAAATTAATGTGAGAGTGATTTAAATGGAGTTCTTTTTAGGGTGAATAACTATAGTTGGAAATATTAGTTTGAAAGGAATCCAACACCATAAACAGCACCTAAAACGAAGGCCAGACAAACATGCATCCAGAGAAGACGACAGAGTCAGTTTTGAGCAAAAATAGGTAGGTTATAAGATTTCATATCCTAATTGATTTCTGATAGCTTTAGGAGCAAGAAAAGGTGTTTCTTAAAAGATTTGGAGTACTTGGTGACCTAATAAACTCATGTTAGAAATATGGAGCCTATCTTTTGTTTAAAATGCACACTAAAATGTAGTTAAAGAAACCTAGAGTTTGAGTGGTGAGCTTCGTTGTGAGCTTCGGGCTCAGATTTCCCAGTTATTAGTCTAGAGCTAGGTTGTACTTAGGGTATGGGGTTAGAGAGAATATGAAATGTATAGTTACAGCAATTTCTACAAAGCGATAATTTTCTTTTGTAGTCTTGACAGCTATGACTTTTCCTTAATCTTGAAATTCCACCTAAATTCTTGTTTTGTGTAATTAGATTCATTCTATTTTCTCTTATTAAACATTATTTGCTTTGTGGTTTTTCAATGGTTTGAGAATTCTACATAAATTTATGTGTTGTTTAATGGGATTAGCATGGTAGACAAGGAAATTTATAATATAAAGAAAAATATCATTTGCTAATAATCATTAACGAACATAAATTTTAAATTAATTATATATGTTGATGTAAAATTCTATTCCTCTCATCACATATTATCAATTTTAAAAATGGAAAAAACCAGTTATGACGTGTCAATGGATTGTTAGAAAGTGTTTCTGTTATTAACTTGAAAAGGGGAAAAAAATTATGACCGATATCGAATAACACCCTTCAACGAGTCATTTTAAAAATTGGTATTGATCACTTTATATAGTGTAACATAATTAGTTTGATTTAATGAAACTCTCTTACACCTTAATCACTTTTCTGTCCGTTCAAGGAGTGCTGCATGCTGCTATCTGTTGTTGGTAGTGCATTTTTTTTTTTATTTTTTATTTTTTATAATTATGGTAGCTTGTTTCTTGATTGGGTTTGACATTTGTTTTGTGTAGCTTGACAAAGTGTTGTTTTTCATGCAATTGAATTTATGGTGTTCCTCCGATAATATATCGTGATTTGAAATTGTATCTACGTATACGAGAGGACCCCATTGCCGCAAATGCCTTTGACTGGCCAAGGCCATTTTATTTGTATGCAACTCCAAGCGCATACCACTTTGGCTGTTTTCAATTGCTTTCAATATTTGTAATCAGATGGATACTTAAAAGATGTGACGCTTTAGAAAATAAGAAGATTAACTAATTTGATTAGTTAATCTTCCTAATTTTTTTATTAACTAATTTGATTAGTTGATCTTCCTAATTTTCTTAGGATGCCACATCATTTAGACACTAAATTTGAAATATTATTCATTTGGAATTTATAAAAAGAAATGCTATTTGAACTTGCAATCTTTACGGGTGGCTGTGAAATGGTTGTCACTTAATCACCTTAATTTTATTCACGAAACATTTTTTTAGTTGTCTTTTTTCTCTAACCTACATGATAATATTAGCATTTCTTCTAATCTACTTGTCTGTTTTGCCATTTGTTTGACAAGAGAAATTACATTCCTTCATCGATTTGATGAAGGTTTAAAGTCATTTGGAGAAAATTGGTGCAAAAAGTTTTGTTTATTCTTTCATTCTCTAGAGATTTAAGAATTTAAATAGTAAGCTTCCAACAATTTCACGTGAACAACATTTTCAGTCGGTCCATTACCCACCCACTTTTAAGTATAATATAGAACAAAGAGAAGAAATAAAAGAGGGTAACCAATAAGCAGACCGAGAAGAAAAATGTAACTAACTAAAATCATTAAATTGAGGGAAAATGAGGTGGTAACAATTTCGATTGTGTTTGTAGAAAGAGTCCAAAGGATATAAAGATTAGAAAGGAAGAAATATATATAATTGGATTTTGAAAAGAGTGTAGATACTTACACCCGTTTTAAAACAATTTTTATAGGGTCTGTCTGCAAAAGGGATATATACATACAACTTTAGTGGAGTGTATATGTCATCACTCTTTATTTTTACATATTTGATGTTGTGTTTATTAAAGGGGTATCTATACATATTTGAAGCGGATATTAGTACCTCTTCAAATTTATTCAAGTTAATCTGTTCGACCCAAATACACAAGTTAACCCAAGCCCAAACCTATACATATATATATATATATATGGTCCCATCGAGTACACTTGGATATGCATACAATTGACAAAAAAAAAAAAACATAATTGCATTCTAAAATATGTTATTGTAATTTATTTTATTTGATTACAATTAAAATATTTAATTACAATGAGTAAATGTGATCACAATCAATAAATCAATAAATATGATCGAATATACTGATTGTAATTCCACATATTTAATTAAAATCACATATAATAAATTACAGTAACACATTTTAAAATATAATCACTTTTTTTTTTTTTTGTCAAGTGTACACATACGAAAGTGTATGTTAGAATATACATATATACATGTTTAATTATAATCATATATAATAAAATACAATCATATATTTTAAAATGCAATGACACTTTTTTTTTTGGTTAAGTATATGCATACCCAAGTATATGCTAGAATGTGCTTATATATATATCAATCCAATAACGATTAGCCTAATTTCAATGTCATGCCTAACCCATATTGTTTAGTTAATGGTTTATTCGCAGGTGGGGAGTTTATACTGATCTTTTTACAAAAAAGAAAATTAAAAAACAAAAGCAAAAACAATATGATTCAAAGTAGCTTGAAATCTAGGCGGAAGTGTGGGGAGTTTATACTGGTCTTCAACTGGCTTGGGATATGGGAGAGTGGAAAGTTATTGTGGAGTGCGATTCATAGTTAGTAATTGATGCAATCACACAACAATCTTTGGTTATTCTAATGCATGATTCAATTATTGCAGCTATCTATCGATTGTTGGAAAGAGACTCGAATGTTCAATTTCATCATGTGTTTAGAGAGGCAAATATGTGTCCAAATTGGCTTGCAAACCATGCCTACCAAATTCCTATAGGTGTTCAAGTCTATGATTCTGCATTAAATGGTTTGTTTAATCTTTTATTTTGTGATGTAATAGCTTGGCCCTGAATGTTTAATTCTAGTTTATAAGGTTGCTAAGCCTCTGTTTTGATTTTTTTTTTTTTTAAAAAAAAGAAGCTTGAAATCCAAATAAAATCACATGCATGTTGACTTAAAAGCCCGAACTACGATACAGATAACACAAAAAACCTCAACCCATTTTTTTTTTTTTAAAAAAAAAACTGTTAGAAATGATTAAATTATTAATATTTAAACATCTAACAAAAATGCAAATCTATCTTACCTGGATTTTTTTTTCGTAAAAGGTGATATTAAACGAACCAGAAATCTATTGGAATATATTGGGATCAATTTTGTGTTTCAAAGCCACATCTCATGGCGGTTTTGAGTAATGTGCTCCATTTGAAAACTTAAGAAAATAAAAAATAAAAAATTAAACATTTGAGGAGGAGTATGTGCCCTTCCTAGGTAGGAAATGTCTCCTTGAAAATCATGGTATTGTTTCAAGGAATGATTACTGTTCACTTCGTGGTGAAAATTATGAAATTGAGATGACCAAATAGTTAGACATAATTAATATAAATAACTAAAAAAATATCAATTTAGTGTACTTAAGAATGCAAATATGAAATTGTTGCTTTGATAACACATATCTCAGCAGTTACTAAAAATATGAAAATGTGAAAAAAATTCTAAGTCGAGTTTCCATAAAAACCTGAAACTTTTAAAAATAAACAATTCTAGTTGAGTTAATATATATATGATTTGTTTTCAAAATATCTGACTATCCATATCAACTTTAAATGTCTTGATTAAACATATTTACATGCTACATATATTTTAGGACTTGTTCAAAAACTTCATTATTAAACATCCAGTAATCATTGAATTTTTTCTATATAATGATGTATCTACGGAGTGGAACTTCAGCTAGTAATACAACCATTGGCTAGCCTACCAGACTTCTATGGTAGGTAAAACTCCATTGAATGACTCAAATTTCTTTTTTTCCTTTTCTTTTTCAAACATTATTGACATTCACCAATATCACATTGAAAAATTCAACACTTAATGTTGTGGAATCTGATTACTCAAGACTTGGTGCTGTTCGTCGGTGGGGATCGATTTGGAATTGAGCAAGTAATTATTATTTCTACAAAGAAATTCAAATGTCAATGATAAGTGAACTCAATGATTTGAATAATTATTTATATCTATATATCCAACTAATTTGAATTATTATTTGTGCTATAATTTATAACTTATATATATCACTAGTCTTTTGTCACAACTTGTGTCACCAAATTTATTTTTTTTTCTTATAGAAATAAATCGATCTTTATGTATTCTCATATCATTTTTTCTAGACAAGATACAATATTAATTTAGTCTAAATCTTAAGCGTACCCTATACATCACAATACTAATTGAATTGAATTCAATCAATCCTACTTAATCTAATCTTATATCTTAAACATAGTTCAATTTAATCCTACACACTAAACACACTCTAAAAGTTTCAAATGAAAAGAAAAATTCATAAATGAGAAAAAAAAAAAAAAAAAGGAGGAAAAGCAACAAATATTTCAAACAGGACTCGAGTGTACAGCTCATGCATCAATCAAAATTCTACTTCTTTTCTTTTCTTTTCTTTCTTTTTTCTTTTTTTTTTTTAAAAAAAAAAATAAAAAAGACTGAAATGATCTGTAAATTTAGGTTTATAGTTTAGTATAGCCGTTCACGGACATCGAAGTTGTGGGTATGTTAATGTTAATGTTTGTTTATTATAAATAAGCAATCTAATCTTGTTGATACTTATGATATATACGAATCACCAATAGTCCTCCTTTTTAGTTGTAACTTGTAACCATTTTAAAATATATATGCATGTGTAGAGTAATTTTACTATTTGTACTCCCTAAATTTTTAAAGTAAGGACGAACCAATTAAATTCATCAATTACATTCTCTCTCCTAATTGAAATGCAATAGATGAATTTAATCAGTTCATTCTAATTATATATATATATATACACAATGCTTTTATTTAATCATTGGGCATTTCAACCTATTGAAAATGTGTTTGGTACATATATTTAATAAAGTATTTTTGATACATTCAATAGCTCAATAACTATTATAAATGGAATATCACCTCTTAGTAGAAATGGTTGAATACTTCTCTTGATATTAAGAGGTTAAAGATTTAAGTTCCACTTTTATCCTAAAATTCAAGGTGTAAGTAGTTTTCTATGAAATTAATCCTTAATCCTCTATCATAAAAAAAAAAAAAATTGTTATAATTAAAAATATTAAATTAATAAATAAAGGTTTTAAATTATAAATTGATGTGATTTATTATATGTTAACATGAGGTGTTTCACCTTTTTTTATTTAAAAAAAAAAAAAGGTCCTCTTACCCATAAGTATAATATGGAGATAGGTGGTAAATGCTGAATACACATTAGATGTCTTCTATTATGCATGCATGCAATAAATGAAATGAATTAGAAATCTAGAAGAGGTTGGAATGAGAGGATTAATTCAAACCTTCAATTTTTAGCTCTAATACCAAATATATCAACAATCACTAAAAACATAAGAATGTAATTAAAAAAAAAAAAATCTAACTTGAGTTTCCATTGTAACATGAAACTTTAAGGCAAGTAAACAACTCTAGCTGTGTTACTATATACTATGTTTGAAAATATCCTACGATCCATATCAACTCCTAAAGTCTCGATACACATACATGTCATATATTATATGGTTTTTCAAAATTCATTATTAAAGCTCCGCTAATCCTTGAATCTTTGCATATAATAAGATATCAACAGGGTGCAATTTTTAGCTTGTAATTCAACTATTGGCTAGCCTACAAGACTTCTATGGTAGGTTTTAACAACCAAAAAAAAAAAAAACTTCCATTCAATTAATGACTGAAATTTCCTTTTTTTTTTTGCTCTCCTTTCTGTCAAACACTAACGGGCGTCACCATTATGGCATTGAAAATTTTGCAACATTTTGTTTTATGTTGAAGAATCTGACTCCCGAAGACTTGGTGGTCTTTGGTGGGGGGATATGGGATTCAAGGAGTCATTATTATTTCTATAAAGAATTTTTAATGTTAATGGAAAGTGAAGTCACTGCCAAGAAGTGGTGGTGTTTGGTGGGGCCGGGGATATAATATGGAATTCCAGGAGTCATTGTTATTTCCACAAAGAATTTTAAATGTTAATGGAAAGCAGTGAAGTCAAGACTTGGTGGTGTTTGGTGTGGGGATATGGAATTCAAGGAGTCATTATCATTTCTACGAAGAATTTTAAATGTTAATGGAAAGTGAATTCACTGCCAAAACTTGGTGGTGTTTGGTGGGAGGATATGGAACTCGAGGAGTCATTATTTTTGCTACAAAAAAGTTTAAATGTTAATGGAAAGTGAAGTCATTGGTTTGAATTATTATTTATATCAGCTTGTTTGAATTATTATTTAAGTTATGGCTTATGCCTTATAAATATCACTACTCGTTTGTCACAAATTGTGTCACCAAATTAATTTTTGCCTCATGGAAACAAATCGGTCTCTATGTATTCTGATATATTTTCTTCTAGTTTATTGTTCCAATGTTTCTTTCTCATCACCATTGACCAACAACATTACCAAAGATGAAAATGCACTTATTGCCCTTAAATCCCGTATAACTCATGATCCAGAAAATATATTGACCTATAACTGGTCTACGAGTACGTCTGTCTGTAACTGGATTGGTGTCACTTGTGGTGTTCGTCACCGTAGAGTTATAGGCTTGAATATTTCATACCTTGGTCTTGCAGGTACCATCCCACCTCAACTAGGAAATCTTTCTTTCCTTTCATTTCTAGCCATCAACGACAATAGGTTTTATGGCTTTCTTCCCAATGAGTTGGCTCGTTTACATCGATTGAGGTACATTAATTTCAATCATAACCAGCTTTCGGGTATTGTACCCTCCATTTTAAACATATCTTCGTTGCGAGAACTCACACTTGGACACAACCAATTCACATCCTTGGTCAACATATCTGGTGGTGGACCAAACTTGATGTTACTGGATTTGTCTGAAAACTTGTTTGAGGGGGAAATACCAGCATTTATATTAGAGTGCAAGCAGCTCCAGTTCCTGAACTTGTCGTCTAACAATTTCAGAGGAGGCATACCAAAAGAAATGGGAAACTTGACTAAGCTTAAGATGCTATCAATTGGCAACAACAAACTTCAAGGTATGTTGATTACAATTATTATTATTATTATTATTTTCAATATAAATGACTGTTGGAACTTGTTTAGATCAATCATTAATAGCATGATTCGGATGACTATTCTCACAACTGAGAGATAACTACTCCTACAAGAGTACTCTCATACCCAAACCTTATGTTTTAATAAAACAAAGATGAGACTTCAACCTTTAACCACACCTTGTGTTTTAACAAAATATGGGTGAAATTCAAACTCTTAACTTCTTTGGGTCAAAAGAGATATTCAACTACTTTCACTAAGGGATGGTATGTTTGATTAACATTAATTATTGGTTTGAATCGACGAATAATTATGATGAATTAATGAAAACATTATTATTTGTAGGAGAAATTCCAAAGGAGCTTGGCAATCTTGCAGAATTGGAGAAATTATCGCTAAAATACAATGTTCTGTTATCAGGGAAAATTCCTTCACTGATTTTCAACATTTCTTCCCTATGGTATATAAATTTTACAAATAATAGTCTGACAGGTTATCTCCCTGAAAAAATGTGTTCACAACATCATCAATCTGCTCTTAAAACACTTGCGTTGTCTGACAATCAAATTACGGGTACAATTCCATACAATTTGTGGCAATGTAAAGAACTTACGGTTGTTTCCTTATCGTACAATCAGTTCACTGGAAGTATACCAAGGGATATTGGCAACTTGACATTGTTAACAGCACTAGCTATTGGTGGTAATCATTTAATAGGTAGGTTCGTTTATTACTCTATGATACTAGAGATTTTTATTTTTGTGTGGACCTAATCATTAATTATAATTATGTGCACAAGCAGGTGAGATACCTAATGAAATTGGTAATCTTCACAATCTTGAGATCTTGGGGCTTGAAAACAACAAGTTAATTGGCCACGTTCCAGCTACGATCTTCAACATTTCAACAATGAGACAACTTTTGCTTCAAAACAATACACTCTCAGGAAGTCTTTCATCAAGCTTTGGCTTTGGGCTTCCAAATGCTGAGGACCTTGAATTTGGGATGAATAATTTTAGTGGGCCATTTCCCAACTTCATCCTCAATTCTTCCAAGCTCTATCTTCTAGACATGTCAGTGAACTCATTGTCAGGATTTATTCCCAGCACAATAGGTAATAATTTACCAAGTCTTGAGTGGCTAGTATTAACGACTAATCACTTCACATCTGCTACTCCATATTTGAGCTTTCTCATCTCTTTGACAAATTGCAAGAATTTAAAAGTAGTAAGCTTAGTTGATAATCCACTAAATGGCTTCCTTCCAAGTTCTATAGGAAATCTTTCTATTTCCTTGGAATTACTTTCCATGACCAATTGTAGCATCAGTGGAAACATTCCACAAGAAGTTGGCAAACTAAAAAACTTGGTGTCCCTACACTTGGGCGAGAACAAATTGACAGGATCAATTCCAATTACACTTGGAAACTTGCAGGAACTTCAAGGTTTGTATCTTTACGATAACAAACTAGAAGGATCCATTCCAGAGGAACTCTGTCATTTAAATAATCTGGCTTATTTGTGTTTAGAGAGTAATAAGATCTCTAGAGCTATTCCTGCATGTCTTGGTTATCTAACTAGTCTAAGAGAACTCCTGTTAGGTTCTAATGGGTTGACTTTTGCTATACCCTCATCTCTTTGGAACCTAAAGGACCTCTTGCGCTTGAACTTGTCATCAAATTCTTTAGTTGGAACTCTTCCATTAGACTTTGGAAAGTTGAAGGTTGTCATAGATGTAGATTTGTCAAGGAATCATTTAACCGGTGGTATCCCAACCACAATTGGAGGCTTACAAAATCTACAGGATCTCTCCTTTAAATATAATAGCTTACAAGGTCCAATTCCTGAAACATTTGGGGGCCTACTAAGTTTGGAATTTTTGGATTTGTCCAATAATAATCTCTCCGGAGTTATTCCCACATCTTTGGAGGCACTATCTGATCTCAAATATCTAAACTTGTCATTTAATCAGTTAGAAGGAAGAATTCCTACTCAAGGACCTTTTGCAAATTTCTCTTCTAGTTCATTTATGATGAACCATGCACTGTGTGGTTTGCCCCAGCAACAAGTACCCCCATGCAGCACTAGCATTCATCCAAAATTAAGGATCATTGTTGTCCTATCTATTACATTGCCACTAACATTTGTTGTCTTCTTAACTCTGATCATCGTGTGGAAAATATGTCGAAGAAGGAGAACAAAACAACCACCAAATCATGCTAGTTTTGATCTATCACGAGCAACGTGGAGAAGAATTTCTTACCAAGAACTTGTTCAAGCAACAAATGGATTTGATGAAAGCAACCTGCTAGGCAAAGGGAGTTTTGGTTCAGTTTTCAAAGGGAGACTTTCTGATGAGACAGAGATTGCAGTCAAAGTGTTTCACATTCAAATGGAAAGAGCACTTGAGAGTTTTGATGTTGAATGTGAAATATTGAGTGGTATTCGTCATCGAAACCTCATCAAAGTTATCAGCTGTTGCACAAATGATGATCTTAAAGCATTGGTGTTAGAATACATGCCTAACGGAAACCTAGCAAAGTGGTTATATTCTAAGGATAACTTTTTGGATATATTGCAGAGGTTGAATATAATGATAGATATTGCATCAGCTTTAGAGTATCTTCACTTTGGTTATTCAACCCCTATTGTTCACTGTGATGTTAAGCCTAGTAATGTGTTGCTAGACCAAAGCATGGTTGCTCACTTGAGTGATTTTGGCATTGCAAAACTATTAGGTGAAGAAAATATGACACAGACACAAACCCTTGCCACAATTGGTTACATGGCGCCAGGTAAAAATGCTCCAAACGTTTTTTTTTTTTAATTTTCTATGTAGTTTGTTTTCTTATATATATATATACATATCTATACACATTTATATATATGTATGTATATTTCTAGTGATATTGAAGCTAATGATGAATTTATTTACAGAGTATGGAAGAGAAGGAATAGTGTCTCATAAGGGTGATGTTTATAGTTTTGGTGTAATGTTAATGGAAGTTTTCACAAAGAAAAAGCCGACAGATGAAATTTTTATGGGTGAGATGGGCCTGAGGCAATGGGTTGGTCACTCAATAAATCATTCAATCATAGAAGTGTTGGACAACGATTTACTACGAATGGAAGATAAGCATTTCTCTGTAAAGGAACAATGTGTATCATCTATTCTAACTTTGGCCATGGATTGCACCATAGATTTCCATGAGGATAGGACCGACATAAGAAATGTTCTAAGTAGACTCATAAAAATTAGAGCGACATTTTCATCTAATATATAGGGCATCATGTAAGCATGAGTGGATCAAAATAAGCCATCATATTAATATAATGAATTCCTGTTGTTACAAAATTAAGGGATTATTATTGTTTTTGAGTTATTATTATTATTATTAGTTATTATGTGTAGATATATATATATTTTTTGTGAGGTACCATCATCTATGTTGGGGATGACTTAAACTTAAATCATTATCAAGTAAATAAAAACGTTTTACCACCACCAAGTTACATTCATCGGTGGTGCCTAAAATAACTTAATTATAAATTAGTTTTTGAAATTCTATTATTAAATCTCCACTAATTTTTTTTTTTATCTTTATATATAAATAACTATGTTTGCTTTCGCGAACTAATGTTGTCACTTCACCTTCGCTAACTATGTTCGCCTTCGTGAACTACCAACTTTGAAACTCCATCCCGCCGGTGACTTCTCTGTGGTTTTGGTTCTATTCATTGCTTTGTTTTAGGTGTTGCTATTTTGCTTTATTTTTAGAGAAGAAAACAGAGGACCAAAACAGTCAAATGGTGATGGTAATGACAGTCTAAAAACAGAGCTATGGTGATGAATAAAAATAGTCCAAGAACAGAGAACACAACAATGGTGATGACGTCAAATTGAGAACAAAAGCTTTGTAAAACTCTACTTCTCTTCTTTTCTTAAAGAATAAAAACAATTCCTTCTCTTCTCAGAGAACAAGAACAATCTAATGATGATGGTGATGACGCTAATAGTGATGATAGTCTAAAAACAGAGCAATGGTGATGACTAAAAATAGTCCAAAAACGAATAAAATGGAAATAGTGATGTTGATGTCCGAATTTGGCCGATCGAAGTCTTTGACCTAATACTTGTAATTAAAGAAACACAAAACAAAAACAAGAAAAAAGGAAGAGGAAGAACAAAGATTGCAAATGGATTTTTACGTGGTTCTTGTAACACTCTCCCCTTTGATCCCCGACTTCCGGACGCCGGAGCCGAGGCAAAGGACGTTACGAGTTATTACTTATAAAAACCCTTTATTTACTTTATTTGATTTATAGAAAATCTGGTAGAGTTTCCCCTATTTTATTGAAAAATCCAAAATTTTAAAACCTGCATATTTAAAAGAAACAGTTCAAATATATTTTCCATTTTCTCAACTTTCGTCACCGGACACCCTGTCCATCTCAAAATCACTTCAACACACAATCTCAAACCAAAGTAAACATTTTCCAATTATATTTTCAAAACAAAATAAATACAGATACTTTAAAGTACAACATCATATCTTTTTTTTTTTTTTCCAACTCTTGGAGAAAACATTTAAAACATAATACAAAACCATATACATTCAAATTTACAAAACTTTACACAATGATGCATGTGAATATACCAAATATAAATTCAGGAAACTTTATTTTTTTACAAAACATATATATATTTCAAAAGTAACTACCAAAAATTGGAGATTTTGTTGTGACTAGCGGAGCGTACTGGGGACTCTCTTCTCGTCAAAAGCTCTCTCTCTATCTCTCAGCCTACTTGGCTCACCTCACGACCTGCGTGTGGAAAACCAACGCGCTAAGCATAACAGCTTAGTTGGTATACACATATAACATTAAAATTACAAAAACTTTACACACACACACACATGTAACAAATATTGTTTCACAAAACGTTTAATGTTTTGCATAACATATATTATTCAAACAACAATTTAAAACTTTATACAATATTATTCAAACATATAATTTCAAAGTACTTTCGTTAACAGTTATTTTGATTATTGCAAGAGCCTTTTGTAAATACTGTCACGATACCATGGATCGGTAACGGATTTCACATTCACCTTCGACATCGGACACTGGGTGCTTGCCCACCGGAGCTTAACTTCACATTCGTTTCACATTTTGAACCGGGCACTCGATGCCTCTCAAGGCCTGTTAATCACATCATATATAAACGTAATGGCTTAGTACTGCTATTAATATCCTATTGGCATGCCAAACACTAATCTCAACCTACCAATGTACATGTTTACTCAGACTCTCTATAATTCATTAATTTCGAAAATTATCGTTTGTGATTAAACTTTTATAAATAGCTTAACTATCAAACATTTCCATTTACTTTTGCTTTTTGAAATCTTTCGAAATCTCTCTCTTGATCATTTCCAAAGGACTATTTTGCCCTTGGTTTCATAATAAAAATTTTATTACACAATTATATTCGTTTCACATTTCCACTTGGCTCCAAGAGGTGGTTTTCGAATTTTTCTCTTCGAAATCATCATTCATCACACATCCCATCACAACACGATGTAAATAGCATGTAAATCTAAGTGAAATGACAAAAATGCCCCTTAGTTTCCCTATGTCTTCAATTCCGCTAAGGGGTATATTTTCGAAAATTGATTTCGTCTTCCAAAGTCATGTCACAAATCACTTCAATATCATTCATTAGACACGTGAATAAGTTTAAAAAGATGAAAATACCCCTAGACCCTTATTTAATTCAAATTCGATCATAAGGGGGTTTTTAAGCGAAAATGTTATTTCACTTGGTTTTGACCCATAAAATCCCTCTCATCAATATCTAACCAACACATACATATCATAAATAATAATTCATCACGTAAAAATCACACCACCGCAAAGTTTCGAAGCAAAATACTAAACTTTTAGCTACTAATAAAATTTAAATTTCGAAAATAAGTATATACCAACCTTTTAGAGCTTATACCCAAGCTCCTAGCACTCCAAATAGAATCTCAAATCTTCTCCTTGCCTTTGCTAGTCTCTCCACGCTCTAATTGATTACCTATGATTTGAAAATCACACTTTAAAGCCATAAAAAGTAAAATAATTTAAGTAAATGCAAAACCCACTGACTACCCATGCCTATGGATGGATCTACATGCTTGATAATCAAATTTTTTTAACACAAAACCAGAAAACAGCACGTACCTCACGATGATCACTTGATACCCTAAAATACAACTTGATTTCTAGAAGATTTTGGTAAGAAATGTAGTCATAAATGGGTAGGAGACTTAAAGAGAAGAAGATTGATGTGATTTATGGCTTGAAATGAGAAAAGAAATAGAGAGAAAAAGGGATAGGTCTGGTCGGCAGAAGGAGAAGGAAGAAGAAGATGAATTTTTAGGATTTTTGCCCCTTTTTATACTAATTCATTTCTTAAAATTATACCTTGACCCCACACCTTTCTAAAATTCCATTTGGGCCCAAAAACCTTGACACATGCCCTTATCATATTGGATAATCAAGACAACTCACCACTCCACTCACTTTTTCATCACACACTTGCCAATTTTCTATTGGCTCTCACAAATCTTACTTTTACATGTCAATTTGTCATTGGTTCAAGAAATTTTCACATGAAATGCATTCTAAATGCACTCATTTAACTAATCAATGATAAATTTTCATCATCAAATCTTTTTCCATCAAAATCCTAATTAAATCCACTTACTAAAAATAATACTTTTCTACTATAAATTATTAACTCAACTATTAAATTTTTTTTAACAATTAAACATATTAACATACTAATTACACTAATTATATTTAAACTAATTTTTAATTCAATTTGATACGCTTACTAATTTAATTTAATAACGTTAGTTATACAGAAATAAATTACGGGATGTTACAATTCTGTCAAAAAAATATACTCATGTCCACGATTGTGTTCTCTGGTTATTTTTGTAGAGTCATAGTATACTATTAACTATTATGTGTTGACAATGAATTTTCAACCCTTATTTATAACGTGAGATGTTACAATTTGAGTACAATAAGAATAGGAAAGAATCACATATTAATTATACTTCCAAAACTGATGTCTATCAATTTAGAGATATACTCCTTCAAATAAGGAGTTTGATTCTGCTTCCAATTCTGGTAGTTGACTTCTCTTCAATTTAAGAAGTTGTTTTTTTGGAAGAATTATCATAACAAGCACTTCGAGCTGTGATCTAAAGCTCGCTTTGGACGACGACCTTGAGCTGAGCATAAGGCAAGCTAGACTATGGTTGACCAACGATCTAAGAACTGCATTAGGGAACTGAGAGCTCGTTTCTGTGAGCTAGGTGCTGGTGAATTGAGTTTTTGTCCACCGAGTCAATGTATTGAATCAATTTGTTGAGTTTTTACCAACCCACTTATGCAATCTCAAATATACCCACAATATCAGTCCCCCAGCTTTTAGTGCGATCTGTGGATTAGGAGCTCAAGCTCGCTAGTAAAAGCTAATGTGTCACATCCTGTTGTCCCGCGCCTTTGCAAATTCTGTCCCATCTCTTGTCTCATGGCAACTCTTAGAGTAACCGCACCATTGGCATGTCTCGTGCTATGCACATTTAATGCGCACGTTTCTCAATTTAAAGTTGATGATGACAAAAGCCACAACTCGCACTGCATCGTTAGATTTAAGGCGGTTGAGTAGCCCCTAAATCCAACGGTTAGGGTTTGAATTCTGTGTCTATATATGGGTAGAGCTCTTTCATTTTCTTTCTCACTCTACCATTTTCAAACTCAGATGTCGAATCTCTTTCTTCTTTTGTTTTCTTTTATCTCGCTTCCTTACGCCAGTTCTCCTCGAATTCGATATCCTTGACGATTAGATTCTTTGTTCTTAGGTGAGCGTTTACAGTAAGTCTTCATAACCGATTCTTGAGTTTTTTGGTTTCCATTTCTTGTACACATTGTGTTTTTTTTTTTTTTTTCTAGATTTGAGACTAGCCTGAATGTTTCATGTTCTTGATGTTGCATGCTCATTATTGATTGTAACTTTTCCTTTCCTATTAGTTTGATCTTGTTGATCGGCCCTTTGCGACCTATTTATTGTTCGTGACACTTATGTATGCGAGCTATAGGATGATATACCTGTAGGTTATTAGCTCATAGGTCGTTTGCCTGTAGGTCAAGCCCCCTATAGCTTTAGTAATATATATGGTGTTTGTGACCTATAGACTAGGAAGTCTCTTGCTAGGAAACTTAGACTTTTTGGCATGATCTGCTTGTAGTGACTTAATTGCTCCCTTTTATGTGTAGATGTTTTTAGGTTGTAGATGCCGATCACACAGAGTAGGGGATGATGACTCGTCCAGCTTGGAGGACCTTGGCTCGGGGGCAGTTCGTACTGCAGGAGAAGCAACCTCCTCCAGCGGTAAGGTCCCTGAAGGGTTCGTAGCTCGGCTAACCTCATAGTAATTCGCTAGCATGCTGAGGAACGACGGGTCTACAAAGTATTTATCCACAATGCTTCGAAGATACAATATGAGGAGTTGGGGGGAATAGCTTTAGAATTTCATCTTCCAAGGGGTTATCATGTCTTGTCACCCACATCTAACGACCATGCAACCCATCCTCCTAGGGGGTTTGTTGCCGTCAGTACTTATCATCTTAGGCACGAACTTAGATTTTCAGTCCCCGTCTATCTTATCGACCTCTTGAATAGGCTAGAGCTTAGCCCTTTTCAGTTTACCCCTAACTCTTACTCTTAGCTCACTTCTTTAGCTTTAGTCTTCGTGAGAAACAATCTTCCACCTTCAAATCCCAGAATTCTCTACCACCTCTATAGTATGAAGAACGTTGGTGGCATAAGAGAGGGAATGTGAGATGGAATTTACTATCTCGCAGCTTGAAAAATGGGCTTCAAGGATCTCCTGCCTCAGGATAGCGTGGAGGGCAAGTCCAATGTAGAAGATTATAAATCAAGTTGGTTTTACATTTCTTACCCTTTCTTTAGACAGCTCCACAATTTCACTTTCGTCTTTAACCTAGGTAGTTAGATAGCATTGACCTCTTGTGAGCTGCAGTAGTTTTTTTTTTTTTTTTAAATTCTTTTTGTTTCACCTCGCAGATTTGATAGGAGATAAGTCAGCTCTTATTGGGGAGGAGACAGAAATTCTTAGGACGCTCGCGGCTTCTCAGGAAGGGAAAACCAATCACGCATTTGACAACGAGCTCCTTAGAGCCCATCGGCTAGCTCTCCCTTTGGACAGCGGGCTTCTTGACAACACGAGAGACATCGGAAGTCGGAGTGAACTCAAGTTCGCTTCTACTTTCGAAGTTGTTGGTGAAGTAGAACCAATTCCTGTCCCTCGAGTAGCTTCAGAACCAGTTTCTGTCCCTCAATGGGCTCTAGAGATGGTTAAGCTCTCTTTCCAAAAGCCCTCATTAACTCGATCCATTCAGCCCGTAGCCCCTTCAACTACTGCTTCTGTTGAGGTATCCACCTCGGCACCAGCTTCAGGACCCCCACAAGTTCAAGTCCCCACTTCGTAGCCAAAGGTGGTTAAAGTCCAACATGAGTAGATGAGAGCTCTTGCTCGCGAGGCTCAAACTGCTCCTAACAGGGGAGTGAAAAGAAAGTTTGTGCTCAATCCTCCTTTGACTAAGCGATGACAAGTAGACAAGGGTAAACAACTCGAGATCGTAGAGAGAAGAGCTGAGCCATGGACTAGGGCGCGGCTGAAGACAGGCCAAGAGGAATATACTTTGACACCTTCCTTGATAGTTTGCTCGAAATCATAAGGAGCTCTGCCTGACATCTACAAATAGATGACTTAAGGAGTGATGGCTTATCTAGCTATATAGCTCTCCATCGGCTGTTGGTAATCTCCAATACTCTTGCTTTTCTCGCTTTCTCATTTCCTTGGTCTAAATATTACCTTACTGCATTTCAAGTCACAATGGGAGATATGAAGCAAAGGGAGGAAGTCTTGGCTTTTGAGGAGGAGAATAAAAAGCTTGAGAGCAAACAGAAAAAGCTGAAGGATGAGCTCTCGTTCATGACTGCGGAGGCTTAGAAAGCCAAGAGATAAGAGCAAATCTTTCAAGCTAGGCTGACAAATGTTGAGGTGACAAAAAAGGAAGCTGCGTATGCTCTGATTCGCGAGGAGAGTACTCATGTAGCTGTGAGAACACACTTTAATACCAAGGCCTTGATCCAATACCTACAACTAAAGAGAAATAAAGCAAAAACAAGAAAAAAGGAAGAGAAAGAACAGAGATTGTAAAGAGATTTTTACATGTTTCGATAAAAAAAAGATGTCTACGTCCATGATTGTATTCCCTAGTTATTTTTCTAGAGTTCCAATATACTATTAATTATTATGTATTTATAATGAATTTTTAATCTCTATTTATACCGTGAGATGTTACAATTTGAGTATAACAAGAATAGGAAAGAATTACATATTAATTACACTTCATAAACTAATGTATATCAATTTAGGGATATACTCTGCCGAATCAGGAGTTTGATTCTGCTTCCAATTTTGGTAGTTGACTCTTCCTCAATTTAGGATGTTGCCTTTTTGGAAGAATTACCATAATGAGCACTTCGAGCTGTAATCTAGAGCTCGCTTTGGACGACCTAGAGTTGAGCATAAGGCAAGTTGGACCATGGTTGACCAACAACCTGAGAACTGCACCAACGAACTGATAGCTCGTTTCTGTGAGCTGAGTGTTAGCAAATTAGACTTTTGTCCACCGGGTCAATCCATTGGATCAATTTGTTGGGTTTTTACCAACCCACCTATGTAGCCCTAAATATACCCACAACATCAGCCCCTAGCTTTCAGTGCGATCCACAGACTAAGAGCTCAAGCTCGCTGGTAAAAGTTAATGTATTACATCTTGTCATTTCGTACCTTTTCAAATTCCATCCCATCTTTTGTGACGTGGCAACTCTTCGAATAACTGCACCACTGGCACGTATCGTGCCATACGCATTTAATGTGCATGTTTCTCAACTGATAATTCATGATGACAAAATCCACAACTTGCGTTGTACTGTTAGATTTAAGGCGATTGAGTAGCCTCCAAATCCAACAGTTAGGGTTTGGATCCAGTGTCTATATATGAGTGGAGCTCTTTCTCTGGTACTAAAATGTCGACGTCTGAATTTGGTTGACCGAAGTTCTTGACCTAATACCTTTAATTAAAGAGAAACAAAGCAAAAACAAGAACAAAAGGAAGAGGAAGAATAGAGATTGCAAAGAGATTTTTATGTGGTTCGGCAAAAAAAAAAAATGTCTACGTCCACAATTATGTTCTCTGGTTATTTTTCTAAAATCATAGTAAACTATTAATTATTGTATGTTTACAATGAATTTTCAACCCCTATTTATAGCATGAGGTGTTACAATTTGAGTACAATAAGAATAGGAAAGAATCACATATTAATTACATTTTCAAAACTGATATTTATCAATTTAAGGATATACTCCACCGAATTAAGAGTTTGATTCTGCTTCCAATTCTGGTAGTTAACTCCTTTTCAATTTAGGATGTTGTCTTTCTGGAAGAATTACCATAACGAGCATTTCGAGTTGTAATCTAGAGCTCGCTTTGGACGCCTTCGAGCTAAGCATAAGGCAAGTTGGACTATGGTTAACCAACGATTTGAGAACTATACCGACGAATTGAGAGCTCGTTTCTACGAGCTGGATGTTAGCGAACTGAGCTTTTGTCCATCGAATCAATCCATTGGATCAATTTGTTGGGCTTTCATCAACCCACCTATGTAGCTCCAAATATACCCACAATATCAACCTTCCAGCTCTTAGTGCGATGTGCGAACTGAGAGTTTAAGCTCGCTGGTAAAAGTTGATATGTCACATCTTGTCGTCCCGTGCCTTTTCAAATTTTGTCCTATCTCTCGTCATGTGGCAACTCTTCAGGTAGCTGTATCATTAGCACATCTCGTTTTGAGGTTGTCCAAAGCGAGCTTTAGATCACAGCTCAAAGTGCTCGTTATGGTAATTCTTCTAGAAAGGCAACATCATGAATTGAGAATGAGTCAATTACTAGAATTGGAAATAGAATCAAACCCTGATTCAGTGGAGTATATTCCTAAATTGATAGACATCAGTTTTGGATGTGTAATTAATGTGTGATTCTTTCCTATTCTTGTTGTACTTAAATTGTAACACCTCATACTATAAATCAGACTTGAGAGTTGAAATTTCATTGTAAACACACAATAATTAATAGTATACTGTGACTCTACAAAAATAATCAGAGAACACAATCGTGGATGGATGCATCTTTTTTTGGTCGAATCACGTAAAATTCCCTTTGCAATCTTTGTTCTTCCTCTTCTTTTTTTCTTGTTTTTGTTTCATTTCTCTTTAATTACAGGTATTGAGTCAAGGACTTTGATCAACCAAATTCAGAACTCGATATTTTGACCCTATGTTGTGGGTCAAAACCTCGACTATCATAGCAAAATTTTGTTGAGTTGTCGAAACCTTACCTAGTATAGCGAAATTTTATCGAGTTATGTAGTGGATCGGAATCTCGACTATCATAGCGAAATTTTATTGAGCTATGTAGTGGTTCAAAACCTTAACTATCATAGCGAAATTTTATCGAGCTATGTAAGAGGTCGAAATCTCGCCTACCATAGTCATATTTTGTTGGGCTATATAGGGGGTTGGAATCTTGCCTAACATAACATAATGTAGAACTGTCTAGTAAATCGAAACCTCAGGTAATAGCATATAGAGTTGTCCAATAGGTCGTAACCTCAACTAATAATGTAATAGTGAGTTATATTCAGTAGGTCGGAACCTCATCTAATATAGTAAGACTTAATAAAATTTTGTTAAGCTATGTCTAGAAGGTCGGAACCTCAGCTAACATAACTTAACTTAATAAAATTTTGTTAAAGATAAAACTTGGTGGAGAGATCACTTTTTACTTTTATGCACAACGTTTAATAAAGATATCAATAAAATTATTCAGAGTAGAGTAGTATAGAAAACAGATAGCTTTATTGATTTTTGAAGATTGAATTACAAGTTAGAGGTCAGAACCTCATTACTGCTGTGCTGGCTATGGTGGTTGTTGAGGTCGCTACTAAGGTCGTGGTCTCGCTGGTCGCACCACATAGTTTATCAAGCGACCTCTCTTGATTAGATTCTCAATGACGTTCTTTAACACCCAACATTCTGAAGTATTGTGTCTAATCTCATTATGATAGGCACAAAACTTGTTCTTACTTCTGAGATTAGTAGGAGGCCTCATAGGCTTAGGCTTTCTGAAGTCCTCTCTGTTCATTTCTGTTGCAAAGATCTTGTCCGGTGTATCTAACAAGACGTCGTAGCTATCATGATGACCTTGACGCTGAGGTCGTTCATTTCTGGGCTCATTTTTTGCCTTCTTAGCAACCTGATTGTTTAAGCCCTTATTTTGACCTTCACTTCCATTCCCTCCATTGTTTTTTTTCTTTGGTCGGTTGGAACTATCCGTTTCACCCTTTAAGTTAGACTGTTTGAGGCCGAAAGTCTCCTCCCATCTAATCTTTTTGATAGCTCGCTCGTAGAACTTGCCCAAGTCCCTCACTAGGGATCTATAGATGATCTCATATAACTTCCCATCCTTACAAAGCCCAGCTAATATTGCAATTAGGATGCTTTCGTTTGAAGAGTTCTCCACATTGGTGACTTCACGTCTGAATCTAGTAATGTAATCTTTCGGCGATTCATTTTGTCGCTGAAAGACCGTGGCGAGGTGATAAAATGGCGGGAGTTGCTTTCTCAGAGCTTGGTATTGACTGGTGAATTTTCATTGACATTCCTCCTAGCTATCTATGTTGTGAGTTGGGAAACTCTTGAACCAGATCTGTGGGACGTCCCCTAGGGTAGCTAGGAAAGCATGACACTTAACTAATGGATTGTCCCTCTGGAGGTTCATTTGGACATTAAATACATCCACATGATCATAAGGGTCACTATCTCTATTGTATTGAGGGATGTTGGGGATCTTAAATCTAGGATGGAGAGGTTGTGTCTTGATCTCCCTAATGAAAGGGGTTCTTTCCCCATACTGATCACTTTGGTTTGAGGCACCGAGGCTTGCTTCGAGTTGTTGAACCCTCTGAAAGAGTTCCTCTATCTTTGGGTTCTAAGGTATTTGTCCTCTTCTGTGCTTGTGACCTGGTAAGTAGCGAGTTGGTACATATCGTTTACTAGTCCTCTCCCTTAAGCTTGTAGGTTATAGAGCTTCCTCCTTTTCGCGAGCTCAACGACCTTCAACTCTCAAACGTGAGTTAGAGAAACGAGCAGAGTCAACAGGTTGCGACACCTCTCTAAAGGGTCTTTCTGGTGCTGACACTTTCTCTCATTGCTGCTGGGAAACTTCTTTTGGAGCAGCAACCTCTGATCTGGGCGCGTTTTGTGTTTAGGCCTATATTGGTGCCCTGACTGCATCTACAAGCAATCGCATTGTATTTTCCAACGCCTTTTGCCACTGGTGTCATGTCTATAGCTCCTCGACGGTAGGGACCATAAATGTTGGTTGACGAGGGGTTAATGGAGACATACCCACAGTAACACCAATTACAGGGACATGAGATGCACTTACCATAGGCATGATTGCATCCTCCATCGGCTAAATATCACACTGTTGCTGATCCATCTACCTTTCTGGTTGGTTAGCCGTCGCGTCAGAACTTCTGGTGGTTCTTCCTCTTGCCATGGCAGTTGAAAACTCCAAAGATTGCAGTCTGGCCCCTTCCTCTAATGCCAAAATGTTGACTTCTGAATTTGGTCGACCGAAGTCGTTGACCCAATACCTATAATTAAAGAAAAGCAAAGCAAAAACAAGAAAAAATGAGAGGAAGAATAGAGATTGCAAAGGGATTTTTATGTAGTTTGGCCAAAAAAAGATGCCTACGTCCATAATTGTGTTCTCTAGTTATTTTTACAAAGTCATAGTATACTATTAATTATTGTGTGTTTACAATAAATTTTCAATCCCTAATTATAGCGTAGGGTGTTGCAATTTGAGTACAACAAGGATATGAAAGAATTACACATTAATTATAATGCCAAAACTGATGTCTATCAATTTAGGGATATACTCCATCGAATCAAGAGTTTGATTATGCTTTCAATTCTGATAGTTAATTTCTCCTCAATTTAGGATGTTGCCTTTTTGGAAGAATTACCATAACGAGCACTTTGAGTTGCGATTTAGAGCTCGCTTTGGATGACCTTGAGCTGAGCATAAGGCGAGCTGAACCATGGTTGACTATCAATTTAAAAACTGTACCAATGAACTAAGAGCTTGTTTCTACGAGCTGAGTGTTGGCGAATTGGGCTTTTATTCATAGGGTCAATCCATTAGATCAATTTATTGGGCTTTACCTGCCCACCTATGCAGCCTGCCGAACTGAGAACAAAAGCTTTTTAAAATTCACTTTTGTTTTTCATCATTAAAATTTATGTTAATAATAAGGGTAGTTTCGTCATTAAAATTATAGTGAAATAGTGCTATTAAAACTCAATTCGGTTATTTGGTGCTATGGAAACAAATGCTTAGCTCTTTAGTACCTTATAAAAAAAAGAACACTAAATTATTATTATGCATGATATAATTTTTATTTTTTTTTAATACAAATGACTGTTAGGACCTACCAAGATTGATCACTAATAGCATGACTTGGATGACCACTCCTACAATTGAAAGATGACTGCTCCTACAAGAAGAGATTCATACTAATACCTTGTGTTTTAATAGAACAAATGTGAAACTTAAACCTTTGACCTTTTAGGGTTAAGGGAGATACTGAACCACTCCTACTAAAAGGTGGTATATTATAATGCATGATATATGATTATGACAAGTTCACAATGATAAGTCACAATTGGTATGTCTATCACTATAGGCATAGTTGCCTATAACATATATTATGTTCTTTATTAGGATTTTGGCTTAATTCTCGATAAACTTAAATTGATGCGAGAGTGATTTAAACGAAGTTCTTTTTAGAGTGAAATAAGATAAAGATGGAAATCTTGGTTTGAAAGGAATCCAACACCATAAACGACAACTAAAATGGAGGCCAGACGTATTGACTCACATCCAAAGAAGGCGATAGGGTCAGTTTCGAGCAAAAATAGGTAGGTTACAAGATTTCATATTCTAATTAATTTCTGATTACTTTGGGAGCAAGGAAATGTGTTTCTTAAAAGATTTGGATTACTTGGTGACCTAGCAAACTAATGTTAGAAATATGGAGCTTATCCTTTGTTTAGAATGCACACTAAAATGTAGTTAAAAAAACCTAAAGAGTTTGAATCGTGAGCTTGGTTGTGAGCTCTCAACTTAGATTTTTGAGTTTTAAGTTTAGAGCTAGGTTGTAATAAGGGTATGGGGTTGGAGAGAATATGAAATGTGTAGTTACAACAATTTCTATAAAGTCATAACTTTTTTTTACTGTCTTGACGGTCATGATTTTGCCATGATTTTGGAATTCCGCGTAAATTTTTGTGTTGTATAATTAGATTCATTCTATTTTCTTTTATTGAACATTATTTGGTTTGTGGTGTTTCAAAGGTTTGAGTATTCTAGGTAAATTTATGTGTTATTTAATGGGTTTAGCACGGTAGCCAAGGAAATATATAATACAAAGAAAAATATTATTTGCTAATAATCATTAAGGAACACAAATTTTAATTTATAATTATATATGTTGATGTAAAATTCTACTCCTCTCATTACATATTTTTAATTTTAATAAAGGAAAAAACTAGTTATGATGTGTCTACGGATTATTGGAGAGCGTTTCTGTTATTAACTTAAAAAGGGGAAAAAGTTATGTCGACCGATGTCGAATAACACCCACGGACTAGTTATTCTAAAAATTGGTATTGATGATCACTTCATATCTTGTAACTTACTTTGATTCAATGAAACTCTCTTACACCTTAATCACTTGTCTGTCCGTTTTAATAAGGAGTGCATGCTGCCATGTGTTGTTGGTGGCCTTTTATTTATTTATTTTTGAAGCATGGTAGCTTTTTTCTTGATTGGGATTGATATTTCTTTTGTGTAGCGAGACAAAGTGTTGTTTTTCATGCAAATTTGTGTTGTTTGTACTTCCTCCGATAATATATCGTGATTTGAAATTGTATCTACATATGCGAGAGCACACCATTGCCAAGCATGCCTTTGACTGGCCAAGACCAGTTTATTGTATGCAACTCCAAGCGCATACAACTTCGGCGGTTTTCAATTGCTTTCAATATTTGTAATTAGAAGAACACCCAAAAGATGTGGCATTCTAGAAAATAAGAAGATTAACTAATTTGATTAGTTAATCCTCCTAATTTTTTTTTTTTGGATGTCATATCATTTAAACACTAAATTTGAAGTATTATCATTCGGAATTTATAAAAAGAAATGCTATTTGAACTTGCAATCTTTATATGCAGCTGTGAAGGGTTTATCATTTAATCATCTTAATTTTATTCATGAGACATTTTTTCAATTGTCTTTTTTCTCTAACCTACATGATAATAGTAGCATTGCTTCTAATCTACTAGTCTGTTTTGCCATTTGTTTACTAAAAGAAATTACATTCCCTCATCAATTTGATGAATGTTTAAAGTCATTCGGAGAAAATTGGTGCAAAAATACTTGTTTATTCTTACATTCTCTCGAGATTTAAGAATTTAAATAGTAAGCTTCCAACAATTTCATGTGAACAACATTTTCAGTTGGCCCATAACCCACCCACTTTTAAGTATAATATGGAACAAAGAGAAGAAATAAAAGAGGGTAACCAATAAGCAGACCGAGAAGAAAAATGTGACTAAAATCATTAAACTGAGGCAAGGTGTGGTGGTAAGAATTTTCGATTTTGTTTGTAGAAGATAGATTGAAGTCGGTTGGGATTCTTGGGATGGATTTAGCTATTATACATGGTCAGTAATGATACAAGAGTAGATTTAGCTATTATACATGGTCAGTAATGATACAAGAGTATGGTTCGTTAAATTCCAATCCAATGATTCAAATAAATAAAAAATTTTAAAAATTAAAATATTAAGAAAAATGTGTTTGTATTGTTAGTCTGTTACTAATCTAGTATACAAGCCAGACCCTCCTGGGATAAAATGAGTCCTAAGGATATAAAGATTAGAGAGGAAGAAATATAAATAGATTTTGGAAAGAGTGTAAATATTTACACCCTTTTTAAAGTAATCTTTGATGGGGCGTGTGTACAGAAGGGATATACATCCTATTTTAGTGGGATGTAAATATATCAGTATTTATTTTTACATATCTGATGGAGCGTTTTATTAAAGGGGTACCTGTACATATTTAAAGCGGTGGTAATATTAGTACTTTTATCAAATTTATTCAAATTAAGCTGTTCTACCCAAACCACAACTTAACCCAAGCCCAAACCTAATTATATATAAATCTCACAATCCAACAACTATTGGCCCAATTTCAATGGCATGCCCAACCCATATTGCTCAGTTAATAGTGATAAGTTTGCAGGTGGGCAGTACAACGGTATTCCTGCCACTATTTTATCATCAGTTGTTCGTATTAAACAAATACAATATATATATATATATATATTTAAAAAAAAAAAAAGCAAAAGCAAAAACAATATGATTCAAAGTAGCTTGATGTCCAAATAAAATCACATGTCGACTTACAAGCCCGAATTAACATGCAAATATAATAAAGAAAATCAACCAAAATTTAAAATAACTGTTAGAAAATGATTAAATTAATAGTATTTAAACATCTTAATAAAAATACGAAACTATTTTAACCGGATTTTTTTTCAAAGCTGACACAACAGATCCGAAATCTATCAAAACATGTTGAGATTAATAACTACTTATATTGCTCAAAGATCTTCTTTCATAACATAGAGATAACTACCCACACAAAAGTTAACAAATTACTTTTAATAATACTTGAAGTGTACAACTAATTTTACTATAAAGGGATGTCTATTATCACTTATTTTATTAATCATATTTTTAACAATTTTACATAGGGCAAAACAAAATTTTGTAAATATTGATTTTGTTTTTCAAAGACACCATTTTCATGACGGTTTTGAGTAATTTGCTCCATTTGAAAACTTAAGAACAGTTGAGGAGGGGTACATGCCCTTCCTACATTCGAAATGTCTCTTTGAAAATCAAGGTATTGTTTCAAAGAATGATAACTACTGACTTTCCTAGCGAAGATTATAATAAATTGAGATGGCCAAATAGTTAGACATAATTAATTTAAATAATCAAAATAAATAATAACAAAAATACCTATATGTTTAGTCTACAAAACTTGCACTTAATAATGTACATATTGCATTTAAAATAATAATAATAATGAATGCATTAAGACAAATAAATCTAACTGCCATGATTGCGTTAGACTATTTCACTCTTTCAGTTCGCTCTGTCATAAGTAGCTGATTATTTACGATAAGACCTTTCTACAAAAATATTATATAAGATTAGAGGTGGATAAAAAAATATGATCCGAATTGAATGAGTCAACCCAAACCGAAGGTGTTCAGTTTGGATAATGTGACCTAGAAGGGGGTGTCTAGTTCTGCCCGATTGTTTTTCGTTTCGATTCGGTTCCGCGTAAATATAAATTTCCAATAGATAACCAAAACAACATAAATATTAAAACTAATATGATATTACACATTGAAAATTTCTAATGTTTTTCATGAAGTTAGATTACTTAAATATTAATAATTCCATCTTATCCATCTGAAACTATACTTAGTCATGAAGCAACATTTTTCATTAGTCCATTGTCTGTTAAACCATTAAATTTAATACCAATTATTTAATTTAAAGACAAAAAATATATATATAAGAAATAAAATTTTACAAATTAAATTAATTTATTTTATCAATTGAGTTAGGAATAGGATTGTTTAAATGAATTAAAACTGAATTCCTATTTAAACTCTAAATAAATTACAAATTAATTACTAAAAAAAAAAAAACCACTATCATCTTTCAATAAAATTACTTAAATGATTAAACAATGTATACGCCCACCATTCATTATTTTTGAAAAAATATGTGAAAGAGTAAGCTTGTCCAGGTTTGAACCCCAGCGATGCTTAAAACCAAGGCAAGCCTTACACCAGCACTACCTTTCCACATTTTGTGAATCTATTTACTTTCAAAATTCTATAATTTTTTCTAAATTCTAAGATGGGCACATGCACTGATTGGACCCAAGTTGTGTTTGCCCCTACATCAACAAATAAATAATAATAATAATAATAATAACCAAAAAATTTATTTATTGTAATTAGGGTACTGCTTGATGTTTTGTCTAGAGTGCAACCACATAACTTAGTTTAACCTTTTGAAATAATTTTCCTATTTTAATAGCTTTTAATTATAATTTATAAATATGAAAACTTGGATATTATTATAGTATTTATTTGAGTTTATTTAATAAATTATTTATAAAGATTAAAAATTTTCAAATTTTTTGATAAATTATAATAATAAAACAAAAAATAATTTAATATAAATTAAGTTTAATGGAATCTTTAATTCTTGTCATGTAATAAATTTGAAGTGTCTAACTTTTTATGTTATTAGTTTTACTGTTCATGTTTAATTGTCATGTAAATCTATATTGGATCACTAAAGCTACCTACTTATTGTTTAGGTTAGTGATGGATAGGAGTTGGATTCAATCTAAAGCTAGGCAAAAATCAGAATATATTAATGGAGTGAAAGATTTTATTAGATTTGTCACTGCTCATATGCAACCTGGAACCAACAAGATTCCGTGTCTATGCAAAAGATGCAACAATTATTGTTCTAAACCTATAGATGATGTGGAGGAACATTTGTATACTTTTGGGATGGTTACATCTTACACTAGATGGACAAGTCATGGGGAAGAATTGATAGATCTAGATTATAATGATGACCATCCAGATCTTGTAAGTTTAACAGATCACACGGATGATGTTAATGAGATGCTTAATGATCTTCATGGTCCCACTTTATTACCTGATTGGCAAGATGAAAATATAGATAATGCTTTTGAAGATGATAGAAATTGCAATCCTGCTTTAGAACCAAATACATTTAGTAGATTGATGAGGGATGCAGAGTAAGAATTGTATCCGAGTTGTCGACAATTTTCTAAGTTGTCATTCCTTGTGAAATTGCTTCACTTAAAAACATTAAATCATTGGAGCAATAAGTCTTTTACAATGTTGCTTGATTTACTTAAGCAAGCATTCCCAAAAGGTGAGACTCTACCGGCTACTTACTATGAGGCAAAAAAGGTTATTCGTGACTTAGGGCTTGGTTATGAGAAGATCCATGCATGTAGAAATGATTGTGTATTGTTTTGGAAGGAAAATGCATTAAAAAATGAATATCCAAAATGCAATGCTCCTAGATACGTTTATGATGATGGCAAGAGCAAAAGGGTGCCTACCAAAGTATTAAGACACTTCCCTTTGATTCCAAGGTTGAAAAGGTTGTTCATCTCCAAAAAGACAGCTTTAGATATGAGATGGCATAAGGATAAACATGTTGATGATAGAATATTAAGACATCCAGCTGATTCAGAAGCTTGGAAACACTTTGACGTTGAGCACAAATCATTTGCTTTGGATGGACGTAATGTTAGACTAGGAATAGTAAGTGATGGATTTAATCCATTTGGGAACATGAGTCTATCCTATAGTATGTGGCCTGTTTTTGTTGTCCCATATAACTTGCTGTCGTGGAAATGCATGAAAGATCCATTTTTCATGATGTCATTGCTTATTCCCGGAGAAAAGGCTCCTGGGAATGATATTGATGTATATCTACAACCATTAATTGATGAATTGAAAGAATTATGAAATGTTGGTGTAAATACATACGATGTAGTGTCTGAACAAAATTTTTGTTTACGAGCTGCCGTGTTATGGACAATAAATGATTTTCCGGCATATGGAAATTTGTCTGGCTGGAGTACAAAAGGGAAGCTAGCTTGTCCTTCATGCAACAAAGACACACATTATAAATGGTTAAGGTATGGAAAAAAAACTGTGTACATGCGTCATCGTAGATTTTTGCCTACACATCATAGTTGGCGTCGAAGTAAAGTTTTTGATGGCAAGATAGAAGATGGGTCAATTCCTAAATTTTTATCAAATGATGAGCTACTGAAACAATTGTCTTATGTAAAACAACCATGTTTTGAAAAGAAACTTGTTCTCAAGGGGAAGAGAAAACGTCTAGATAATTATTTGAATTGGACTAAAATTAACATTTTTTTTGAGTTGCCATATTGGAAAACATTGAAATTGCGACATAATCTTGACGTGATGCATATAGAGAATAATGTTTGTGACAGTCTTTTGGGGACATTAATGAACATTGAGGGAAAAACAAAAGACACTTATAAGACTCGCCTTGATTTGAAGGACATGAAAATAAGGCGTGAGTTGCATCCTACATGTATTAATGGTCGAATTAAGCTACCTTCAGCTTGTTACTTATTGTCATCTTCTGAGAAAAAAGACTTATGTCAATTCTTAAATTCAATTAAACTTCCAGATGGCATGGGTTCAAATATATCTCGTTGTGTAAGCACTAAGGATTGCAAGATCTCTGGATTGAAAAGCCATGATTGTCATATTATTCTGCAACGATTACTTCCGGTTGCATTACGTGACTACTTACGAAGGGATGTTCATAAAATGATAATTGAGTTATGTTTATTCTTTAAGGAATTAACTTTAAAGACTTTGAAAGTGGACGTGTTGGAACAACTTGATAGAGATATAGTCTTGATATTATGCAAATTCGAAAAAATATTTCCACCATCCTTTTTTGATATCATGGTCCATTTACCCATTCATCTAGCTCATGAGGCACTACTTGCTGGGCCCACTCAATATCGTTGGATGTATCCATTTGAAAGGTAATGGTACCTAGTTATTGTAAAAATTCTTATTATTTGTCAATAAATAATCTTATCATTTTCTTAAGGTTATTAAACTTGTTTATGTGTGTTAACAGGAAAATGCATAATTTAAAAGCCTATGTTAGAAACAAAGCCCATCCAGAAGGCTCAATAGCGGAAGGTTATACTGACCATGAATGTTTAACTTCTGTTCAATGTACTTCCATGGTATTGAAACAAGATTTAATCGACTAGAGCGAAATTATGATGGAGATGAAGCAAATCAGATGGAGTGCTTATCTATATTTAGATCAAATGTTCGCTTTTTAGGGGCACCAATATATGATGAGTTAAATCTATCTGATTAGGCAAATGTTAGGTGGTATGTGTTGAATAATTGTGATGAAGTGCAACGGTATATAATGTAAGATATGTTCATATTTATTATCCTATTATAAAATTCATAAATGATTGTATTATTTTTATCATTAATGTGCATCTGACATATAGGGAACACAGAGTAGAACTTGAGAGAGATGATGTCAAAAATGTAGAAAGGAAGCAAGAGATGGAGTTCCATAAATGGTTTTCAAATCGTGTAAGTATTTAATATTCATCTATTTAATTTAAAATTTTAATAAATTAATTAAATTGATTTTATGATTAATTTATTTATTGCATACATAGGTGCAACAATTGGAATGTGAAGGAGTAACTGAAGTTATTGAAGATTTGAAAAATTTATCCAATGGACCAGATAAATTAGTTATAAGATACAATGGATATGTCATTAATGGGATTAGGTTTCATACACAAGATCGTGATTATAATCGAAGAACACAAAATTGTGGAGTTTGGGTGAAAGGAGAACATGGAGGTAAGAGTATTGATTTTTATGGAGTGTTAAAAGAAATCATCGAAGTTCCATATCTTGGACAAAATAAAGTTGTCATCTTCAAATGTGATTGGTGGGACCTTAATGGTACCAAAGGATTTCAAATAGATGAACACAATATCATCAGTGTTAATATAAGCAATACATGGTACAAGAATGATCCATTTGTTTTAGCATGTCAGACACAACAAGTGTTTTATTTAAATGACATGAAGTTGGGGAATAATTGGCGAGTTGTTGATAAATCACAACCTCGAGGGAATTATGATGTATTGGAACAATAAGTAGAAAAGGAAGATGAGTTTGATTTTGACGATCCCTTTCAGCAACAACAATCAGAAGATATTATTAATATTGATGAAGAATACGCTGACAACATGTTACATAGGAACGATATGGATATGATAGACGTGGATGTGGATGTTGAAGATCAAAATGAAGTTAGTGGTAACTTTTTGGATGATGATAGTGTTCCAGATGATGATCCTTTCAACAATGAGGGAAACGAGGATGAATACATTTCATCAAATGATAAGAGTGATTAATGAGAAGATTATATTTCTTTCGTACAAAAACAATTATAACAGATGATGTATAGGTTTTTATAAGAATGTATAAACTGCAATATATTTGTAGCTAATTTTTATCAATGGCCATTTCCTCTATAAAAATTTATGCTTAATTTGCTTATGTTTGCTCTTTGTTTAATTAGCAATTTTAATAAAATAAATAACCCTCAAAATACATAGCATTTAAACGTTATATTACGTGATTTATTTTAACTTCACATTTTTGTTAAATGTAAAATAAGTATCTTTAAAATGATAAAAGTTATGAAAAATTAAATGTATATAAATCATACATAACCTATTTTAGTTGTAAATAATTTCGATTTTACTATAATTATCATTTCACTAAAATGTAAATAAATTATGACCTTCTACGCTGTAATAATTACAGTTGTTGAGTAAATTGTTTGTATTATAAAAATAATAGTTTTTGAAGTCTAATTTTCTTCTTTCATTTTACTAGCAATCCTACGTTTCAATTTTGTTTAATATCTTTTACAATTTAACTTAATCAGTCTTTTAAAACAAATAAATTCTAATTGAAAATTTCTGAACTTGTGACTAAATATTTTCTTATTGATAGGGAGAGAAAATAATTAGCGACCAAAATATAGTTACAAAACTGACTTTCGTAACTAATTCGTATCAGTTTCCTAGAATTAGTGAAGAGTATGAATGGTTGTCACTATTGCTATATTTTTAGTGATAAATTATAAATTCATAATTTTTTTTTTTTTTTTTTGGGTTACTAAAACCATGAACAATGATCATAAAGATAGCCAAAACCATGTTAGTAATCATACAAATATACACATAACCAATATTTTTATAACTAAAATGAATCACTTCTATAGGATTAGTGAGGGACTTTAATTTCTGTTACTATATCCATACTATTACTGAAGAAGTCTAAATTTATGTAACTAAATATATATATATTTATATATTTTAGTATAACCATAAACAAGAACCAAAATCATAGTAGTGACAAAAACTTAGTCATAAATATATTTTGATAATTAATATGAATTACTTTTGTAGAATTAGTGACGAACTTAAATTGATGTTACTATATCCATACTATTAGTGACGAAATGTAAATTTGTAACCAGATATTTTATAACTAACAGCTCGAGAATAGATAATGTAACAAAAACTTAGTCATGAAATAAATTGTAGTAACTAATTTGAATAACTTTGTTAGATTTAGTAAATGACATACATTATTGTTACTACATCTAAACCATTAGTAAGGAAATATAAATACATAACTAAATATTTTGTAACTAAAAAGAGGAGAAAAGATTTAGTGACAAAAATATAGTTTCAAAACAAAACTCGGTAACTAATTTGAATCAATAGTGAGGAATGTGAATGGTCGTCACTATGCATCTATACTATTAGTGAGAAAATATAAATTTATAACTAAATATTTTATAATTAAAAGGAGGATAAAGGATTTAGTGACAAAAATATAGTTTTGAAATATAACTCGGTAACTAATTTGAATTAATGGTAAGGAATGTGAATGGTCGTCACTATACATCTATACTATTAGTGAGGAAATATAAATTCATAACTAAATATTTTATAACTAAAAGGAGGATAAAGGATTTAGTGACAAAAATATAGTTTCGAAATATAACTCGGTAACTAATTTGAATCAATAGTGAGGAATGTGAATGGTCGTCACTATACATCTATACTATTAGTGAGGAAATATAAATTCAAAACTAAATATTTTATAACTAAAAGGAGGATAAAGGATTTAATGACAAAAATATAGTTTCGAAATAGAATTTGGTAACTAATTTAAATCAATAGTGAGGAATATGAATGGTCGTCACTATATGTATATTTTTAGTGACGAAATATAAACTCGTAACCAAATATTTTGTCATTAAAACCACAATTTGTTGTAGTGAATTCAGGATCTTGACATATGTACAAATCAAATAAGTTGAAAAAAAAAATAAGAAAGAAAAATAAGAAAAATTTCAAAAATAATAAAAGTAAAAGAATAAACAATTAATAAAAATAAAAAATAATTATTTAAATTAAAAAAAAAAAAAAAAAACACCAGATTCTGGTGGTTCATCACTAGAATCGGTGATGAACCATGTGATGGTGATGATCTTCATCTATCACCGATGCTGGTGATGATCTTCATCACCTGTTGATGAACTAGATCACCAGAAGCTCGACCGAGCACACTCAGAACACTCTCAGTGCACTATACCGAGCTCTGTAACTCTCAAAAACTCTCTGACAGACATCTCTGTCCCTCTCTCTCTTACATGGCCTCACCTCCTGTTCTCTCACCTCTTGAATCTACCACCATGCATGTATGTAAAAGAAGAGAGTAGACCGTCAACATCCATCACCGCCGTAAGAGGCAGCGCACCACCATCAGGACCACCCTCTCTCCCGTCTTCGAGTGACCCCATTTAGGCACCAAACAAGCAGCTTCATCACCTCCTTAAGCCACCATGCAGCGTCGTCCTGGTCGTCATCCTCATCACCGGTGACGGATGGAGCCACCATGAGAGATGACCAAGAGGAAGAGTGCGCCGGAGTATCAAGGTGACAGAAGAGGAAGAGGAGGAGAATCATGCCCGCCGGACCTGCTAGGACCTGGACAACGCCGGGGGACCCATCCGGCAGCCATGCATACTGAGTTAAGGGCCTTTAACTCAGTGGGTGACCAGGTTCTTCAACAAGAATCGATCTTGGTAACTGGTTCATCATCAGAATCTGGTGATGAACCAGTCGTCTGGTCCATCATCAGAATCTGGTGATGAACCAGTCGTCTGGTCCATCATCAGAATCTGGTGATGAACCCGATCTCATCGCCAGATTTTGGAGTTGGTTCATCACCACCAAATTAGTTTTTTATTTTTTATTTTTTTTAATTTTAAATGTTTTAATGTTTATATGGAAAAAAAATCATCTTAGTCCCTAACTTTTGAGAAATAATTAAACTTTTAACTATGTTTTGAAAAAAGATGAAATGGACCCTAAATTGATAATTTTTTGAAACGTTGGGGTCCATTTTGTCAATTTTTGAAACATAATTAAAAATTTAATGATTTTCCAAAAGTTAAGAACTAAAATGAATTTTTTTTCCAATTTATATTTATATGCTTTAAATTTATTATAATTAACCTTTTTTTTTTGGTTTTTAAATATTATTTTAATTTTAGTTTTTAAATATTTTGAAGAACTTTTTTTCATCTATGAATTTTTTCTTGATATTATTTTGACTTGAATTGGATTGAAGATGAAGATGTGAGGTTGAATTTTATTTTTTTTAATTTTTAAATTCATTTTTTTAGGGTTTAGTTTTAATTTTTATTTAATGATAATTTTTAGTTTTATTAAAGGCAAAACAATCATTATATACATTATAACTAAAGTAAGGGATAAAAGAGTATTTTCTTACTCTTTATTTGGTTTGATCATTAATTGACTGATGGAATTGACTAATTTGATATTTTTTCAAAACGTTAGGGATGATTTAATTATTTTCTAAAACATAATTAAAAATTTGATCATTTCCCAAAATTTAGTAACCAAAATGATTTTTACCCTTGAATCTTTTCTCTTTTTAATAATGTTTTTGTTTCATCGTTGGGCATTTCGACCTATTGAAAATGTGTTTGGTACATATATTTAAGGATTATTATCAATTTTCCCTCTAGAATTGAAAATAATATTAAACCATCACTGATTTTAAAAATATTAGTTACAAGGGTCCAATCGTTGATTGAAATAGTAAATCCGTTAATAAAATAATGGTTCTGTGAAATTTGAGTGTAAAAATATCATTGAGGGTTGCATCCATAAATGAATTCCAGTTGGACCACTCAAAATGTGGTACATGTGGCATCAAAAATTTAAAAATTAAATAAAACAATTTCATAAAAAATTTGAAAAACTAAATTAAAAAAAAAAAAAATCCTTCAATCAACCATAATCAACCATGGTCACGTTCTCTCTCCCTCCCTCTATTCTTGTTCTTCTTCTTCCCTTTTTCTTCTTCTTCTTCTTCTTCTTTTCTTTGAACCAAGATCTAGGTTCATCACTTTCTCTCTCTCTCTTTTTCTTCTTTTTCTTTGGTCTTCCAAATCGAAGTCGAAGTCAGATATGGAACACCAGAAGTCAAAGTCGATTGCGTCTCAGCTTGTTATGCTTTCTCCGCCTCTTACGGCTTGGCCATAAGGTCCATCGCTATCAAAATCAAATATGCTGGGCTACTTTTCATACCAGCATTGCTCATGATGCGAAACCCTCCACTGGTCTAGTGGTCTTGAATTGTCGCAATGTCATCTCCAAGGTACACTTGTACGTCGTTGTACATGAAATCATTCATTGGGTGTCATGAGTTCATAGTGAAAGGCATAGAGATGATTGGGTTCATATGGGTTGATTTGGTTGATGAAGTGGGGGTATGTGGGTTCATCTAGGTTGATTTGGGAATTGATTAATGATGAAAGATGATGGTTGGGGCCTGTTTTAAGGGAGATGATTTCTTTTTTAACATTTTTTTTTTTTTTCATTTTGTTTGAAATGGTTGATGATGTGAAACATTGAATAAAACCAGACCCCTAATCTAGGTTTGCTTGAAATGTTTGATTGCTTCACTTCTTGTTTTCTCTTTTAATGGGTTTCTTGATTTTTGGATTTTGCTTTGATTTGTGTGTTTTTTTTTTTTTGTAGGTATGGTGGTTCAATTCTTGTTTTGCTTTAATAGAAATTTGGGTTCAACCTAGATCTTCAAAGGATGATCTGAGTTGAACCCAGAATTTTTTTTTTCATAGCTTTAATGGTGATTTGTTAGTTTGAACGACATTGTTTTTGGTTTTTGATTTTTTTTCTTGAAGATCTTCCACTTTTTATTAATTTTTTTTGTTTCTTTCTCTTGGCTTTAATGAAAATCTTGCAGATTTGGCCATTTTTTTGGTTTTAATTAATTTTTTAAAATTTTAATTATCAAATGTAAAATAATTAATGTACTTATAATTGAATTTAAATTTTATTTTTTAATATAGTGAGGGCTTTTTCGTCTTTTCATGAATATGTCACAAAACTACTTAACTTTTGGATGAAACTGCTTTTGGACTACTGGTGGGGGTTTTTTGGCTAACATTTTAAAAAATTAGAATAAATTGATGTTATTTTCAATTTTAGGGGTTTTTTTTAGATTTTTCCCTATATTTAATAAAGTACTTTTTAATAAATCAATAGCTAAATAACCATTATAACTAAAAATTTTAAATTAATAAATAAAGGTTTTAAAGTATAGATTGATGTGATGTATTATATGTTAACATGTGACCTTTCACCCTTTTCTTTTTAATTAAAAAAAAAAAAAATACACCCTCTTACGTATAAGTATAATATAGAGATAGGTGGTAAGTATTGAATACACGTTAGACGTCTTCTATTATGTATGCATGTAATGTATAAAATGAAATAGAAATCTAAAAGAGGGAATGAGAGGATTAATTCAAGGGTTATTATCAATTTACCTCTTAGAATTGAAAATAATATCAAACCACCACTAGTTTTGAAAATATTAACTAAAATAGTTTGACCGTCAATTGAAATAGTAAAACGGTCAAGAAAATGACAGTTCCATGAATTCTGAGGGTAAAAGGGTCATTGGGGCTTAATGACATGATGGAATACAATTGGAAAACATTGTGTAATTTTTAATTGGAAAGAAAAATAAAAACCATTTGAAAGCAAATTAAAAGAAGACAAAAACAAACACTCTCTTAGTCTTTTTCTCTCTCCTAGTCATTCACCTTCTCTCTTTCTCTCTATCACTCACCATCTCTCTTTCTCTCGCTCTCTCACTCCATCTTAGTCGGTTCTCTTTCTGTTCTTCCATTGCCGGTGACTAATCAATGATGGACCAGTGTGGACCAGTGCGAGATGGAAACAGAAAAAGAGGACATCAGTTGGAAGAGAAAGTCAGTGAGGGACCAGTGCGGACCAGTCGATGATGGAAGCGGAAGAAGCTCTTGCCTCCCCTCCAGGTTGGACACTCTAATGGTCAGCTTGCACGATGTTATTAGTCGGAAAGACGAGGAAGTTGGCAACATGAAATCTTGGATGCACAAGCATGGCCTCCTTCCTTTTAAAGTTGTTTGTAGGTGGTGAAGCTTGAGAGAGTGTTGGTAATATGCATTGACTATTAATTGGATGGTGTATTGTTTGTTTTAACTCAATCTTGAAAATTAAAGTGTGTGTATGTGTTTTTTTTTTTTTTTTGGTTCTCTAAATATGAAATGGTGTATTGGAGATAATGATTGACTTACCTGACAGGTAGCCCCACAAAGGTATTTTCGTTTGTCTGATTAGTCGTTCAAAGATGGATGTTGGTGATTTAGTGTTAAATGGTTCAAAAAGGTTTACTTTGATTTTTGGGTTTTTGGGTGGTTGATTTTTAGGTTATTGGGTTTCTGGGTTGCGTTGATTTCTAGAAGATTTCTATGTCCGTTTGATTCTTTGTGTGGAAGATTTCTGTGTCTTTGATTCTGGCGATGGAAAGGGTTTGTGTTTGATTTTGTGTGTGAAAGATTTCTGGATTGTTAAATGTAGTGAAAACAATGGAGAAGAAGATTTTTGGATGGTGGATGAATTTTTTTTTAATTTAATTTTTATTTCAATTTAATTTATTTAATTTTTTTAAAATTAATTTCCACCATCTATTTTAAGATGGATGGTGGATATCTAATGAATTTTTCTTACTTTAATTAATTAATTAATTTTTTTTTTTTTTCCTTTTTTTTTTAGAGTTTTTTTTTTTTTATTTTTTTTTTTTATTTTTTTTTGTCAAGTTTTTTAATTATTTATTTTTTTTTTTTTTTTTTCTCTTTTTTATTTTTAATTTTAATTTTTAAAATAGACGATAGATATCTAATGAAAATTTTTAATTTAATTTAGTTCATTTTTATTTAATTTTTTTAAATTAATGTCCACTGTTCATCTTAATATGGACGGTATAGATACGATGAAATGAAATTTTTTTTTTTTTTTTAATTTTATTTCAATTTTTATTTATTTTTATTTTTTTAATTTTTTATATTTTTTTTATTTTTTTTTTTTTTTTTTTTTTTTTTTTTTTTTTTTTTCATTTTTTAATTTTTTAGTAAAGGTAGTTTTTATTTAATTTTTTAATTTTTTTGTATATTCACAAGGGTATTTTTGTTACAAAATCACTAAAAATATGGATGGAAACTACTTTTGGCCGAAGGCAAGGGGGGTTTTGACTAATATTTTTTAAAAAGTGGGGTAAATTGAGGTTATTTTCCATTTTAGAGGGTTTTTTTTTTAAAAAAAAATTTTCCCTTAATTAATTGAATCCTTCAATTTTTAGCTTTGATATCAAATATATCAGCAATCACTAAAAATATAAGAATGTGTAAAAAAAAAAAAATTCTAAGTTGAGTTTCTATCATAACATGAAAGTTTAAGGCAAGTAAACAACTCTAGTTGAGTTACTACACACCATGTTTGAAAATATCCGACCATCCATATCAACTACTAAAGTATCGATAAAATATACATGCATGTTATATATTATATGAGTTGTTCAAACTTCATTATTAAAGCTCCGGTAATCCTTGAATCTTTGTATGCAATAAAGTATCTACAGAGTGCAATTTTTTTAGAGAAAATGTATGAAATAGCCCATTTGAAATGCTCAACCTCAAAACTAACCTTTTAATTTTTTATTCTTAAAAAAAATCTCAAATGGACAAAAATACCCTTAATGATAACAAAAGGCGCAGTTTGATCCCAACCTGGAGGTTGGGATCCCTATTTTCAGGTTGGGATCCGTCCAGGTTTCCCAACCTGGAGGTTGGGATCCCTATTTTCAGGTTGGGATTCGTCCAGATTTGATCCCAACTTAGAGATTGAGATCCCTATCTCCAAGTTTGGATCCCAACCTGTAGGTTGGGATCCCTACTTTAAGGTTGGGATCATCCTTTGATGTTGGGATCCATACCTCCAGTTTGATCCCAACCTGAAAGTTGGGATCCCCAACTTTAGATTTTGATCCCAACCTGGAGGTTGGGATCCCCACTTTAAGGTTGGGATCCGTCCAAGTTTGATCCGAACCTTGCTGTTGGGATCCCTACCTCTAGGTTTGGATCCCAACCTAGAGGTTAAGATCCTTACTTTAAGGTTGGGATCATCCCTTGATGTTGGAATTCATCTTGAGGTTTGATCCCAACCTCAAAGTTGGGATCCCTACCTCAAGGTTTTGATTCCAACCTGAATGTTTAATTACATATATTTCGTAATTAAATAAAGTTTTGGGGTTATTTTATAATTATAATATTTAACATAAAGGGCGTTTCTTGGGGTTGTTTTGTAATTTTTGGGGTTGTTTTGTAATTAAAGATATTTTCTAAAATTACAGAATTACACCTTAATTTTCTGAATTATCAAAACTGACATTATTATTATTTTTTAAACAAAATTACCCCTCCCATTCCTTCAATATCAAAATCCATAATCTCCCACAATTCATCAAACACAATTCATCAACATAATCAATACAATTCATCAACATCCACAATTCATCAACATCAACATTAATAAACAAACAAAAAAAAAAAAAAAAAAGAAATCTGGTTCTGGGTTCGACCCAGAACCGTCTGGTTCTGGGTCGAACCCAGAACCAGATCTGGTTCTGGGTTCGCGACCCAGAACCAGACGGCTCTGGTCGACGACGAACCGGGGTTCGTCGCCGACCAGAGCCGTCTGGTTCTGGGCTCGTCGCCGAGCCCAGAACCGTCTGGTTCTGGGTCGCGAACCCAGAACCAGATCTGGTTCTGGGTTCGCGACCCAGAACCAGATCTGGTTCTGGGTTCGCGAACCCAGAACCAGACGGTTCTGGGCTCGGCGACGAGCCCAGAACCAGACGGTTCTGGTCGGCGGGTTCGTCGCCGACCAGAACCGTCTGGTTCTGGGTCGAACCCAGAACCAGATCTGGTTCTGGGTCGCGAACCCAGAACCAGATCTGGTTCTGGGTCGCGAACCCAGAACCAGATCTGGTTCTGGGTTCGCGACCCAGAACCAGATCTGGTTCTGGGCTCGCGACCCAGAACCAGACGGCTCTGGTCGGCGACGAACCCGGTTCGTCGCCGACCAGAACCGTCTGGTTCTGGGCTCGTCGCCGAGCCCAGAACCGTCTGGTTCTGGGTCGCGAACCCAGAACCAGATCTGGTTCTGGGTTTGCGACCCAGAACCAGATGGTTCTGGGCTCGTCGCCGAGCCCAGAACCATATGGTTCTGGGTTACGAACCCAGAACCAGATCTTCTGGGTTCGGGACCCAGATCCAACTCAGCAAAAAAAAAAAAGAAAAGAAGAAGAAGAAGAAGAAGAAGAAGAAGAAGAGAGAGGGAGGCAGGATTTCAAATGGGTCAGAGAATTTTAGTGAGAGAATGAGAGGGAAAAATTTGAAAGGGAGAGAGTTAGTGAAAGGGTGGGTTAGTGTAATTAGTTGTATTGTTAAGGGCATTTTTGTCCAAAATTATATCAATCTGAATAACCTCACAACTGAGAGGTTAATTTTCAACAGGGTCAGTCAAAAAAGGTTAGATTTCAACAAAACCCTTTTTTTTTAGCTAGAAATTCAACTTTTTTTTTTTTTTTTTGAAGACAGAAACTCAACTATTGACTAGCCTACAAGACTTCTATGGCAGGTAAAAATAATATTAATAATAATAACTCCATTAAATTAATGACTCAAAATTCCATCTTTTTTCCGTTCCTTTTTGTCAAACACTAACGGTCGTCACCATTATGACATTGAAAAATCTGCAACATTTTATTTTACATTGTGGAATTTGACTCCCCAAGCCTTGGTGGTATTTGGTGGGGGGATATGGAATTCAAGGAGTCATTATTATTTCTACGAAGAATTTTAAATGTTAATGGAAAGTGAAGTCATTTCTAAGACTTGGTTCTGGCGTTTGGTGGGGGGATATGGAATTCAGTGAGTCATTATTATTTCTACAAGGAATTTTAAATGCTGATGGAAAGTGAAGTCAAGACTTGTGGTGTTTGGCGGGGGAATATGGAATTCCAAGAGTCATTATTATTTCTACAAAGAATTTTAAATGTTAATGGAGATTGAAATTACTGGTTTGAATTATTATTTATACTTACATATCCCAGCTCTTTGAATTATTATTTAAGTTATGATTTATATCTTATAAATATCGCTACTCATTTGTCACAACTTGTGCCACCAAATTAATTTCTCATGGAAACAAATAGGTCTCTATGTATTCTCATATCTTTTCTTCTACTTCATTGTTCCAATGTTTCTTTCTCATCACTATTAACCAACAACATTACCAAAGATGAAAATGCACTTATTGTCCTTAAATCCCGTATAACAAATGATCCAGAAAATATATTGACCTATAATTGGTCTACGAGTACGTCTGTCTGTAATTGGATTGGTGTCACTTGTGGTGTTCGTCATCGTAGAGTCATAGGCTTGAATGTCTCGTACCTTGGTCTTGCAGGTACCATCCCACCTCAGCTAGGAAATCTTTCTTTCCTTGCATTTCTAGCCATCAACAACAATAGGTTTTATGGCCTTCTTCCCAATGAGTTGGCTCGTTTACATCGATTACGATACATTAATTTCAATCATAACCAGCTTTCGGGTACTGTACCCTCCATTTTCAACATATCTTCGTTGCGAGAACTCACACTTGTACACAACCGATTCACATCCTTGGTTAACATATCTGGTGGTGGATCAAACTTGATGTTACTTGATTTGTCTGAAAACTTGTTTGAGGGGGAAATACCAGCATCTATATTAGAGTGCCAGCAGCTCCAGTTCCTGAACTTGTCGTTTAACAATTTCAGAGGAGGCATACCAAAAGAAATGGGAAACTTGACTAAGCTTAAGCTGCTATCAATTGATTACAACAAACTTCAAGGTACGTTGATTAACATTAATTGTTGATTTTAATTGGTGAATAATTTTGATACTTAATGAAAACGTTATTTGTAGGAGAAATTCCGAAGGAGCTTGGCAATCTTGCAGAATTGGAGAAATTATCGCTACAAAATAATTTCCTGTTATCAGGAAAAATTCATCCGTTTATTTTCAACATTTCTTCCCTATGGCATATAAATTTTACAAATAATAGTCTGACAGGTTATCTTCCTGACAAAGTGTGTTCACAACATCATCAACCTGCGCTTGAGAGACTAGAGTTGTCTTACAATCAAATTAGGGGTACAATTCCACACAATTTGTGGCAATGTAAAGAGCTTACGGTTGTTTTCTTATCATATAATCAGTTCACTGGAAGTATACCAAGGGATATTGGCAACTTGACATTGTTAAGAAAACTAGCCCTAGGCGGTAATCATTTAATAGGTAGGTTCATTTATTACTCTCATTTACTATAGATTTTTATTTTTGTTATGGAGCTAATCATTAATTATGTTCACAAGCAGGTGAGATACCTCATGAAATTGGTAATCTTCGTAATCTTGAGGGCTTGGGGCTTGAAAGCAACAACTTAATAGGCCACGTTCCAGCTACGATCTTCAACATTTCAACAATGAGAGAACTTCTTCTTAGTAACAATACACTCTCAGGAAGTCTTTCATCAAGCTTTGGCTTTGGGCTTCCAAATGCTGAGTACCTTGAATTTGGGATGAATAATTTTAGTGGGCCATTTCCCGACTTCATCATCAATTCTTCCAAGCTCTATTCTCTAGAAATGGGAGTGAACTCATTGTCAGGATTTATTCCCAGCACAATAGGTAATAGTTTACCAAGTCTTGAGTGGCTAGGATTATCAGCTAATTACTTCACATCTGCATCTCCATATTTGAGCTTTCTTACCTCTTTGACAAGTTGCAAGAATTTAAAAGTAGTGAGCTTAGTTGATAATCCACTAAATGGCTTCCTTCCAAGTTCTATAGGAAATCTTTCTATTTCCTTGGAATCACTTTCCATGACCAATTGTAACATCAGTGGAAACATTCCACAAGAAATTGGCAAACTGAAAAACTTGGTGTCCCTATATTTAGGCGGCAACAAATTGACAGGAACAATTCCAGTTACACTTAGAAACTTGCAAGAACTTCAAGGTTTGTTTCTTCACAATAATATACTAGAAGGATCCATTCCGGATCAACTTTGTCATTTAAATAATCTAGCTTTTTTGTATTTGGAAAGTAATAAGCTCTCTGGAGTTATTCCTGCATGTTTTGGTTATCTAACTAGTCTAAGAGGACTCCATTTAGGTTCTAATCGGTTAAGTTTTGTTATACCCTCATCTCTTTGGAACCTAAAAGACCTCTTAAGCTTGAACTTATCATCAAATTCTCTAATTGGAACTCTTCCATTAGAATTTGGAAAGTTGAAGGTTGTGATAGATGTAGATTTGTCAAGGAATCAATTAACTGGTGGTATCCCAACCACAATTGGAGGCCTACAAAATCTACAGAATCTTTCCTTAAAATATAATAGCTTACAAGGTCCAATTCCTGAATCATTAGGGGGCTTAACAAGTTTGGAAATTTTGGATTTGTCCAATAACAACCTCTCTGGAGTTATTCCCACATCTTTGGAGGCACTATCGCATCTCAAATATCTAAACTTGTCATTCAATCAGTTAGAAGGAAAGATTCCTACACAAGGACCTTTTGCAAATTTCTCTTCTAGTTCATTTATGATGAACCATGCACTGTGTGGTTTGCCTCAGCAACAAGTCCGCCCGTGCAATACTAGCGTTCATGCAAAATCAAGGATCATTGTTGTCTTATCTATTACATTGCCACTGACATTTGTTATCTTCTTAACTCTGATCATTGTGTTGAAAATATGTCGAAAGAGGAGAAGAAAACAACCACCTAATCATGATGGTATTGATCTATCACGGGCAACGTGGAGAAGAATTTCTTACCAAGAACTTTTTCAAGCAACAAATGGATTTGATGAAAGCAACCTACTAGGCAAAGGGAGTTTTGGTTCAGTTTTCAAAGGAAGACTCTCTGATGAGACAGAGATTGCAGTAAAGGTGTTTCACATTCAAATGGAAAGAGCACTTGAGAGTTTTGATGTTGAATGCGAAATACTGAGTAGTATTCGTCATCGAAACCTCATCAAAGTTATTAGCTGTTGTACAAATGACGATCTTAAAGCATTGGTGTTAGAGTACATGCCCATTGGAAGCTTAGCAAAGTGCTTATATTCTAATGATAATTTTTTGGATATATTACAGAGATTGAATATAATGATAGATGTTGCATCAGCTTTGGAATATCTTCACTTTGGTTATTCAACCCGTATTGTTCACTGTGATATTAAGCCTAGTAATGTATTACTAGACCAAAGCATGGTTGCTCACTTGAGTGATTTTGGAATTGCAAAACTATTAGGTGAAGAAAATATGACATGCACACAGACCCTTGCCACAATTGGTTATATGGCGCCAGGTAAAAATGCTCCAAACTTTTTTTATGTTCTACATAGTTTTTTTTTTTTTTTTTCATATATATATGCATATGTATATGTATATATGTATATTTCTAGTAATATTAAAGCTAATAAAATTATTTACAGAATATGGAAGAGAAGGAACAGTGTCTTATAAGGGTGATGTTTATAGCTATGGTATCATGCTAATGGAAATATTTACAAAGAAAAAACCGACAGACGAAATTTTCATGGGTGAGATGAGTCTGAGGCAATGGGTTGGTCATTCATTAAGTCATTCGATCATGGAAGTGTTGGACAACGATTTACTACAAATGGAAGATGAGCATTTCTCTGCAAAGGAACAATGTGTATTATCTATCTTCACGTTGGCAATGGATTGCACCATAGAATTCTATGAGGATAGGATCGACATAAGAAATGTTCTGAGTAGACTCATAAAAATTAGAGCAACCTTTTCATCTAACATATATAGAGGACATCATGTAAGCAGGAGGTGATCGATATAAGCTATCATATTGATATAATGAATTCCTGTTGTTATAAAATTAAGGGACTATTATTATTTTTGAATTATTGTTAGTGGAAATTGTCAGAAATACCCATCTAAAAAGGGTCAATTTTGTTTTTACCCACTATTTTAAAAAAATATTTTTAATCTCTCAAACAAATTAATTTCATTATGTACCTAAATTACCCATAATACCCTTACACATTTTTACCCATAAACTCTCAACTGTTAAAATTTTACAAAAAATCGAAACGTGAAATTACGAAAAGACCCCTATATATATTCTTCAAAATCGATGGAAATCACTTCCATCGCCGAGCAAATTAAAATCACATCGGTTTTTTGAGACCCAAATCCGATCGTGACCGGATGAGATAGATTGACTTTTTTTGACTATTCTCTCGACATTTCTGACCTTCCCAGATGATCTCCTACCCCCGGTGAACTTACACATCTTGTGAAGGTACGATTTCTATTTGAATGGTTATAGCTTTTTATTTTGATTTGCGATTTTGAAATACTTGTTGTGTTATGGATGTTGGGTTATGATTATTAAGTTTAGAATAGGTTGGATTTGGGGGTTGAAAATGACCGATTCCGACGATAGTAGCGTCGTCGACATCGGTTCAGTTTTTGAGATTGGTTTTTCATTTCGGTTTTTCAAATTGGTTTTCAAGTTTGGTTTTTCACAATTGTTAAGTGAATAACCGAAGTGAAAAACCGAAATGAGAAATCGAAGTGAAAAACCAATCTAAAAAATCGATCTGGAAAACTGAAGGGAAAAACCCATCCATATCATTTACCGGTTTTTCAGATACTGTAAAAAATCGATTCGGTTTATAACGTCCTTACTAATCTTCTTTGCTGTTTTTCTTTCCTACAGATGGATTTCAGCTATAAATATAATTCACAAATAATTGACATGCATACGAGTAGGAATACATACATCGGTCAAAGGTTGCTTAATAAAATAGTTGTCGCTCTTACTAGAAGAAATATATACGATCGATTTATGGAAGAATGCCCATTCAGACATATTTTGAAGATTATCGAGAATATGACTACTGCCTCTATGATATTATGGGTTATTGCTAGAGAGGTGGAGGTCACTGGTGGACATCGTGATGAGATGTGGTTTGAAATCGGGGGGAGAACATATAGGTTTGAGAAACAGGAGTTTTTGTTAGTGACAGGACTTCCTTTTGGGAGCATCGACCGTGAAATCTTCAAAATAGTGCCAAATGACCAAAACAGTCTACTATGATGAATGTTTAATGGAGTGTCACCGAATGTGAGCTAGTTAGTCACGTTTCTTGAGGCAAGAAGCCATATAAGCTGACGAGACCGTGCAAGCGAGGATCCAATAAATGATAAATATCTTTTAAAGTAGCGAATGTAGGGATCACTTTCCATTTCTTTATAGGGCAGGATGACAGGGCCACTATTGGTACATTTATGTGGGTCATAATTGAGAATACAAAGACGTGAAACTCATTCCCTTGGGGTACATTATGCTATAATGTCATGTTGCACTGTCTTGGCTTAGCAATTAATGAAGAGCGGATTAGAAAATTACTAAGAACCATTAATATTTGGCATTTCAGGTTTAACTAATATCTTCAATATTTATTGCTTCCTTCTATTACGGTTAATATAGGGTTATATGTATGTTTTTAGTTTAATCAATTTTGCATTATATATTATCTGACCATTACTAACTATATATATGTTTTTTGTTTAATTATTTTTGCATTATAATGGTGGTTAGTAGAGTTATTCCCGATGTTAAGAGAGAAGATATCAAAAAGTAACCGTTTTTGCAAAATGATCTACCAAGATGTATGAGACGGTCATTGAAGAGAACACCGATAAAAATAAAAAGCCTAGATGATTCCCCCCCCCCCCCCCCCCCCCCCCCCCTTCCTCTTCTCTCACATAAGTGGTGAACATAAGCTAAATTGGTGTCAATTATTTATTTATTATAACTATAATTATTTATATTAAGTATATCTTTGTAGTAAAACTATATATATTTATATAATGCAGATAGTAGGTATTGTGCAAACCCTTAAGCCTACTAACGCCGAAAGGGACATAGATTATTGGAAATCTTTTAATTTGAATCATATGGTTGATGAAGATGTACATAGAGTTGGCAACGAAGGGAGTGAGAGTGATGATGATGATAATGATGACGACAATGGTTTCGATGATGGTGTAAGGGTGATGATGATTATGAGGTAAAGGTGGAAGAGGTGATGATGAGGTGGAGGGTGATGATGATCCGAATGAAAACGTCTGAAGCGTGCAATTCAAATAAAAGGACACCTTATCAGAGTTTCAGATAAAAAAGGTGCACGATGTATAGAACGTGGATTATGATGTACGAATCTTCTATTTATAATATTATTCAATAAATTTCCATTGTAGTAAATGCAAAAGATATGGACATGTTGTATAGTAGTACGAAGTGTGACAGAGAGATGAAGTCTCTAAATATAATAGACGAAGTGTAATTTATTTAAATATGCAGGTTTTATTTCCTTGGATACTAAAAAAATAGGGAAGACTTTGTCAATTTTTTTTTAAAATTGTATGCACTGTGTAAAATGGTATATGTATGATTCCATTCTACAGGTGAAGCGGTTGTTTGAATATATTGTGGATTTACAGAATATAACTCATAAGAAGTTAAGTAGGATGGATAGGAGATAGAAGGCAACCTTGAAGATTGTAAGGGAGATGGATAGGAGGCTGAAACTGGTGGAAGAACATTTAAAAATTCTCAGGTTTTCGATTGGTAGGCATGATCAAGATGATGACGATGACGATGATGATAATGGTGAGAGCTTTGTCCGAGATGAGCACATGTATTGCCCGTCACCACCACCACCACCACCACATTAGGATGAGGGTGTCCATCGGTCACCTATCGATATAGGCTAGTCAGCCATCCATTAGAAGGAGCAGAAGGTCTTTCAATTACAGAGTGTCCATCAATCACCCCATCAGCAAGAGAAGCAAGAGGTCTTTCAGTCATAGGGTGTCCACCAGTCACCCCATCAGCAGTAGAGGCAAACGAAAGAAGAAACTAGCAGCACATCAACGGATGCTATACATGGATCCTGGGCCGACGAAAAAGAAAAAAAAAAAAAAAGTGGCGCAACAGTAGGTAGAGGAGGTGGTGGAGTCTATAAACCCCGTAAAAGTTGTTTATAATGAATATAAAGCTTCAACAACTTTGGATCTCAGGTTTTGAAAAAAAGTGTAATAATCCTTGCATTCTAGTTGTTAATGTAAAAAAATTTATAATAATGCTTAATTAATTATTTTTTTTTTGAATTGTAGGCGTTCGATTGATTGTTGTGAGTGGTGTGTGATACCAACCACATTAGTCACCCTCGAGAACGAAAACATGTGGTTGACTAATAAGCACATTGATTCTTATTTGATGTGCATATGAAGAAAATGGTCGAATGAGGTTAAGGACCGTAGATACATTGTCCATGACAGTTCTTTGTTTGTAAGTATTTACATTTCGTTTTGTTATACATTTACAATTTCATATCATCTGTCCCTAATCTTTAATAACATGTTTAATTTTTATCATGCAAGTTTTTATGACAGTGTATTACAATCAGCAATACATCAGTAAGGGTATAAAATTTGATCCGGTTACAGTTAATGTACCCTCAGAGTGGCTTGCATACGGTCGTGGGCAGATAGACGCATCAATCTCGTGGTGGCGGGTTGATAATATAAGTGTTATTTGAATGTTAATATTTATTATTTGATCATTTGAACTAGTCCTATAGTACTGACGTTTTCAAATGTAGGTGTTACTACCGTGTAGCTTGAATCAAAATCACTGAGTCCTATGTCAGGTGTGCCTTAGAGAGCAGAAAATAATAATATGTGATTCCATGGCGAATATTAACATAGCCGAATGACTACAGCCACTTGAGCTGTCGATATGTTTCATATCTATTTTGTTACAGTTCGTAGGATTTTATAAGTAGACCCAGATAAATATGTCACCTGTGGATGAGGGGTGGAAAGTTGAGTGTCTTGATAGATCAGTTATGCCCCAACAACCCGATTGGTGAGTAAGTTTATAACTAAATTAATATATATAGTTTATATGTTATGATATTTAATCAATTTATTACTGATACAAAACAAGTTGCGGAGCATATGTGGCCATATGCATACGCGACCTTTTGTAATCCAAAGAGAGTACATGGAAATAAAAAAAAAAAAAAAACTTAATACTACTGTAGATGTCATTACACTGCGACCTTTTGCAATCCAAAGAGAGTACATGGAAATAAAAAAAAAAAAAACTCGATACTACTGTAGATGTCATTACACTGAGGGCAGAGATTACCAGAGACATATATATTTTACAAAATCGATGTATAAAGTTAATAAATTTGGGAAATTGTTTGTAGACTCTGATTGGGATATTGTATATAAGTAAATTTAAATATTTTTATGTGTTCATTATTTAATTTAATTACATTCTATATTTTTAATCACTTTATAAATCATAATAAATTAAACAATTTAGTTAACATTGTATATAACTAATGTGAATTATCCAATTTTAACTCTTAAAATCTAATCATATTATGAAAACTGATTATTCAAAATATATTTATTTTAATCACATTGCAACTAATTTTATATTGCTAATCTGTGAACCTAAGATTTTCAACCCCTCTCCTAACAAATTATGAAATTGATATCCTACATATTATCATATGTATTTTAACTAAAAAACTATGTAATAGAAAAAATAAATAATAATATGTGTATATATGTCGTAATATAATGTAACGGTTATACACTCTCTATTCTATATAACATATTTAAATACAAGTTAATAACGATTTGTAAAAATAAAATTTTAAAATTAAATAAAATCAACATATAAGTCTAAATAAATTAAACTCTTTATTAAAATTAGATTGAAAATAATGTTAAGTATGTAATTTTAACTCTTAAAATCTAATCACATTATAAGGTTCAAAATCATTAAATCGATTTTTCATCGACGTTAAAAAACCGAGTTTGGTTTTTCATTCTATTAGAAAACCGAGAATGATAAAATATTAAAGCCAAGTGAAGGTCGGTTTTTCAAGGCACCTGAAAAATCGGTATCGGTTTTTGAGGCGCCCTTAAAAACCGATGCATGTTGTTGTTTCATTTTAACCCACTCCTTTTACTCTATTTTATGATTCCAAGCTTCTAAAATGATACAAAAATAATAGAAATGATGTAATAACTAATAAAATATCATCATTATCGACCATCATACTGTGGTGGATCAACATGAAAGGGTTTTAAGTGAAATATTGTCATGATATTATCCTATGTTACTTGAATCTATTGATGTGAGGTTATTAAATTGGTTATTTGTGTAATTTAATGTTAATTGGTTAACTTGAAGCAATTTTGAGGTCATTTGTTAGTCATAGAAAGTCATATGGAAAGAAAAAATCGAAGGCAAGTGGCATCTGTTTTTTTTTTTTTTTAAGCGCTTTTAAAAACCGATTCATATTTTTCTTCCATTTTAACCCCTCTTTCCACTCTATTTTATGGTTCTAAGCTTCTAAAATGATACAAAAGCAATAGAAATGATGTTATATAAAATAAAAGATTATCATTATTGACCATCATAATGTAGTGGATCAACATGAAAGGGTTTTAAGTGAAATATTGTCATGATATTATCGTATGTTACTTGAATGTGACCATGCGGGGTCATAAAATTGGTTATTTGTGTAATTTTATGTTAATTGGTTAGTTTGAAGCAATTTTGAGGTCATTTGTTGGTCACAAAAAGAAATATGGAAGGAAAAAATTGAATTGCAAATGTGGATCGGTTTTTAAGGGTGCTTGAAAAATCGATATCGGTTTTTCAAGCACCCTTAAAAATCGATCGGTTTTTCAGGTACCCTTAAAAACCAATTCATGTTATTTTGGAAGGCAAAAAATCAAAGGCAAGTGGAATCGGTTTTGCACCAAGCTTGAAAAACCGTTGGTTTTTCAAGTGCCTTTAAAAACCAATCATAACTTGCAATTTTGGATTCATTTGTTGGTCACAGAAAGTCATCTAAAAGGTAAGTGTGAATCAGTTTTAAAGTATGCCCGAAAAACCGATGTCAGTTTTTCAGGCACCCTTAAAAACCGATTTTTGTTTTCCATCCTATGTTATAGTTCCAAGCCTCTAAAATGATACAAAGACAACATAAATGGATTAATAATTTAGTAACCAATCCGATTATAATATTATAGCTGTATTAGTATATAATGAAGTAATTAACATGAAAACGTTTTATATGGAACATGCATGAACAAAATGTCAATCAATTTCTAATCATCATTTTCGTCATTAGCTACCTTTGGATTGAGAGTAGGAAACCGTTGAGGACATCGACGTTAGTTGTGTCCAGTCTTATGACACAAGCGGCATCTTTGGGAGCGCGATGCATTTTCACTAGCATTTGTACTTATTCCAACATCAGTATCCACGTCTGCGCTTGTCCCTTTGCTGATGGAAGTTAGGGTGTTAGGGCAATGAAGATGGTTGTGTCCTCTCTGACCACATCTTCCACACTTTTTTCGATGATGATCTTCCCCAGTTAAAGGAATCCGAACCTCCTTCGGCCTACCTGTTGTCTTTTACCTTTGGGTGATAATATAACCATGCTTCTAACTTCCGCAGAAATATTCCAACTGATCAATTTAGGGATGAGATTAATCAGACGTGCATATGCTACTTTCAGCCACTCCATGTTATAGTACTAACTGCAAAGTGTATCATAACTGATGCCCTTGAACCTGACATGAATAAACAATTTAAGTGTCACGATATGACATGAAATACTGAAAACAACAACGTATAATTGCCATACCTGACCACAGCACATGCATGAACACATGACAACTGATCAAGGTTCCACTACTTACATGTACATGTGTGTTGTTGAATGTCAACCATCGCATCTCCTTTGCTAGGATGTATGACGCTGTAATGATATGGTTCTGTAATTGGATGTACGCTACCTTCCGTTGATAAATCTTTTGCCAACATGATACGATCATACGCAGCGGTGGTAACATAAGTTGTAAGCTTCTCAGCGACAACATGTTTATTATTAAACTATCTTTGCAATATATTTCTTACATATTCATGTGCAATTGTTATTGGCAAACGATGTGCTTGCATCATACAATTGTTAAACGACTCTGCAATGTTGATAGTCATCATTTCATATCTTCTTTTTGGATAATGTGCTCGTGACCACTTGCTCACTCTAACCTTAACCAAAGCAGCATGTGTGCTCGAATGTAACACATGTATTTCTTCCAATATTCTGTTGCATTCATCAAACACATAATAATATACTGCATTGTAAAATACATTTTCCACATCTGAACATTTTTTACAATATTGCTTAAATTTTGCCACAAGTGGAAAAAATATAACATATGGGGGACTTCAGGAAAAGCTATTTTCATCCTATTCGATATGCTCTTATGATGATCCGATACGATAAGCAAATTGTCTGACACCCCGATCGCCTCTCTTAACTTTTTTAGGAACCAAGTCCATGAACAGTCTAACTCTCCGTCAGCAAATCCAAAGGCGATGAGATAAATCATCTCCGACCCATCTTTGCATGTAGTAACAAAAATCACTCATTTATATTCACCTTTCAAATGAGTAGCATCAATAGCAATAACCGTCTTATGTAAGATCGAAAACCCTAAATAGAAGCTCCAAGTGAAACGAAAGAATATAAGAACCAGTTGTTTTCATCTCTCTTAATTGCCGTCATTGTACTGGGGTTTGAAAGTTTTAACATCTCAAAATAGGACAGAAGTTGTTGATATGATTCATCCGCTTGCTCATATGCTAGTTTCTTTGCATATTGTAAAGCCTTCCAAGCTTTACTATATAAGATCTGAACTCCATACTGCTCTAACATTTCTTCAATCAAACAATTAGGTATATAAATATCTCTTCCCACCTTTCCTGTATACAATTTTCCAATGATAGTAGCCTTCACACTCTTTATATGTGATTCCATGGCTGTCTGATGACACATGTGTTCCGCTACATACTTCAACACAAACCACATTGAACAACCCTTTTTGCATCTAGCACAAACTATAAAGCTACAAGTTTTATCTTTACAACCGACTTCAAATCGTTCCATGTCCGAACATCTAACCTGATATTCAAACTTAGCTTTCAAAGCATATTCTTCAATAGTTATACTCATTTCTTCTTTACTATTAAAAATGCTCATTTATACAACATACCACGTTGATAGATGATTGACATAGCGCTTAAAGTAGCCTCAATGTCCCCTAATTTTACACCAAGAACAATCCAGTATGGTTGTGAAGGATTGTTTTAAAATTGTAAACCTAAAAATCTTATTTCTGAAAACTCTTCTTCTTAAGCGACATCATCAAATAGAGTTTCTTCTTCATCACTATCTCCAGTTTGCTTTTTGTCACTATCCCGTATCTCATCACCATTATCATCTGTGTATCGATCTTCATCATCAGTACCATAATTCATATAGTCATCATTAACGGCACGAAGGTGACTTTCTATAAATGTAAATGAGGTGATAGAAATGTCAACCCGATTGCTCCTAATACCTGAAGTAAGATAAAAATGACTTTCAACCATATTTGGATTTACAAGTCTATCCATATTTGCCTCGTCATATCTTGTGTCTAGTATTGAATCGGTGACATATGGATAAATGGTACGCCTACTAACTCCAGCTCCAAAATCTCTTGTAATTTTATCGATATAAATATCTTTAATATCAATATTTTTTATCGCAATCAGACCAACAATACCAAGATCTTTTTAACCTAACCATTTATCGTACTTTGTAGTAAATAATATATATATATGGATATCTCACTTTCTTCTATCAATACCAGCCTCTTTGTACACAATGTCCATCAATGATAAAAAAAACTACTATTTTTGTGGACCTCACATATGATCGACTCCCCTCCAACATAATTACATCCATTCCACTCTCCGTCAAAGTTGATTACAACTGTCTCTTGAGTCATTCCTGTAATATTCAAATCAAATATATTATTAATAAATTAATCTCATTTCAATCGGGCGACATTACAAAATACAATCATACCGAATCATATTCAATACATAGCAACACAAACATATAAAAAATCATGAAAAATGTGCTAAATTCAGTTTTTAGTGAAGTTATCAGTTTTCCATTCTCTGAAAAAGTGGAAAAACTGTAAAAACCGAGATCGGTTTTTCTGAAATTGAAAAACTGAGCCCGGTTTTTCAGTGGCTGAAAAATCGATACACCTCTTCGATCGGTTTTCTATTCCGTGAAAAATCGATTTTCAGTCATGAAAAATCGATTTCGTCGCAAATTTCGGAATACCATATATTTCACAACCAAATCATTATTACAGTCTTTTAGCTTACAATATGAACAAAACAACTCAAAAACCAACAAAAAAAAACACATACATTATCTTTAAAACTTAAATGAAAGAAGAATTTTCAAAACCTTCAATGGATGAAATTTAAATGGATCAAAAACTTCAATGGATGAAGAAACTCGAATGAATAATCCCTCACTAGATTGTTTCTCAATTGCAATGATGAATTGAATCTCAAAAATCATTGATGGAGAAGAGAAAAAAGGAAGGATATTGTTAGGATAAAGAAGATTATTTTTGTAATTTCAAGTTTGGACATTTGAGTGATTTTAACTTAAGGGTATTTTGGTAATCTTGGGTATACAATGAAAATAATTTGTTTGAGAGATCAAAAATAATTTTTTTTTTAAAATCTAGGTAAAAACAAAAATTTTCTTTTCATTTAGATAAAAACTATAAATTCCCCTTATTATTATTATTATTATTATTATAATATATAGATATGTTTTTTTTTTTCGAGATATCATTTGTGGTGTGGACAATTTGAACTTGAATCACGATCAAACTAAATAAAAACTCTCTATCACCAAGTCATATTGATTGTGGTGCCTAAAATAAATGAAAAGTTTTTGAAATTTCACTATTAAATCTCTTCCAATTTTTGATATCTTTATATATAAATCAAAGTCATGTGTAATTAGACTTGGTTGGTAAGCTCCAACAAATGATTTAGTTTTGTTGATCGGTCACATGTTTAACTATTTCATTTGTATGAAGTGGCTTATAGACCATGGCATTTGTTTATTAATTATCGGTTTTGAATTATGTTATTGTACTAGTTTAATTTAGTTAATGATAGTCACGAGAGAACGGTATAAATTTCTTTATAAGAAACAGTTCAATTAATTATTATCTATTGGGAATACTTGCATTTTAATATAATGTGGAGGTGCTTAAAAAAAATAATAATAATATCAATTGGGAGGTACCACAGTATTCCATTTTAAAGTATGCTAAATTTATTTTAACATGTTTGATGTTAATTCGTGTCCAGCGTTTTCCCAACAAAAATAATTTTTCTAACACCAATATTATAGTAATCACTATTTACTGCAATTATATTGATAGCATAACAATATTGCATTAAATAAATAATAATGAATAATACTTAACTCATAATTTATTAACTAACACTTTATCCATAATGTATACAATAAATTATTACAATAGATTTTAAGAAATAGCAACTAATAACTGTGGACTTAATTCACTAGAACCAAAGAATTGATTGAAGTTTTTCTAACACTTATTAAAGTGAAAAGTCAATAATGGCCTTCATTAAAGCCCTCTCAATAATGGTAGTTGAACAGGTCCAACCGTAAGCATAAGTACTCTATTCGCAACAACCATCTTTGAAACTCAAGGGTGAACCATGATCAGGACCATCATCTATTCACGAACATGTTACGAAGTTGACAGGTGTCGACGTTGAAATTCAGTCGACGAGAACTCAATCCCAATACCTGCAATCAATGTGAGAAAACACAAAAATCGAGAGAAAACACAATAAAGAACCAAGAACAAACGAAAGAACAGAAGGTTTTTAACGTGGTTCAACGAGTGCGTCTATGTCCACGGCTGTCTCTCTGAAATTCTGCAAAGTGACAGTATGCTATTAATTGTTTCGTCCCTTTTACAATGGTTTTAACCCTTATTTATAGGGGTAGAGACAACGCAAATTTGGTAACAATAAAATAGGAATAGAATAATGAATTAATTACACTTCCTAAACAGTTAGAATAAAATCAGGAAACTGCTTCAAATATCTCGGGATAATGTTGACTCGAATTTGAATTAACTTCCATATCTGGTGAGAGAATCACAACCAGATTAGGTAATTGCCTGTTCTGGAAGATAACTGTCCACTGGGCGAACTGTTCAGGGTCTTGAGCGACCTCGAGCTCGACCTCGCTGATGAGCGAGCTGTGCATAGAACAAGCTGCACAATTCAAATAGGCTGAGGCGAGCTCACAGATGCGAGCTAAAGAGCTTGCTAGGACAAGTTGTAGAGCTCGCTGGGCTTGAGATTGATAACTGGGCTTTGACCTCTGGGTGATATTATTGGGCTGACTTGATGAGCCTTATCTGTTGAGCCTTTGCATTGAGTTGATTTAATGGGCTTTTATCAGGCTTTTACCAGCCCATTTGGCAAGTCCGAAAAATGCATATAACATCAGCCCCTCAGCTCTCAGTTCGTTCTGCGAACTGGGAGCTTGAGCTCGCTGGTAAAAGTTAACTTCTCTGGTAAGCCAACTTGAATTACCGTTTTCGCGCCCTTTCGGATCCTATCAATTAAGCGATAATTGAACTGACGTTGGCACATCTTGTGCACGCGCATTTAATGCGCACGTCTTTCAACTGATGGCTGCATGATTAGAAAGTCATACCTCGCGCTGCATCGTTGGATCGATGACGATTATACAAGACATAGATCTTATGGTTGGGGTTCAAGCTCGTCCACCTATATAAACTGGTGGAGCCCTTTCATACTCTTTTTCATCTGTCACTTTCTCTCGAAGCAACCAAGTTCAGAAAACTCACTGATTTTTTAAGAAATCAACACTTCCAGTCGCCGTTCTTACACTCTCATCAAAGATTCACGGTAAGCCTCTGATTTCTTACTTTAAACTTTCAGCTTTTGATTTATTTTTTTGAGTTAATGTTACATAGTGCTTGTGTTTTGCCATTACTGCGTTTGAGATGGCCTGAATATGTCATGTTCTTGATGTTAAACTTTTGCCGTTCTAGGTTTCTTGTTGAACACGACTTTTCAACTTTTATTGATTTGATTCTGTAACATGCTTGTTTGTAATCTGATTACTGCTTGTGGCTTGTCCTGCATGCGAACTGTAGGATTAGATATTTGTAGAACGCTAGCTCGCAGATCGTTTCTTCATAGGTCGAGCTCCCCATTGTATGAATGATCTGAAAAATAGGAAACTTAAAAAATTTTTTAGCATTTTAATAATCTGCTTGCTACGACCTGAACATGCTTCCTTTACACAGATGTCTTCAAGTGGAGCTCGTAATGTTAGTCAAGCAGCTCGAGGTAGGGAGGCTCATGAGCAGGATGAGGCTTGAGCACGAGCTAGAAAGGAAAGAAAAGCTCGCGAGACGTTCGCCCACCATTCCTCTTCACTAAGTCTTTTCGATCTGATAGGGCTTGCTCTTCAATATCACATCCCCAAAGGTTGTCGCGCGTTGACACTATTCCCACAAACCATGCCTGCTATCCTCCATGGGGGTACATCACTGTTAGTACCCAACATCTCCAACACAGACTAAAGTTCCTCATTCATCCTTACCTGATCGAGTTTCTAAACACAGTCAAGCTTGCGCCATTCCAGTTGACACCGAATTCATATGCGCAGCTGACCTCGTTGGCTCTGGCCTTCCTCCCCTAACTTCAAAAATCATCCAACACTTCTACAGCTTCAAGGTTTTGAGCATTAAAAAGGGGAAAAAACCAAATGACATCTATTACCTCACAGCTCATTCGTCAGAATATAAGGAACTCTTGCCCCAAGGAGAAGCGAAGGGCAAGTCTAACGTTGGGAAATATAAAACGAGCTGGTTCTTTGTCTCCTGCCCTTCTCTTGTGGGTCTCAACAATATCAGCTTCGTTCTGACACCAGGTATGCAAAGGGGAATCTTTAGCGAGTTGAGATTTTTTTTTTTTTTTGACGTTTTGCTTTACAGAGCTGAAAGTGGACGAGTCTTCTCTCAGCGACGAGGAGAAAATGACTCTCGAGGTGCTCGCGAACTCGAGTGAAGCGAGCATCAGCAGCAAGTTTAACACTACTCTTCTCCATGCTTACGACCTTGCTCCTCTTGAGGATTCTCCTCTACTACGACCTGAAGAGGACATAGGAAGCATGGACAATGACCCTATACTTCCTTCTGTCATTGAAGTCCCTGTCAAGGAAGAGGGTACACTTGCTCCTCGATCATCTCCAAATCCTGTCACCACTTCGTGAGCAGATATAGCAGCTCCTGCCCCTAGCTCACAAGCGAAAACTGCAACTCCTGCTCCAACTCCAGCTCGAAAAGCTCGAGCTCAGGAAGCTCCTGTTGTACAAATAGATTCAACTCCTTCCACTGTTCGAACAACTCCTCCAATAGTTCCATCTTCACCTACCCAAACAAGTCTGATTCCTAGACCAGCAACTCCAACACTTTTTGAAGAGGCACCAGTTCCAGCTCGTCCCTTACCAGTAGGTGCTTCTAGAACAGCTGTTCCTCCAGCTCCCGTTTTATCCTCTGGGCGAGCTTCAACCAAGAGGAGGAAAATTCCTCTTCTTGAGGGCCCCCCGAAGCGACCTGCTAAAACTTCTTCAGCTACTCTATCAAAGCAACCTGCTGAAACCTCAACTTCTCCAACCACTCCTTCAAAACGCTCAAAGCGACCTACCAAAGCTAAACCTCCAAAGGTCGCTGCTCCCAGCGAGGTGCCACCTTCTGAAACAGCAGAACTTCCGTTGGTTCTAGTTCATAGCTCGCATCCTGGAGAAGAGGATGCTCCATCTGAGGTTGCTCCCTAGACAACCCGAGCTGGCACCAGCAGGGGAAAGAATTGGTCCATGCATACCTTTTTTACACGTAATCATGTTTACTAGAGTGAAGAGCCTGACACCCCGGAGACTGAGAGGACTCCATCGCCAACAAAACCAGACATCAAAGTTGGACCTGGGGAGAGATATTTAACTTCCTTCCTTGATAACTGGCCAACAATTATGTTGACTCACCCAAGGGCTTTAGAAAATAGGCCCCTTAGGGGTACGGACCTGGACGAATACGCAGCTCATCATGCCATGCTAGTAAGTTATTCTTCTTTCATCTCCTGGTTTCTTTACTTATCAAATATTAATTTGTAGAATTTTCAAGCTGCCCTTGCATAAATAAAGCGAATGAGATTGACCAAATTCACTGAGGATCGAATAATGAGGCTTGAGAATGAGCTGGAGGAAGCTAGGGAAGAGATTACAGAGTTGACCGAGAGAGCTCGAGATGGGAGAGTGTTCGTTGAAGGCCACGAGGCACAGATAGCTGCGGCGACCATTGCTAGACAAACAGCCGAGGAGGCTCTAGCACGGGCAGAAGAGAATCACGAAGCCACTAGGTCGCACCTCACTGTCTTGCTACGCAATTGCGAAGATAATCGTGACAAAGCAAAGAGTGAACTGAACACTATGAAGGGCTAGTTGAGGCAGTCTGAGCAGCGAGTTGAGATAGCGGAGGAACAAGTCGAAAGGCTCAGACGACAAGTTGATACCGCAGTGCAGCGAGCTGAGGCTGCTGAGCAACGGGCTGAAAGAGCAGAAGCTGCCGCTCAACGGGCTGAAAAGGCTGAACACAGAGCTGAGGTGCTGAGGCAACAAGTGGGGGATGCAGTGCAGCGAGCTGAGGCTGCAGAGAAGAAAGTGGAGAATGTTCTGCAGCGGGCTTAGGCTGCCGAGAAGCTAGTTGAAATAGCCGAGCAACTATCAGGGGCCATGAATCAAGAAGCCAATGAAGCTAATCGCCGAGCAAATGACGCCTTTGAAGAGTTGATGGCTCTCCGAGAGAGATATATTCAAGAAATGGAGGAACAGGTTGCTGAAGCCAAAGATGAGGCTGAGGAAAGAACAGGTTGTAATTTCCTTTACACGTTATGGATGTCCCATCCTGACATGCATTTTTCTATCTTCGGCGATGAAGGACTCCAAACTGTAGAGGAGTTCAAGGATGGGAATACCTCGTCTCCTGCTGATGAAGTTCCTCTAACGACACAAGCTCCTGGCACAACTCCTCAGGCTGAGCGCGTTGGTGACCTCGAATCTTCCAGGCCCGATTCTCCAGCTCGAAACTAAGAGCTCGTTTTTGCACTTGTATTTTTCAACTTTAATTTGTAGAGAATTTTTGAACTTTAATAAAATTCATTTTTTCATATTTCCTCTGTCGGATGTGTTTATGTTATTATATTTGCTATAATATATTGCATGTCTTTATTTTATAATTCATAAAATTTCTTGCGAGCTAAAAACTTACTTGAAATCTGATATAATAACTAAGCAATCGCCTAATTCAATCAGTTAATAAAATCTTGTAATATAAGCAATTGATCATAACCTTTTCTATCATATTGGAACGTTGACGAGCTATGCAGGGGTTCGTAACCACACTTGCTTTTTAGGCTCTTTATTTTTAGCGAGCTATGCAGGGGTACATAACATCGCCTGCTTTTTAGGCTATTTATTTTTAGCGAGCTATGCAGGGGTACTTGACCTTCTGCTTTTTAGGCTCTTTTTTATTTTAGCGAGCTATGCAAGAGCACTTAGTCACCTGCTTTTTAGACTCTTTTTTATTTTAGCGAGCTATGCAGGGGTACTTAGCCACCTGCTTTTTAGGCTCATTTTATTTTTAGCGAGCTATGCAGGGGCACTTAGCCACCTGCTTTTTAGGCTCTTTATTTTTAGCGAGCTATGCAGGGGTACTTGACCTCCTACTTTTTAGGCTCTTTTTTATTTTAGCGAGCTATACAGGGGTACTTAGCCTCACTTGCTTTTTAGGTTATTTATTTTTAACGAGCTATGCAGGGGTACTTAGTCTCGTCTGCTTTTTAGGCTCTTTATTTTTAGCAGACTATGCAGTGGTACTTGACCTCCTGCTTTTTAGGCTCTTTTTGAGTTATGCAGGGGCACATAACCTCGCCTGCTTTTTAGACTCTTTTTTATTTTGCGAGCTACGAGCTAATTAGCACGAAGCCCGTCAACTTTGTAAGTTGGTTTGCATTCTGTCATAAGGGAACTGGAGCTTTCATTAGCTGTAATGAGATTGAATTACATAACAGAGGCTACCAATAATACAAACGGGACCTCAGCCTCATTCATATTGGCTAAATGATAAGCTCCATTTTCTAAATTTGCTTTGACGATATAGGGTCCTTCCCAATTTAGGCTTAAGGACCCATCACTAGGTTTGCAGGCTCCAGGCAGAATGATACGCAGCACCAAATCTCCTACGTTGAAGCTACGGATTCGGGCATTCTTGTTATAGTACCTCACGATTCTTTATTGATAGACAACTACTTTTAACCTGGTTGTTTCCCTGACTTCTTCAAGCAAGTCCGAGCTTGCAGCAAGTAACTGGTCATTGTCATTTGGATTGAAGGTCGCTTTGCGTTGCGAGGTAAGTTCTAACTCCGCAGGGATCATGGCCTCAGATCCATACACCATTGAGAAAGGCATTTCGTCGGTGGTGCTGCGAGTTGTGGTTCTGTAAGCCCATAATACATTCTGAAGCTCGTCTACGCACGCTCATTTCTTTGCTTCCAGTTTCATTTTCAGGGTCTACTCTATGATCTTGTTCACAGCTTCGACCTGGTCATTGGCTTGTGGATAGTCTACTGTTGAGAAGCTGTTTCCGATCTTCAGGTCGTTGCAGAACCTAAGAAACTGATCGCTGCTAAACTGGGTCCCATTGTCCGTCACGATCTACTGTGAGACTCCAAATCTGTAAATAATATTGTTCCACACAAATTTTTCAATCTTCGTGGTGGAAATTTCAACCAGCTCCTTTGCTTCTGCCCATTTGGAGAAGTAATCAACTGCGACCACGGTATGCTTACATCTTCCACGAGCTGTTGGCAGAGGCCCGATCAAATCCATCCCCTAAATTGCAAAGGGCCACGAGCTCACCATCTATTGGAGATAAGCTGGTGGAGCTCGCAGAACTTGGATGAACCTCTGACATTTGTCACATTTCTTGACCAAGTCGATGGCATCTTGCTTTATGGTGGGCCAATAGAAACCTTGTCGAAGCGCCTTTTGAGCTAAAGACAGCCCCCCAGCGTGGTTCCCACAATAGCCTTCATGTATTTGCCTCATCACTGCCTCACGATCTTGGCCATCTATGCATCTCAAAAGTGAGGCTAAAAACCCCTTCTTATACAGCACTACCGATTTTAACAGGCGACCTGAGGTGTCTGCTTTCTGTAAAACCTGCTTCAGTGGATACTGGGTGAGTACTTCGATCATATGAGCTTGAAAATAAGGTCGCAGCTTCCTCGATGCAACCACCAAGCAATAAGCGAGCTTCTCTATCTGGGAGTACCTGGTTTCAGCATCTTGCAGCCTTTTACTTACATAATACACTGAAAACTACATCTTCTCTTATTCCCTCACCAGTGCAACACTTAGAGCTTGCTGAGACACCCCTAAGTGCAGAATTAACTTTTCTCCTTCTTTGGGTTTAGAAAGGTGTGGAGCTCGCCCCATGTATTCTTTCAATTGCTGGAAGGCAACTTCATATTGCTCGGTCCACTCGAAGCGTTTTGCCTTCTTCAAGATATCAAAGAACGGGATGCACTTATCTGTAGCTTTCGAGATGAACCTACTGAGTGCTGCGACCTGGTCATTCAGGCTTTGCACATCTTTCACTCTGGTAGGCGACCTCATATCAATCAGTGCTCTAATTTTCTCAGGGTTGGCCTCAATGCCTCTACTGTTTATCATGAAGCCCATAAACTTCCCAGAAACTACCCCGAACGCACACTTGTGTGGATTCAACTTCATCTGATAGCTCCTCAGAATCTGAAACATCTCTCCCAGGTCGCGCACATGATCACCTACCTGTTTGGACTTTACTAACATATCATCAACATAGACCTCCATGGTCTTTCCGATCTGTTCTTCAAACATCATATTTACCAAGCGTTGGTAGGTCGCTCCTGCATTTTTCAACCCGAAGGGCATCACCTTGTAGCAGTATAATCCTCGATCTGTCACAAACGAGGTATGCTCTTCATCCTCGAGGTTCATGGGGATCTGATTATAACCCGAGTAGGCATCCATAAAACTCAAGAGCTCGTGTCCAGCTGGAGCATCCACAAGCTGGTCTATCCTCGGCAGGGGAAAGCTATCTTTCGGGCACGCCTTATTTAAATCACTGAAGTCAATACACGTTCTCCACTTCTCGTTCTTTTTCTTCACTAACACGGAATTGGCGACCCAGGTAGGGTAGTAAGCTTCTCGGATAAACTTATTGGCCAACAGCTTATCTACCTCTTCCTTTAATGCTAAGTAGCGCTCCCTTGTCATTGTCCTTCTCTTTTGACGAACTGGCTTATGGTGTGGGTCAATATTCAACCTGTGTGACATCACCATGGGATCTATTTCCACCATATCCTCGTGATTCCACGCGAATACATCCAAGTTCGCCTTCAAGAAGTCAGCGAGCTGGGCTCTCAATTCTGGAGCTAAACCTCTTCCCAGCTTCAGGCACCTCTCTAGATCTGTCTTGCTGACTTAAACATCTTCCAGTTCTTCAACTGGACCAGTAGCTTGCTCTGCATCCACTTCGCGGAGGTCGAGATCATGACTAACCCATTTTTCTATCGTAACTCGTGGTTCGCCCCCCGAAACCACGTTCACCTTCTTTCCTCTTACACCCATCTTTATTGCGTCCTCATAGCAGCGTCTGGCTAAGTACTGCTCTCCTTGAACACATCCGATGCTGCTGGGAGTTAGGAATTTTACTATAAGAGTCCTGGTTGAAGTAACTGCATCCAGGTTGTTCAACGAAGACCTTTCCAAGACCACATTATATGCTGATGGGCAGTCAATAATCAAGAAATCTGCCAACACAATTGCCTGGCGACCGGCTTCCCCAAGCATGAGTGGCAGCTTAATCTGGCCCACTAGCACAACAGCTTCTCCAATGAAACCGAATAGAGGCTTTGGGGATGGTCTCAATTGCTCTGCTCCTAGCCCCATCTGCTCAAAACAGTTCTTGTATATCACATTCACTGAGCTGTCAATATCTATCATGATGCGCCGTACTTCCATGTTGTTAATTTTAGCTCATATAACCAAGGCATCATTGTGTGGCCAGATCACACCTCTCGCATACTCTTGAGTAAAAACAATCTCATTCGAGGTCGTCTTGGGTTTCTTGGCAGGTCCCTCCGACCCACTGACCTGAAAAGTATAATTTGCTTCTCAGACATACCTCTCGTACGACCTGTTCGAAGCACCTACGATATGGGGGCTACTATAGATTGTAAAAATAGTTCTTACCGCAGGCTCATGCTTTGGGTCGGGAGCTCGTTGGGGCTATTGTTGTGTTGGCTGCTGCTGTTGAGGTCGTTGTTGTGGAGGTCGCGAGTCTGCAGGTCGCTCCACATAATCCCTTAGGCGACCTCTTCTGATTAACTTCTCAATTGCGTCCTTCAACGCCCAACAATCTGAAGTGTTATGCTCGACCTCATTATGATAGGCACAAAACTTACTCTTGTCTCTGTGCTGAACAGGGGCCCTTAAAGGGTAGGGCTTCCCAAAGTCTTCCCTGTTCTTCTCTGCTGCAAAAATCCTGTCTTGCGAGTCTAACAAGATGCTGTAATTTTCATAGTGACCTTGACGTTGAGGTCGCTCGTATCTTGGCTCTCTTCTTACCTTCTTGGCGATCTGATTACTCGAGCCACTGTTTCTACCTTCTTCGTTCCTACCATTATTTCTTTTTTTCGTCTGGCTGGAACTACCCGCTTCATTTTTCTAGTTGGGCTTCTTTGGTCGAAGATTTTCTCCCATCTGATCTCCTTTGCAGCTCGCTCATAGAACTCTCTCAGATCCTTCACTAGGGATTTGTAAATGCTCTCATACAGTTTTGCATCCTTGCGCAACTCAGCTGAGATCGCTGTCAATATGCTCTCATCTTATGGATTCTCAACATTCGCGATCTCGCGTCTAAACCTGGTGATATATTCCTTCAACGACTCACCCTGACGCTGGAAGATAGTAGCTATGTGGCAGGATGGAGCGAACTGCCTTCTCAATGCCCTGTACTGGCCAACGAACTTCTACTGACATTCTTCCCAACTACCTATGCTGCAAACTGGGAGATTCTTGAACCATGTGCTTGGAATGTCCCCCAAAGTAGCTGGGAATACATGGCACTTCACCATTGAATTATTTGTCTGCAAATCCATCTGAACATTAAAAGCATCTAGATGATCATAGGAGTCACTGTCCCCATTGTACTGCTGAACACTTGGCATTTTAAACCTTGGTGGGAGAGGCTGCGTCTCAATTTCCCTTATAAATGGGGTCCTTTCTCTATAGTACCAACGCTGCTCCGAGGCTCCAAGTCGCGCTACTAACTGCTAGACCTTCTGGAGGAGCTCCTCTACCTGCGAGTCTCAGGACTCATATCTCCTTCTGAGGTCGCGACCTGGGAAGGATGCTCTGAGTCATATCTCTCGTCCTCTCCAAGTGAGTCTCCAAGCTGATGGGATCTCGCATGACGCTCACCCACTTCGTCTACATGCCGAGCTTCAGCTCGCAGTCTATCGTACCTAACTTCTCCCTGTCGGCTTCCATTCTAACTCAACCTTACTACCAGGCTCGCTGGGCGCATGACTTCCCTTTCTTCACAGACAAGGTGGCCTCCAGCTCTAGAGCGCGTATTAGAGGAACGAGCTAAGCCTGTAGGTCACGGGATTTCCCTTGCTAGCCTTTCGGGCACCTGCATTGCTTCATGCTGCTGGGGCACATGCCTTGGTGCCTGAACGTCAACCCTAGGTATGCTCCATACCTGAGCTTGCACCAACATATTGACGGCCTCTATGAGCCGTCTAACCATGTTCTCCAGTGCCTCTTGCCTCTGATACCACGCTTGTTGCCCATCAACTACTGGAGCGATTGGATCTGATTGACAGAGGGGAGGGGGGGCAAAGGTGGTATGTTTGCTGCAGCACCAACTACCTGACCATATGACGTTCCTGCTGCATGCATGGGTGCACCTTCCACCTGTTGCACATCATGTTGATGGTGACTGGACTGACTCTCTGCTTGGTCAGCCTGTGAACCCACATACTTGGTTTGTCTGGTTCTTTCCATGTTATTAGAAATCAATGGATTGAGATGAAAAAGATCGCAGTTTGGGCCCTGCTTCTAGCGCCAAAATGTCAACGTTGAAATTCAGTTGACGAGAACTCAAATCCTAATACTTGCAATCAATGTGAGAAAACACAAAAATCAAGAGAAAACACAATAAAAAACCAAGAACAAACGAAAGAACAGAAGGTTTTTAACGTAGTTCAGCGAGTGCGCCTACGTCCACGGCTGTCTCTCTAAAATTCTGCAGAGTGACAGTATCTATTAATTGTTTCGTCCCTTTTACAATGGTTTTAACCCCTATTTATAGGGGTAGAGACAATGCAAATCTGGTAACAATAAAATAGGAAGAGAATCATGAATTAATTACACTTCCTAAACAGTTAGAATAAAGTCAGGAAACTGTTTCAAATATCTCGGGATAATGTTGACTGAATTCAAATTTGAATTAACTTCCATATCTGGCGAGAGAATCACAATCAGATTAGGTAACTGCCTGTTCTGGAAGATAACTGTCCACTGGGCGAACTGTTCACGATCTTGAGCAACCTTGCTGATGAGCGAGTTGTGCATAGAACACGTTGTACAATTCAAATAGGCTGAGGCGAGCTCACAGATGCGAGCTAAAGAGCTTGCTAGGACGAGTTGTAGAGCTCGCTGGGCTTGAGATTGATAACTAGGCTTTGGCCTTTGGATGATCTTATTGGGCTGACTTGATGGGCCTTGTCTGTTGAGCCTTTGCATTGAGTTGACTTAATGGACTTTTATCAAGCTTTTACCAGTCCATTTGGCGAGTCCGAAAAATGCATATAGCAACAGGCATCTCGAAACTCCATCTCGGAAACCGAGTTGTGATTAAGTTATTGTACGAAAACTAGTCTTGCACAACAGTTGATGTCCAAGGGAATTATAATCAAAACAAAACGCATTTCATGAAGAATACTATAACTTATTGTTTATAATTTGATTTAAGAACCTTAGAAAAGAGAGTAATGGAAAGATTTAGTAACCATATGACAATATATAGTTTTGAGGGAGTGTTACGTATTGGTGACTAATGATTAAGAGAGAGCACATATAGGTGGTTTGTGAGATTATAAGATGGAGATTGACTGTCGTATGACAGCTTGCTGGATTCTGCGTGGGAGTGGAGCTGATCATCGTGTGACAACGCAGATACCGATAATAGTTAATAGGAGTGCCTAGCTAGAGTATTTTGGTATAGTAATGTTGTAGTGAATAAGATGATTTTGTCCTTCTGATTGCTCCCCATTTATAGATAAGGAAAGAGCCATTGAAAGAGAGTAATGGTAGTTGAGATCAAGGGATCCGTTCCCTTGAGTCTCTCCCTTTGATTAATGGAGGATTCTCCTCATTAAACTGGTCGAGTGCTAGCTTCTAGAGATATTTCTCTTCAATGTAGTTAAACAGGCCATTAATGAGACCATGAGTTGCCCAACGTCAGACTAAGTCACGGGTTTCCAGGCGTTGGGCTTTACTTGGGCTGAATTGACCCGTTCGCCCATCACTTCGGTTGCTATTTTGGGTTCTCACACGTCTCTATCAATTGAGCTTGTATAAGAAATGAATTAATTACAAATTATAAAAATATCTTAATGGAATATAAAAATAAAGTAAATATTAAATAAAAATACTATTTATTTCGATTTCAATTCTCGTAATTGAAGTAAATAACTTATTTTTATTCTGATACATTATTCTAATTTCAAGTAATTTCGATTCCATATTTTTCTGATTCTAAATTATTTCAATTACGTGTAAATAACACAAATGTTATTTAAAAAACGAACTTTGCACGTGCTACTACTGAAATCTAAGGTTTTTGGGGCGTGCTCATTTTTGTTTATTTACTTTTTTTAAAGATGCTTGTTTATTAAGAATATAAAATAAAGTTTATCATGCCAATATGTATATCTCACTTTTCGAAAATACAAATTTTAAAATAAAAGCTTCTATAAGCAGGAAACAAATGCTTAAAATAACTACCAACCCATCAAGACTCGGTCTTTGCCATCCATATCATAGTCCTCGTTTCTCTTCCTCTCTTCTGGTCCACAACGACCTCGTGCAGTCTTCCTCCCCGCTATGGGGAAGATGTCACATAATAAGGATGTGGAGGCGGGGATGCGGCCGCCTCGATCCCCGCCTCCCCCACCGGTTCACGAGCCATGGTGCTCTTGGCTCATGCCACTCATTTTTCTGGCTTGTGTTGCTATGTTTATTTACACCATGTCTATCAATGATTGCCCCGGTCATACTTATCAGCCTGAAAAATGTATCATGTATGCTGAATTGGGGCGATTATCCTTCGAACCCATGCATGAAAATCCTCTTATTGGCCCTTCCAGCAACACGTAATAAATCTATCTCCATGCATATTTCTCCATTAAATTTTCAATCTCATCAAAGACATGCATATTTTTTCTTTTTCCATGTTTCTTGTTGCATCTTTCGTAGAACATAGAAAAATCTTGTTGATGTTATTGAATAGACATGATTACTCAAATAGGGTAAATTTCATTGATTTAAAATGTCATTTTAGTACATGGAAATATTAATACTATTATACTGAATCTTATGTGCATTTCCTGCAAGCCACAATTTTAAAATTTTGCAGGCTGAGAGATTTAGGTGGCCTTGACCGAAGACTAGTTGTTGAGAAAGGAGAAAAATGGCGTCTCTTGTCTTGCTTATGGCTTCATGCCGGAGTCATCCATCTAATTGCCAATATGTTGAGCCTTCTACTTACAGGAATTCGGCTGGAGCAGGAATTTGGATTTTGTAAGCACTTGCATGATTGCATGCATATATGATAACTAAGAGCTTCTTTAAGATATATATATCACCGAATTCAATTATTTGCTTTTTAAAACAAGCAGTATAGAAGTATATTAATGCAATGTGTTCTAGTTTGGAGATTTTCAAGTTACTGCTTTTTGTGAGACCGAATTTCAGTCATAACCAATACCTCAAGATTGTTTTCTAATTTTAATTTTATTTTTTATTTTCTGAATAGTTTATTGAAGGTCTTAAAACTATTAATGCATGATCAACTTCTGTTTGTTACACTTAAAACACGTAAATACAATTGTTTTGGTTATTACCATCACATTTTGAACTTATAATTAGAGTCAATTTTACCAAAATTATAAAGATTTAAGTTCTCTCACACAATTGTATAGTTTGAACTACGTGAAAAATGCCTATTATTTTCTATATGAGAGGTCATTCAATACCTAAAATACCATAGTTTGGTGCTTAATTATCTACGAGTTTAAGTTTTTAGCACAGTTATAGCTAATTAATATTGAATTCTAATATACTCATGTATGTGTATGTATGGCAGTGAGAATAGGAATTCTATATGTGCTTTCTGGGTCTGCTGGAAGCCTTTTATCTTGTCTTCATCAAGATCAAACAAAACCAACCATCTCAGTTGGTGCATCGGGTGCTCTCTTTGGACTGCTCGGATCCATGCTCTCTGAGCTCATTACAAACTGGACAATCTACGCAAATAAGGTGACTGCAGCTTCAAATTGGAAAAAAATAAATAAATAAAAATAAAGAAGTCCTCTCTCTCTCTCTCTGTCTGTCCTCTCTCTCTCTCTCTCTCTCTCTATATTTATGGGTCTCTTTGGGTACACTTAGATATGCATACACTTGACAAAGAAAATACGTGAATATATTTTAAAATGTATAATTGTAATCTGTTATATATTATTACAACTAAATATGTTTGATTACTATTAATAAATGTAATCACAATCAGTAAATGTGATCACATTTATCAATTGTAATCACATATGTTTAGTTGTAATCACATATAATAAATTACAATCATATATTTTATAATACAATCACGTGTTTTTTTTTTTTTTCAAGTGTATGCATATAAATGTATGCTAAAATGTGTCATATATATATGTATATATATACATTCTACAATGCATTTAGGTATATATATACTTGACAATTATAAATGATGCATTGCATTATTTATTATATCTTATTATAACTAAATAAATCAGATTATATTATATTAGATTTGATACATTAAAGTTTGATTTGACGTATTTAGTTGTAATCAGATATAATATATGCAATTAGTAATTTTTTAATGTAATCAACATTATGTATATTCATACCTAAGTTCATTGTAGACGATTGTATATATAATACTTTTATAATCAAATATATTTTATTTTAAAAAATAAAGATTAATCAATCAAATTTATTTATTATATTTGAATTAAATAGAGGAAAGAATTTGTTTTATGAGAGAAAATGTAATAGATCAATTTGATTAATTGATCCTTACTTTTTAAAATCAAGTATACCTGCTTATAGAAGCCCTATATATTTATATATATATGTATATTTAAGTTTCTAACTCTTGTATGTTGTTTGTCAGTGCGTAGCACTTACATGTCTGCTGTTCATTGTTGTCCTGAATTTGGCTCTTGGATTTTTGCCTCGTGTGGATAATTCAGCACACACTGGAGGATTCCTCGCCGGATTTTTACTTGGATTTATTGTTCTAGTCCGGCCTCAATACGGATACGTAAGCCGAAAATACATCCCTCCAGGATATGATGTCAAGAAAAAGAAATCCAAGTACAAGTTGTACCAACATGTGCTGTGGATATTAGCCTTGCTAGTCTTAATCGTCGGGTAACATAAAAATTAAAATTCTTCTTCATTTCAAATATTTAGTAATACAATAATGTTAAAAATCATGTGACAGATGATACGTACATGTTATATCATGCATGTAAAAAAATTTATATCGTGCAATTTTAGCAGACATAATTTTGTCAATTTGGCAGATATGCTGTTGGCTTGATTAAGCTGTACAAAGGCGAGAGGGTAGACAACATGTTTCTTACGAAGATCAATTAGCTTCAACTCAAATTTTACAAGCAACACAAGTAGGATACCAAGTTTGCACTCCATTTATTGAGCAATGTTATGTTATCCAAAATTTTACTTATCTTCTAAATGATATGATAAACTTATGTGTAAAAATCATATCATCAATACATATTTTATAAGGTAGTTATTACAAATCATATGTACACATCATTTAGATCAAAAATGTGAAAAAGTTTTTGGGAATTATAGTATTATTCATATTTGTAAGTGTACAAATGTTATAATGCATGGGACAGTAGAGCTATATATACTTAAATTGGTGATGTATAGGTATTTATATATATGTATACTATTAGTTATAAAGAAATGTTTATCATTTATTATTTTTTGATTCATATTTAAAAATTAATATTATAGTATTTTCTTCTTATATTAAAACTGCTTTTCTGTTGTCATGGGCAAACCTATAAATTTTTTATAGTTTTGTGAGACGTTTTAGGTCGATCAAATCTTGTTCGATCGAACAAGAATTAAGAGGTTGGAGTGAGATATAATGTTACAAGAATTTTCTGGTGTAGAATTTCATACATAATTTCACGTAAGATCTTTTTACACTATTACAGACCAATTTTATATGGTTCAATTGAATTTGTAACCATATAAAACCAAAACATCCTTTTCTCGAAAGCATATGAAAATAACTAATATGGAAGTATGTGACTCAATTGGGCCTTGAACAGTGGGCTTGTGTGCCAACAGGCTACAGTTTTGGAGGCATTAGTGTGTCAATATGACTATTGTCCCATCAATATACATTATTGACAATGTATCCATTTATTTTTGAAATATACATGTAATGTAGTGATTCGAATGTATGACTCGGTTTGGGACATAGACAAATTGAATGAGTGTTTTTTATTACGTATTAATTTTAATTTATTTTAATTATATATATATTTATTTATTAATTGTTACATCATTAATTGAGTCATAAATGAGATATAAATGTACATTGATAACATTATTGTTATCTAAAATAACATGAAGACCTATTACTTATCAATTAAGTTTGTCTATCAAAACTAACAAAATTAATTAACGATATTGTTTCTTCATTTACTCAACTATGTAAAATTTGATATATATATATATATATATATGTATATATGTATGTATGTAAAATTGATATTGAATGAATTAGAAATTAATCCAAACTTGTCAAAATCAGTCAAGTACCACTTGGATATTGAACTCCAATTTGACATTAAACATTACTCTAATGAGTTATTGCCATTTGCTCTACGATATAATTATAGATGAGATTATACCAATTAATTCTTTGTCATAGTTTCTTGTATAGAAGAAAATTATTAATAAAGTTTAAGAAAGTTTTCTTGACGAATTCTTTATAGAAAACTAAAGAATTTAAAAATTTTCAGATTTTTTTTTTTTTTCATAAAGGCTTACATGTTATTAGTAAATCTTTAAATTATAAAAGTTAATCAAATAATATATAGTGGAGTTAGGGGTGGGTGTTTTCAGGTTCAAGTTGAATTGAAAAATTTTCAACCCAATCTCACTCCAATAAATTCTTCAACCCAACTAACTCAACCTAATAATAATCACGTTAAATTGGGTTGAATTGATCGAGTTGCATTCAATCCACCATAAAAACACAAAAACTCAAGTTGATAACTCTTATAATCTTATAATTTGATCATAAATAGAATGAATATAAATAAAACTTCAATGATTACAAATAAAAGATTTAATCCACCATAAAATTTGATATTGATTCTCATTCCTAATAAGTGTTCCTCTGGAAGAATGATAAAATTTAAGATTTAGAACTAAAGGTGAACGTTTGTCTGGTTAGGTTAGAAAATTTTTAACCTAACATAATCTAATTTAATTTTTAACTTAACCCAATTTAACTCATTTTAATTTTTTTAAGATTTAATCTATTCCAATTATTAAAAATGGCTGGGTTGGAAGGTACTAACCTCTAAGCGGGGTTGCCTAACTCGGCTTGATTTTTTAGGTTACCGGTGGTATTCATTTTACCACGTGGCAAGAAGCTAACGAAGCCACGTCGCAGAAATGTGAATTAATTGAGATTAGGAGGCTGTGAGTGAGTGAGTGAGTGATGGCGCTTCTTGTTGGTGGTGGGTGCCCTGCGCCTGCCCATGTTAGCCGGAGAAGGAGCGTAATTGCTAGTGTATCCCGTTCAAAACCTGAAACAGTGAACTGGGTGGATGCAACTTCCAGCTACTTTCAAAATGACTCCAGACCCATCATGTTATACGACGGTAACCCTCCCTTTTCGCTTCCTTCTCATTTTTTTCATATGTATGATCTTTTCTTTATTATCATGTTGAGAAATTGAAGCATAATGAATTTAATTGATGTTTGTTAATACATTTCCAGTGAAATCCAGCTAAATTTTGTATGCTTTATAGGTCCAATTACTCACTGTTTTCACTTTATCTTTACTTTATTAATCTAGCATTAATAAAATTCTAGCAGCAACATGTCATCTGTCCACGTGTAACGTTGATAAATAACAGATATGATAATATATGTTAAACACCCCCTGCCATTATAACATGTATAATAAGATTTGAGATAAAGAGAGAGAAAGGGTTTGAATTAGAAATCTTTGAACTCTGATACTAAGTTAGTTATCTCCAAACCCAAAAGCTTGAGTTAATAAAAAATTATCAAACTATAGTATTTAAGACTTGATGTTGACACTTGACAGTATAGAAACTTCCCTTTGTTGTAACATGATATGGTGGATGCTATCATAAGCTTATTGGCAGTTGTCTAACAAGCTGCAGGCATGAGTTACTTGCTGCTTCATATGTTATAGATGATGACATGATGTAGACTACTCTAGCAACTCCTTACTTTCTCCCTAGCAAAAGTTTTTACTAATACTGCTGAGCTTTAAGTTTAAAATTTTTCGAATTTTTTCTTATAATCAGGAATTTTTAATAATTGGCCGAGCTGTGATGATGATAATAATAATATATATATTTTTTTTTCTGCAATTATGTGTGACAGGCATTTGCAACTTATGTAATGGAGGTGTGAAATTTGTGCGCGATAATGATCGGAATAGGTCAGTTATGAGTCCTTTTTCTATACAGTTATTTAACAACACACACTTCAGATTTTAAACCGTGGGGTTCAAGTTAGAAAAATGGGATCTGACATGTTGATTTAATCAAAGATCATGAATCTTACCATCTTGTTCTAGATGACTAATAATCGTCATGGTAAATGGTTCCAAGGTATTAGCTCATGGAGCTATTGGTGAATCCTGTAGCATTAAATATGTTTATATTCTTATACTTACAATCAGCTTTCAAATGGTTGAATTCACTCTCACAGCCATTCCTCATACTTTTGTGTGCTCTTATAGTTAAGTTGTAAATATGTGAAGATTAATTACGAATAGTAGGAATGTGGTTCTTTCATAATCTGGCTTTCCTGGGGCCAAAAAGAATATAGAGATGTTTATCAAAGTAAAGATTTGTCACCAACTTTAACTGAACTTCTCTTTAATCTGTTTTTTATTCCCTGTTTTCACAACTGACAGGAGAATCAGGTATGAAGCTCTCCAGAGTGAAGCAGGCAAGAATCTACTGAGAAGATCTGGAAGAGTTCCTGATGATATTTCTAGTGTTGTTCTTGTGGAAAAGGATAGGTAAATTTTCCAGTTTAGAATGTTCTACATTATAATATTACTCGGTCTAAAGTTAAAGCAATGCAGCTGATATTTCTAGCCGTCCTGTTTTTATCTTTGTTAAATACTCTCATCAATTCATTTAAAAGTAAAGAAGAATATGAGATATAAAAGGATGATTTCTGTGTTCGACATGGTTCAGCCTGCAGAAAATTGTCATATTTTCTTCCGTCTTCTCAATTTAATGTAACGATACAATTTTATAAGGAATTTAAATATTATCCACACTCCAAGCCCACCTTCTCTCTCTTGCTTAAGTAGCAAAGTTTTGCTGGAGAATAATTAAGAACTAATTGTGGATTTCAGATCACATATCAAATCAGATGCTGTTCTCAAGATAATGGAATACATCGATTTACCTTTCCCTCAGCTAGCATTTTTTCTACAGTTTGTTCCTCAGTAAGTCATTCCTTTCCTGTTACTTTACAGTATCTGCCTGTCAGTTCAGCTTTGGAACTAAAGCACTCAGCTAAGAACCTCTATTCTTCTATTCCTTGTTATGATGGCTGCAGGTTTGTACGAGATTTTGTATATGACAACGTTGCTATAAACCGGTACATGATGTTTGGCCGCTCAGACTCATGTGAGTTATACGATAATTAATTTCATCATGCACTATAGTTAACAAATCTATGTATATTGAAAAAATTTAGAAATGAGGAAAATCCTTGTTCTTAGTGTAAATTATGCATCCTGGTTCCACATTTGCTTTGCATGCTCACCTAGATTTTTTCTTTCAAACGTCCTGTTTTCTCATTATTTTCCTCCCTTGAGTGTGGAACGTGGAAGAAAATTCATTCCTTTTTTAATTTATTGAAGGATTCTCTCCTGGTGCCTTTGAGCATAATAAATAATATGTTTGCATAAAAATGGGTAGTGTCTTCTCTTGTTTTTATTGTAAAGATAGTTTAGCATATAAATGCAAAAATATAGTTATTCTTATTTGTTATTTTATGAAAAGATGAGAAAATGAGAATGTACAAAACAAAATTATCACATCTCGGAGAAGAGAGTCTATGATACATAGGATACATGACTTACAGATCTCTACATGCAAATCAAAATAGAATGCCAATTTCGATAACTGATATGTAATTGCCATTGACCACAAATTCAGACACTCCTTCAGGTTGCACCGGAGAGTACAGATGTGGCATGTTAAGCCATTGTCAAATCCAAAAATTTAACATTCAGGATCCCTAGTTTTTGTTTCTGTCTCTCTTCAGCTACACTTCATAAAGCACCTACCTAAATGTTAAAATAGAAATTTTAGTGATAAGACTCTAGTTACTCACATATACACAAATATATAGGCTTTGTTGCAGCTAGAGGTGTAAACTAGGTCTAGTTAGTATGGATTCAACCTCACCCAAGGAAATATCTTTATATATGCTAATTGCTAAACATTGCAAGGCAGGACTTGATGTGTATACATAGTCCTGTCCTTTCCTTTTAATTTGTACCTTTTTTTTCTTTCAATCTTTTTTTTTTTTTTTCCATATTAATATAGTGATTTGTAGCTATATAAGTGCACTATAAATCAAAATATCAGCAGACTTGTAGCAATACATATTAGGTGAATTTTTGTTATGTAGTGAACATCTACTATCACAGATATGGGAAACTGATTAAAAGGAAAAATCAATTCATACTGAGTGAGAGTGAGAATTTATATATGTGTATATAAAATCATTGCTAACTTTAAAGAGAATATGTATAGTACTGCAATGTCTGTAATAGAAATGTACTAAGGTAAAAAAGATTGTGTAAGGCACTTTAATGTGTGCTATAGAAATGTACTAAGGATAAAGTAATGTTAGACTTTTCAAATTTATTGTCGAAATTCATGCCTAAATGACATGATATGTAAGTTGTCAACATCATATTAATTATCACATCATCTCATGATTTATAAGATATTGATAACTCATATGTCATATTATTTGGATATGGATTCGGACAAATTGGAAACCCTAGCATTGCTCTTTATCATTCTATGTCTATCAATATTAATAGGAACAAAAATTGCAAAATAGCAGTGCATTTGGGTCTACAGTTTTTATCTAGTGTGTGTACAGTCAAATTTTGTAATTTTGTAAGTTTAGTAAATTGTCGTTTATGAATATAATTTACTTAAAAAAATGCAAGTGGGTGTAGGTTCATGTCTGCGATAGAAAGTAACATATTATTTTTGTTTAGACACAATTGTAATTTGTCTTTAGTTAATTATTGATATCATATACTATTTTAAAACATTAAAAGTCAAAATCATTAACAATAACTGCACAATTGTGTTAACAGAAATATAAAACTTTATCAGGTGTAGGCTCTTGAATGTAATTTTGCATAGGTTACTAAATTTATATGGTAAAAATCACTTAAAAATAAATTATCCCACTCAAAAAATCATGCAGCATCTTGGACCTAGTCATTATTAATAAGCACTTATTCTTTAGTAATAGATGTTTTATACTAAAGGTCATGAGAAAATTGAATGTTGATGAGATTTTCTTTCACAGATCCTAAGAATAATGAAACATGAGAAAAAACAATTCTGAAATTCTTTAACGATACTAGAGGTTTTCCCTTAATTTCTGTATTGCCAAGGATTAAAAAAATAGGGATAGATAAGAAAAACTTTAAAAATAGTTTTAGTGCTAAATTTTGTTCAGTTTTTTACAAATATATTTCGTTGTTCTTATCATCAAGAAGTTTTTCACAAATCTAAATATAGGGAACCCTTCACTGAAAAATCCATATATAGCTATAAAATTATATGTTTTTCTTTGTAGTATGCAGGTGTATTATGAACACTACATGCAAGTATTCAATGGATACGAGTTGAGTTTTCCTACTTGTGTTTGTGGAACAATCAACTTGTATTGAAGCCTGGTAATGGCAAATTTATTGTCTCGCCTCTGATTAGTTTAGCCACTCCCACCATAGCTCTGCCAAATTGGTAAAAAGTTAGCTACAACTTTGACAATCCTATTTCTAAAATGTGATTCAAAATAAATTAAAAGAATGTCTATATGTATATTGTAATTTACCCTATAAGAAAGGCCACTAAAGCTATAACAAATAACACATATTGATAGCATTTGTACTTGGGTTTCCTTTGGACATCAAATCCTGGAGATAGGTAAGTTTCGCTAATGTATTCGGAATCAGGTCGGAGAAGTAGAACAAATCCGAGCAAAAATCCGGTGAAGAATCCTCCGTAATGTGCTGATTGATCCACTCCGGGTATAAATATACCAATACACAGATTCAAGATAATGATCATCAATAGACTACAGAGCACTGGACACTGAATGAACAAGAGTTAGAACTGGAAACATTTGTGTTTTCAACAAATCAATCAGTATTGAGATTTTGATTAAAAGTAGTCACCTTGTTTGAGTACATTGACCAGTTTATGATGAGTTCAGAGAGACTAGAACCAAGCATTCCGAAAAGGGCACCTGATGCTCCCACTGTAACCCTATCTTTCGTTCGAGCATGAAGGCACGACAACAAGCCCCCGCCACATCCAGAAAGGACATACAATGTTCCGATTCTCACTGTCATATTACAAAAAAATTTGAACCTTAAAAAATTTTTAGAAGGGATGTCCACATGAGAATGATCAGAGTGATATATATGTATATATGTGTGTGTGTGTGTGTGTGTGCTGTTATCGGTATACATGCGCGTGAAGTACTTACAGAAGCCAAATTCTTCTTCCAGTCGGATTCCGGTTGCCATAAGGCAGATCATATTAGCAAGTAGATGGAAAACTCCTAAATGAAGCCACATGTACGTGAAAAGACGATGTGCTTGATCTTTGTCTGTCACAAGTTTTGGATTAAGACCTCCAAGGTCTTCCAGCCTGCAAAAGAATCACCAAAATCTATTTCCATCCAAGGCAACTACAAAAGAGTCTTGACATGTAAAAACAAAACAAATAAATAAAACGGATACAATTCTTACGTGTAGCTGGCAGGGCCCAAGAGTGGATTTTGAGAAATGGGTTGGAAGGAAAACCTACCCAGTTGTTCAGAGCCAACGCAATTGTGACGTCCAGTGGTCTCAGGGCAGTCATTGACGTACATGGTGTAAACAAACATGCCTATACAAGCCACAAATATGCAATGCACGAGCCATGGACGCCATGGCTCATGACCATATGAGCTATGTACCATGGCAGCCAGTGATGTCGATGATGACAACGACGAAGAGTGCACGTACAAAATGATTGTCAAAGCTCAAACAGAGAGAACCGAATAGAATTTGGGTGGAAAGGAACGAATCCTGCATGGTTGAAGTCTATTTTTGGCTAATTCTAGCTTGATAAACAGAAGTACATCAGCTACTTTCATGGTGAAACCAACATTTGTTATTTGTTCTGGCCATGGTTTTTTGGTACTAGGACTCTGCTCTGAGATTTCATTCTAATTACAAGCATATGATTACGTACATGGTTTGGTAAGCTTGTTGAAATCATATGTAAATTTGAAACTTGATAACACTTTTTTACTTATCAAATGTAAAAAGTCATTCACTTGACTTATTTTATTTGATTGGTTACAAAATTGGGATATTAAGAAAATTGATGGACTTGAATTCATAATTATATTGATACAAATGAAAGGGTAAACTATTGAGTCAATCTCATTCATATAATAAATTAGACTTAATTGTACACGTGAACCAAAAAAAAGGTTTTTAATAATTAATAAAAATTTAAGGCATTTCCACCATTGTGGAGATTATTATAATCTAATTTTACTCAAATCATAAAGTAGTCAATATGAACTTTTAAAGTAAATGAATCAAAATTCTCTCTTATTGTACTAAACATAAAAGATCTAATGACGTTAGGGATGGCAAAAATACCCGATCCGATCCAAACCCAAAAAAATCCGATCTATTTGGAGCAGATTTGGAGCCAAAAAAATTGACTTTGGGGCGGATTTGGAGCCAAAAGACTGACCCGATTAGGTTACCGGGGCAGTAACGGGGCAAACTTTTTTGCCCCGACCCGCCCCATTAACCCGACATATTTTGGCAAATTGCAATAACTTAGATATTCTTATGTGGTGGAAGACAAATGGAAGTAAATATCCTATTTTGGCTAGGATTGCTAGAGATGTTTATGTCATTCCCATATCAACAGTTGCTTCATAATCAACCTTCAGCATTAGTGGTAAAATGGTTAGTCTACATCGTAGTAAATTACACCCAAACACATTAGAAGCATTAATGTGTGCACAAAACTGGTTATTGGCTAAAAAGCGAGGTATGCAAGTTATAAAAATTAAATTTATGTTAGTTTATTGTATTTATTTGATACCGATTAACATATTTTATTTGTACATATGTTTAGGGTTAGATAAAAAAGCTCAACAAATTGATTGTTATGAAGAAGATAGTGACAGTGATAGTGAAGGGGTAAATTATGATAATTATATATTACATTTTTAATATTATTTTTATGTAACATTAAAACTTATTAACTTAAGTTTTTATTTTTTTTGGGTTACAGGTTCGTGTTTGAAAGCATTGGGATGAATTTTTAGCATGTATTTTTATAATGTTTTCGGTTATTTATTTATTTAGTGTTTTAAATGAAACTTGATTATATTGTTGCTATTATTTTGGTATTTATGACTATGTAGTATTAATATTTTAGATTGTGTAATGACATTTCATCATAAATGTAGTTAATTTTTTTATATTTGTTGTGTTTTTTTTTTAACATATTTGTTTTAGTTAAAAATTAAATCAGGTCAACGAGTCGGATTCGGGGTAAGTTCCTCCAATTAGGTTTGGGTTTGGGGTAGAAAGTAACGATCCGTTTGGGGTAAGGGTTGGGTTTGGAGCATCCCTCAAAAATTTCAAATCGGATTTGAAAAAGACCAAATCCGATCCGATCCGATCCATTGCCATCCCTAAATGACGTGAGTCTTCAATGGTTGATATATATATTTTTTGTTTTATACTTTTTTTTTATTATTGAAGTATTATGCCTTATCTTTATATGAATTCATTTATTATTTACACAAAGGAAAAAATGTTTAAATAAAAAATTAAAATAGGCATGAGGCCATGATAGCACCACAAATCAGGTATTAATTGAGAAGATTAACCTTTTTCATTTTTCAGGAAAGATATTAAATTCAGAAAAAACTACTTTTACATTCAACAATGTTACTATCAATTATTATTGTACCGCAAAGACATAAGACACATTTGACAAAGAAACATACTCTCTTCCTGCTATTTTTATACGTATTACTAGTAATAAATACACGAATTGGTGATTAAATTTGGGTAATTAATGTTGTAATAGACAATCAACTGGTGGAACTGAAGGACCAGACACCAATCCTTGAGCATTCAAGCAAGAAGATTTAGTAACTTCCCCAGGAACTGAAGATGTTATTTGTATGCCATTCACCAAAATATTGGTGCAAGCCACACTCTCGCTGCAACTGAGTTGGATTGCCACCTCCGTGCTCGATGTCCCCCGCACTCCTGTGTACGAAACATCGCTCACTTCAACTGCACGTGTCTGTCACAATATTAGAAGATTGATTATATTATTTAAGATTTAAGGTCCAAATTAAATTAAAGTCAGGAGGATTTTCTCAATCATGTTTTATTATTTACCATTTGTTATAGACATCCAATTAATTGGTTTATTATCATACCTGATTTTTGCAAGCATGTGCTTTATTGCAATAATACTGATCAATTATAATAGGGTTAGCAACTGCATCAAGAGTAATTCCTTCAAACGATATCCTTCTAGCATGTCCAGATCCTCCCTGAAAACAAGTAGTCCCACAAAAATTTTGTTAATTGATAATTTAAGTTAATTTTTTACCATCAATTGGGCAATATTAATTTGACTTTCTTTATCACCTGCCATGTTTTTATCCTGGCTCCATTTGTAGTTCCATGGAAGTAACAGTCTCTAACTTGAACATCTTCTACTATATCTGTATTTCCATTTGCTCCCAAACTTCCAACACTACAAAAATATATATGTTTTTTTTGAAGAAACAAAAGTATATATGTTTTGTGTTAGTTGTTGGTACAGAATATGTGTTCATGTATCAAAATTTTAATAGTAATTAGATCCGATATATTATTAAAATTCGTTTCTTAAAATTATAAGAAAGACGAATATAACATTTAAAAGTACGATAAAAAAAAGATTATCTAGAGTTTTGATTGCTCACCTTATGCCATGACCTGGTCCACAAGACACGCGATCTATGGTGATGTTTGAGGAGTACCCATTAATGGCAACACAGTCATCACCTACAGCCATTGTAAAACACAGTCATCACCTACAGCCATTGTAACACAACTTCAATAATAATGCAACTACAACAATGTTGTAACAATGGTGACATGCTAACAATCAGTATTAGTAAGAATCACCAGAAAATACCAGTTCCAATGGAGCAATCATGGATGTACACATAGAGTGAGTGGCTGATATCGATGCCATCAGTGTTGGGGCTCGATTCCGGGGCTGCAATATGGAGGTTAGAGATGGTAACACCAGTGCAACCACTTATGGAGACGTGGTTTTGTTGGCTGTTTATGTGTGTCAATCCACTTAGTTGAAGGTTATTGCAATTCATAAACGCCAATGCCTATGCCATTAGCAGAAATAAAATATATATCAAATAATGAAATATAAGTAAATCTCGACAACCAATTTAAGACAAGCTTAATACATCACAGGAGCATTAAAAACTTAAAGGAACATAAACCAGCAAAAAAATTTACTTTCGTTTTGTTTGTGTTTGAAAAAAAAAAATCTAATATCTTTATGGATAAAATAATAAATTCTGTTAGTTAGCGTCCGAGTTTGATTTTTAATATTGTCAATAAAGATTTTTGTAACATCAACCTCAAAAATTTAAGCTAATAGAAAATGAATCAACCGATGATATAATATTCTCTAATAAACATACTTATGTGCAAGATCAATTGATTTGGCATGTAAACAAAATCCAATAAGTTTTGATATCATGTTAGTATTCAACATATCCAAAAACTTAAGATCATGGAAAAGGTCTAACTAATTATATAAGACCTTTAATAAAAAATACATATATTATATATAATTGTTGCAATTTTGATTTTTTTTAACATACCAATTATAATATAATGATTCGAACCTAAAATATTATCAAGCTAAATAAGCACTTCTAATACCAAGCCATATTAAGAACAATGTGATTATTAATGTTACCATTAGGGACATGTAATGAGGAACTGTATGGACTTACCGTGGGTCTTCTGTCAAGTACATTGGCTTGTTCCCACCAACTTTCTCCTTCTCCGTCGATTTGGCCATTTCCACTAACTCTAAGCCCATTTATATTTTTAAAGACTATCCAATTTTCCATATCTTCATTTCCCCATTCTTTTATCTCAGCTGGTGCTACAATATTTCCTTCTACCTGCAAGTATTGTGACTTCTGGGCCCATCAAACAAGCATCCAAGTATGACAAATTGTTCAACTCTGGTATCTGTTTTTTTTGAAACACCAAAAGCACTTCGGAGTATCTTCCTATAAGTACTTATGAGACTCATTTCATCTCTCAAATATAGTGTTTTCTTTTAAACAATATTAAAAATAAAAATTGTTTTTTCTTTTTTTTTTTTATGAAGTACAAGTACTTTTAGTGGTTCTTACCAATAGCACGTGAAAAATCACATTCTCAACTAGTTTGATACCTCGATATAATAGTAACAAATATATAAAAGATTCTTTATCAAGTTAATATCATTATAATGTGCACTTTTAAAAATTAGATCTATGAAGACCACCGTTCAATGTGACTTTACAGTAAAATAAAACTCTATTAAAATAAATAAAAATAAAAAATACCCGAAAATTGATGATAGGGGACTCGCAAGGACCTAGAAATTTGATTGGCTTCAAGAGAAATGTTTTAGAAGCTGGTATTAATAAGGTAGGAGCCTCTGTTGTTGCTCCACAAACATATGTCCAAGCTCTCGTAAATGCCTTCAATTTTGCACCAATATCGCATTATTAACTAGAACCCATATTCATAACCAGCAAATAAAACCTTATTTCTTAATTTGATAAGTGAATTAAGAGAAATTTATTGCCATATTTGTCATAATGGGTGCCATTATTAAACAATTTTTCTTTAATATATATACATACATATATATATATATATATATTGTATTTTGCTTTGATGATTTTGGAAATTTCTGTTTTAACATTAATGTTACTTAGGGAAGTCGGATTTGTTGACCATTTAATTATTTTTTATTTTTTAAAATTTTCAAGATTTCATGTCAGTATCTTTGATTAAATTTAACCCTAGTACAAAAGCATTAGCTAAAACAATAATACCATGCCAAGATCAAAATTAACAAGTTTACATTATTTGATAATGATGTTGTATGAGATTTTACATGTTTTTTTCATACAGAATTCGACTTTGTAATCTTACAAAGTTGATTTTATAATATTACGCAGTTACTCAATATCATTATGACTTTATTACACAGCTATTTATCACTAAATATCATAATAGAGTTGGGAATTCATAAAAGGAAAAATAAAAATATGAATTATGTACTTGACAATTATTAATAATAATATGATAGCATGAAGCTATTTCAATCCGGTTGCAATCATAAATTTATTGTGTCACGTAAATACGCTCGCATTACTTACTGGGTACTTAAACAACTCATCTAAATATGGTCTGCATTACTTAGGTAACACGAAATATTGTGTTGACTATCGGACACCAGCTAGTGTAACAATCAATTGACGAGAGCACATATAATGAAAATCAATAATATTACCTGTGAATCATCTGTTTCTCCATCACCAACAGCTCCCATTTGAATTACATTAACAGCATTCTTATAATTAGGAGGTGCTTCACAGGACTCCATGCTCCATCCCCACCTGGCCATTAGCGTTAACATCAACAACAGTAACAATGCTGCAATCAGTTCCTGCATGTTGATGGAAAACCTCTTCAACTCTGAAGACAAAATCCCCACCAAATTATTTGTACCCCACTCTGATGAATTATTGGTGATGATTTGAGTGATGTTGTGAGTTGATACTTTATATATATAAATATGTATAATTATTGCATTAATTTGAGGGGATTCTGAATCGTCCATAATCAATGGTACAGATGATCTTTGATTAAAAAAATCGACAATTTTACTAGTCTGCATTACTTATGCAACACGAAAAATTGTGTACTATTGGAAACCAGAGAGTATAACAAATTGACGAGAGCACATATAATGAAAATCAATAATATTACCTGTGAATCATCTGTTTCTCCATCACCAACAGCTCCCATTTGAATTACATTAACAGCATTCTTATTTAGGAGTGCTTCACTACTCCATGCTCCATCCCCATGGCCATTCGAATTAACTTCAATCTTGTAAGTGAAAATGCTGTTATTTATTGTAAATTATTTAATTTAATTGTCAACTCTGAAGACAAAATCCCCACCAAATTATTTGTACCCCACTCTGATGAAATTATTGGTGGGTTGATTGGGTTACATCTTAAAAAAATTGATATTAAATTAGTTGTTGAAAATTATTGGGTTGGGTTGGGTTAATTTTGAATCGTCCAAATCAATGGTACTGATAAACGTTTCTATTCAATTCTAAATCCAAGATTTTCTCCCTTTAGAAGATTTGCCAAAAAGAAAATAAATACTAACCAAAAAGCTAGTTTACAAATGTCAATAATGTCTTGTGATACAATTGTTAATTACTTGAATTAGAATCTGTGAATAAATTTAGAAAAAGCATGACATGGTAATTAATTTTCAGGGTCTTTATTTGTTTAGTACTTTATTTTATTCTGGCGAATTAGTATCACTATTCGAATTAAACTTGAAGATTTTAAGTGAAAATAAATTTAATTGAAAAATTTAATACCTAATTATAAGTTCGAAACTTTACACCGTGGATGATGTTTAAAAGGAAAAAATAAAAACAAAACAAAACAAGAAAACTATTGCTGTCTAATTGGTTAAATGCTCCTTAGAAAAATTACGGAAGTGTCAAGCTTTTTGCAAAAGCATATATCAACTGCTTTCCTTCAAGTGCTTTTACATCAGAAAAACCATTTTCATTGTCTTATAACACAGAACATGTTTATTAATAACTTAAAACCAGCAAAGTGGTTTAATCCAGTTGAAAGACTATTCTCACTTGCTACACACCTCTAAGTAAAACATTCGACTCACCTATCCTACCATAAAGTGAGCAATTTTCCCACCTTTATGTGGATAGCTTTTTCCCGTCTCTAAAAGCAGAGATTTCAGCAAGTCATAAAAACAAGCACAAAAAGTGGACCAGCAGACCCCAATAAGGTGCATTTAATCTTATAACATGCTTACAAAATTAAAACACAATCATCTAACAATACCCTATTAATTATGTAAAATGATAAAAGAACAAAGTAAATTCATAATATTCTCTTTAGTAACCAAAATCCACAATGAAGCTAAATAATGTACCTCATCCCAGAAAAACAACCGGCTTTCTCTTTTATATTCTTCAAAAATATACTATTACTGCTCACTAACCCGCCCCACAGGCCATCGGTAGTACAAACTTTTACCACATAAAATAGTTGATTCGATAGAAATAAAGCCACTGAACAATGGAGAAACAAATGATTAAATATCATTCTATCAATATGCGGATGATATTCATTGTAACGACAATATATGAGATTCTCTGACTGCTACTTTAGTTGATTGCTTCCTCTGTTGAAGATGTCAATTGAGTCCAAAATATGAATTTTCACTCATTTGAGTATATGTTCTCTGTAGAAATCAATGGAACCGAAAAGGGATTGTAAGAATTTAAAACTAAAGAAGCATTACAAATTTTGCATAATTTTAAAGGTACATTTATTAGCAGCTTTTGGTGTTTTATAGCATTTGACTAAAACGGAAATACTTCTGTAAAAAGTGATTTTGTATAAATCAGTTCTTATAGAAGCACTTCTAAATACAATTCAGAGGTTTATGTCAATTACATTTGAGGTACTGATTCAATAAATATATAATTTATATAGTAAGCTTAAGGGCACCTTTGATACTAACAATGTGCTTAGATCATATAGTGGAACCAATTTTGCTTTTATGGTGTTTGATACAAAAGTACAAAACTGTTGTTCGAAATAACATAAGAACGCATTCGGATTGCTCTCTATAGAAGCACTTGATAGGTACATTTTAGAAAAGTTCTACTGTGTACATCGTTTCTTTTTGAAGAAGCCCAACATATGTGAATTTTCACACAATATATTTGATTGAGAGTACTTTCTACAAAAGGACACCTACATTCATCATTATTCAAGTATATTCTGTCAAACGAGGTTAGTTTGCTCACAAATACAGACTAGAGTATCTATAGTTGAGAAGGAACATTAATATTCTAGTTCAAATACTAGACTGCTGGGTTTCCGATGGTTTAGGTGCATAAAATTCAGATTTTGGCTACGTTCCAGCAGGGCTTTTTGACAGGGAAGAGAGAAAGCTGGAGGGTTATAGATAAGTACAGGGACTGCTGACATTTCGTGTATTTGAATTTCCAGCAAAAACAACGTGGTTACGTACAGGTAAGTTTTTCTGAATGAGAGGCTTACACAGATATCAAAAGGCTGTGCCATCGAAGCTTAAATTCAAAACAAAAAGAAAACTAAGCAAAAGTTGACAAAGCATTTGAATTGGAAGTGTTTTAACCTGCTATTTGCAAATTCCATAAGAACAGTCATATTGGTCACTGGAAAAAAATAAGGTTGGGCCAGTTGGCAGCTGAAATAATTTGAATGTCCTCAAAGGAGATCCTTGAGGCATAACCGACCACTCCCTACAAAGCCGAAGGAAGGCGAAACGAAAAAAAGGGAAAAAAAAAACCAAAAAGGGTAATTCAGAAAGGATCAGCACAAGATGCATTTACAGCAATGAAATTGCTTAAACTGTATCTGGTGAAGTTTAATTACTTTCATCATTACCTGCGATGTATTATTCCTGCTCCATTTTTGGTTAGATTGAAAGTATAATAACTCACATACATCAGACAGTTGATTTTCTCAGGAAAAAAAAAACCATAAGCACACAACAAAGCAGAAAGTGGATTCAGTTTTAATAAACCGGAGCTCGAAGGTAAATTTGTAGATCAGTTTTGTTTAAGCATCACAAATAAAGCATAAGAATATAATAGATGTAATGACCCTCAGTATGAGCCCAAATTTAAACAACTTATGTGTTATCAATTAATCAAAGTTTGACAAAAATAAACAATAGAGTACCCAAGTCACTGAATGTATAAACATAACTGGTTAGAGATCTTTTATCCAAATCATCAACACGATCAGAGTCCACAAAACCAATGACACTGCCATCAGTGAGTGTCTACAATATACCATGCCAATATTTGTAGTACTTCTCTGATATTAAAGAATGGATTTCACAGCCTTAGTAATGGGCCTTTCCCAGCTGACATATGTAGGTGCTCAAGATGCTCACTACATCAGCAATATCTGAGCACCCACGTCCAAAGATCAAAGATTGCCTCCCAGTGGAACCAATACCTCAAAGCCAAGACTCTAAGCCTTGGCTAAAGAATTCAACTTACCTTCGTCAAGATTGATATCAGCGAAAACCTTCGTCAAGATTGATATCAGCGAAAAGACTCTTACTCAAATTATTTTTTATTCCTAAAAGCCACCAAAAAGATTGAATAATCATAACAAGATTGGATAGTTTCCTTCATCCTAGGAAGATTAGATAGAAAGCATTTGTAACACTTTAGGTAGAAGCACTTGATAAATACTTATCTAGAAATTATCCAAAACACAAATTCTAGAAAAGTATTTATTAAACGCTTTCACCTAAAGTGTTGTGAGTACTTTCTAAAAAAAGAATATACTCTTCTGTCTATTTTGCAGCATAAACGTTAGCATAATAAATAGATGATAATCTTATTTAACAAACTATCAATATTACTTGAACCACAAATCACTGTAAAGGAAAATAGCACAAAGCTATGGAACGGATTGTGATGTTTATCATTTGAAACTAGGATATAATCAATACAAGTCAAAAAATCTTTTAAACCTTTTAACTCACGTAAGGATATTGCTGCTTTCCAGCAGAAAAGTAGTTGTTGAAATAATTAAACATTACAAAAGTGGTTTCAAATCAAAATCTCAAATTCCGATAAGCAGATCACGTCAAAGGTGAAATTATAATAAATTTTAAACCTTTCACCTGTGTTTGAAATAGAACTTAGCTAATGTCAGAAGTAATAAAGATGATCAGTTCACCATTTCCTTTCAAAATCAAACAGTTCATCAGATTGATAGAGCAACAAATTTCACCTGAACACGCAGGATTTGTAACTTGCATGGACTTTGAAATCAAATAGGCCTGAGAAATTATGTCTTCCCTTCTGATATTATGAGGGTCAGAATTCCAGCGTAGTTCCACATGCTGCTTTTGACACCTTAGTTAAAAGCCTATACATTTGACAAGGGAAAAACTATATAATATATATATAATATAAAGTTTTAAATGAAACATAAGAATTCATTTTAAAAAAATAATAATAATAAAATTATACACCCCTTACACACAATATGGACTAAAAAGCAACCCTGGTCCTGGTGACTCTATATAAAAGAGGTTTATGTTAAATTAAATAAAAAATATAATGAGTTCAAAGCAATTCAGGGAATAAAAGCAACTCATATATACTTTGGAATAATCGACTTTTCCATCCCAACAGCCCTATATTCAATCACATTAAAGGAAAAAAAATAAAAATAAACAGGAGACTTTTGGCCAAAATCAGGTTAGCCATGCTCAATAACAAAATAATGGTGAATTTAGATCCTGAAAAATAAACTCAACTGGAATATATGCTTACAACATAGAAGAAAAGTAAAAAGAGCAAGGGAGGAAGAGTAAGCTCTCATCACTTTCTTGGCTAAAAACAATATGAGAGCGTCATAAAACTTAGAACTAAAGCTTGATGTTGTAATTTATCCATATATCTTACCAATACCAACTTCTCCAAGAAGGACAATGTGGCAGTGAATAATTTCCTTACATCTTGAAATGATTCATTTTGTTTCTATTGGGCTAACAAGAACTCACTTTTTTACATAAGCAACATCATTTTGATCATCACTTCATGTGATAATTTAGATTTGCATTTGAGATTCACTGGTAACTCTGTCCAATGAATATGCAAGTCCACTGGATCCAATAACTAAAATATGATGCAATATAAATGATGCAAAACTGATCAAAACCATGCACAAATTTAAGATTCACTGGTAAACCATGCACAAATTTAAGAAGATGCAATCACTGCATGATGACTAAATGATAGAATAGTCCATGGAATATGTGTTATTTCCAGAGGAACAATGATAAGAAACAAGCATTTCAGTATCATCCTACTAAAGGACAACCAAAGGTCATTTGAATTTAATTAAGGCAACACAAATTCAGAAAATGACATGAATGGAGCAATCAGTAACCCTCAGGAAAAATAAATGGCGATTGGGCACATGATATTTTTATCATCCAGTAATACCTGACAGGTGATAGTCTTAAAATCCAAGGGTAGTGGGCATCTTTCTTGAGATTGACCAGGTATTATTAGCATAATGATCCTTCCTCCACATAATAGTCAAATATAAGCCAGATTGAATTTCAATCCCCATAGACGTCAACTTCTTTAAGTTCTTTCAAACACTCATTATGAATTCACATAGATATTGGTTCTGCCAGGCCGACTTTACAAACCTCTACATTAAAGCCACAATCCATTAACAGCAGTAGCCAGGCTCTTTGCTGTTCTGAGAGTCGATCTCTAGGGCCTTTAACTTCAACAAGCTTGGCTTCACCTCTGTATTCTTCATGGAAACGCCATAGCAACAAATCTGGCATTCCACTAGACCAGCTACCATAATCTTGAGCGAGATGTCGGCACAATGAAGCTAAACAAGAGCCCCCAATACAGGCAACTGCTGCTCGAAGCTCGGAGAGGGAATGCCTGTCCCAATTAACTCCACTGCATGCTGTTCCCATATGTGATTCCCATGATGCGATGATAATCTCCTCAGCCATACCATCATGAATTTTTTTTAGTTGAGATTCTATAAGGTTCTTTCTCACTACATAAAAATTATCAGTTGCCAAATCCAATGGAGCAGTCTGCAAAAGGAAGACACACAACTTTTCCTAATGTTAAAACCCACTCACAAAAGCAACTAGAAAATTACTAGAGGCTGATTGTGATTTGAAAAATAACAAACGCGTCCCTCAAATGTTGTGTTATTCTAATGCTTAATTCTCTAAATCTTTATTCATTGGAATGTTGTAAGTAATGTTCTACAAAATATTTTGGTATTAAAAAAGAATGGAAGCATGCTTCTAAGTCAACGTTTAACTTGTTACAAGTTCCAACTTCTAATTTAATGTCTAACTTGTTTTAGGATCAACTTTGGCTCAAGTACATAGTTTAAGTGACCAATGCCAAGAAGAATACAAGTAAATCCATGCACATGATAATTGTATGATTGTTTTTAATGGACACAAATTTCAAAGAACCCCTGCTGTACCGAGTGAAGTTCAATTGATACACATTTGAAAATAAGTAAAGTGCTCTGTCATTGACAGGCTATCAATAGATTTTTATTTAAAATCTAATAAGATATAGTTATTAAAGTATTCAGCATGCAATTTCAAATTAATAAGAGTAATAAAATATATCTAAAAACAAAAAATTTACTGAAAATCTTAAATAACTCACAAACAATTCAAAAATATACACTGAGGATGTGGAGCAGCAGGACCCTTCCTATTATTTAATTATTAACTTTTTTTTTTTAAATTGATTTGATATCTTTTATTTGAAAATATTATTATCCCCTCCATCTATTTAGTCATTTTTTCTGTAAAATAATTTTTAATATTTATAAGAGAGTAAAACAGTCAAACCACTATAACATATATAAAAGAAGAGCATCATGGTCATTAACCTATTTTACATGAACCATGTTGTTACCTTGTCAAGGATAAATAACAGCAGGAATTTGCTTTTGCTTATTTGCAAAACAAAGGGCACAGTTACCATATACTCATACATTGATCAGGGAAGGGTTGAAATTTGTTGTTTTTTTGTGTATGGAAGAAAAAAATATTGATATTGTATTTCCCCTTCTATATGGCTAGTGGAAAGAAAAGTATAACAGGGAAATGATCATTGTGAAGGACCTTTCAAACCCTTCTAGTAGGAAATTTGTATATTATCCTTTCCCACTCAATTTCTCTCACTTATAGGAGAGGAATAATTGAAGCTAAATGTAAGTTCTGCCCCTTAAGATCTCTCTGCTAAAGGCACACACAAGACAATGAAAAACAAGGCTGAGACAGATGTATAACCATGTAAGAATTTTGTTTGTGTGTGCGTGATAAAGAGAGAGAGAGAGCTTAGCAGCTCACTGAGAAACTTCTACCTGAAATCTGGAGTGGAAAACATCAGGTATGTCAGAAAACAAGATATCCCACATGAGAAGTCCAAATATAGTCAACCAAATACCACTCTCAGTATGAACACCCTGCCATTGACCACCTTCCCCAGCATAATGTTGTAGAGCAAGTTGCTCCACTCCACATTGTTCTCCATCTTCTCCATAGAACCTGCTCTTCATACCAATTTCACGATTCAAGGGTCTGCCTTGAATATGAACCTACTTTATTGACCACAATATCAGAGTCATAATTAGAAAATTTATACTAGTTCAGTGTAAAAAATGAATTAGATAATTTATATCAGTTCAAAGTCAAAAATGAATTTTTTCTATAATTAATTAATTAGTCAAAGTTCAAGAAGTATCTCAATCTTAAATTAAATTCATTTCATTGAAAATAAACTACGTTATTACCTCTGTGATCTTTCTTTGAATGGATTCTGAAAAACTAGGAGTTTTCCACCGCCTTGGTGGTTTTGCCAAGCGAAGAACCCTCCGTTGCAGTGCCATTCTTGAACCAGCTCGTACCCATGGATCCAATAACCCTTCTTCAGCAACTGAGAGACTCTCATTGGGACAGCCGATATGCTCTAAATCAATTGACAACCTTACTGTCCAATATCCTCTTCTTCCATCACAATTGAAACTATTAAGCAACCGTCTCAGTAAATTTACAGCGTCATTGTACCTGTGACAGTGCAATAAATCCTTTCGGCGGCCAAAGAAACCCAACTAGTTGCAATATTGCATAAATTGAGAAGATTCATTGTCCTAAAGTCGGTCCAACCAACTATATGACATAAATTTTCTCTAAACATTAATAAGATCAGCTGTAACAAAGAGCATTGTGCTCTATGGAAACTAGTACTTCACTCAAAATAGGATAAAGTAACATATTGAGTAATTTTACAGAAGACAAGAAGGTAAAGATTTAACCATGAATAACAATCAGAGAGGCTATACAGGGCATGCAAGATGTTCAACTGTATTTTATCTCATTTCTTTCATCCTCCTAAAGATAGAGTTATTCCAAGTATATGTACATTTCTTTCCTTAAAGAGGAGAGGTACTTTATACATACAATTAAGAGTGTGGAATTAGACAATACACACCTCAACCTAATTGCATTAAGCAGAAACCCACCATCATCACTATGTAAAGAATTTTTTCAATTTACAAAGTTAAGATCAATTTCTGACACACTCTAATCAGGTCAGTGAATGAGAGAAAAAGCTTCATTTTTATTGAAAAATAACACATTACTGATTAATAATGTTATATAAAACGAGCTATCAGTTTAGAGAAACAAAAAATTAAAATGGGCTGATAATGACCTACTAGTAACAAAACTTATGCAACATTTCCTTTGTTTTATTCTCATAAATTATATCACAGGTGTACAGGGGTTCTTTTAATAAAGTAGAAGATAGAATATATTAGGTGGAAGAGAACAGAATCTTCCAATTCTAGGAAGCTGGAGGAATGTTTTCAAGTTTTCCATGATTGTGTGTAGCTGGAGGAATACCTACTTTCTGCAAAGGACAGGGTTCTTGTTTCAATTAATAAATTTAGAGAGATGAGAGAGGAATACCTTCTTTCAATTCCAAAAGGGATGAAATGAGATGCAACATGTAATACAGAATATCGACAGCGTTAACTAAAAAGAAAATGCGATCTATCAGTCATCTAAAAATAAGGTAAAAGGATGCTTTGAATGATGTAAGAGGGGGTAATAACAGTGTTTAGAGGAGACATCTCCATTAATAGGAACAACCTAAAAATTAAAGAGCAGGTTGGACAAAGGAATATGTGCAAGTACTTGGTCTTTGGTGGTGAAATGGAAATAGCAAACAAGAACAGCATGTTTGGAGAGCATATTAAAAACCTAGGATCGAAGGATTCTAAACTTGAATATAATCTCTTGCACAGCTAATTCAAAACTCTTTTCATTTTATCCCGACTTTGGGATAAAACTAGGACCCTAAGTTTTATCAAATAACTCATTTCTTTAGTTACCAAACATTGGCAAAATTTTCAATGATCACAACTCTCATGATGTACAATACTCAAGAAAATAATCATGCCATGGGGTACTCAGACCTGCATTAAGATGTTGAACAGACAAAATAATTTTTGAAAAGATAAAGAGTTTAACACTATGGAAATGTCCTATGCTCTCGACTTGACTCATACATAATTATAAGCAATGTACAATAACCAAAGAAGTTGTTATGCAGAGAAGTCTATCCAAGAAGGTAGCAATTAACGTACAAAAATTTTAATTAACAGAAGTTATAATCTTATCCTTAATTTTAGACAGGTTTCTATACACACACACACACACACACACAAAACACCATATTAATGAGTAAGAACTTTCTCTTGAAGAAATCATACGCATTAGTCTTATAGAATACTTTCTGTTTCCAATGATGGAAAACAAGAACCAGCTCACTTAGGGCCAGTTAACTTAATGGGAAAATGATTCAATAAAGCAGACAAATTTGCAAGCATGATAGTATAATAAAGTTAATTGGAAAACACAGCAGTGTGCAATAAATATGGGAGGAAAAGAAACATAAAAATGGGGAGACAGAAAGACAAAAAGACCTTTCACAAATAAAAATAATAAAATAATTAAAAAAAAAAAAAAAAAAAAACACAAGAGAAGAAGTAAGGCACAAGGGTCACATTATAGTTGCAACAGACATATCCAAAAAGATTTAAGCAATGGTTCATAAGTTTAGGTTCCATACCTACGCTCATGCTCAAGAAAGGAAATTCCTAATAAGAGCACTTTTGAGAACACCCATGATGCCGAAAAGCATGAATTAAATGGGGTTGCCATTTCTTCAGTTGTGGGTTCAGTTGCTTTCAAAGACGTGCTGGGCATACGGGAATCAGCGATTTCTATGCATCTTAATACCAATTCAATGTTGTTTTCATCAAGAGATTGATCCATTATTTGTGCCAGTTCAATGGCCTATAAAACAGTAATATGTAAAATAAAAGAAACAGAATGTTATCAATATTTTCACATGAAAACAAATTAAGACCTCTTCATAAGCAAGTAGGTCAGTACGATTGGAGAAAATTTGTTTCGAAATTATGCAGTTGTAAATTGGATATTTGACTATCCCCAAATCTACTAGCAGAAATGCTGACAGATCCTGATCTCCATTGAGGAAAAAAAGTCTCTGCACCACAAGAATTTTCCTGAAGAATTAGTAGTGGTATACACCCACAAATTTGCTCAAATGCATTGCTGTTTAAAATAAACATGAAGCAACCTCAGCACGCCAGGTAAGGGATTCAGCTTTTGGAGATACTTTCATACAGATCCCTGTTTTTTCCAGAACCTTGCTTGGTAGAAGTTGACTGCACATTACAAGCCAAGGAAATTGTCACAGAACTTGACAAGTCACTGATTATACCAATCTCTTATGGCACATCATTCTTACCATAGCCCGTTCTCATAGCAAGACAGAAGAGATGCTATAAGATCTTGCTTTTTTGAACCACAGATCGAACGCTGAAGTCCCAACATAGCACATAGTGTAGAAAGACCGATAAGCAGAATAATTATGAAATAGAGACCATCAGATAGCGGTTGTAGCATCAAATCCACAAGGACCACAACTAGAAGCTATTTTAGTTATGTTGACAATCAATTTTCATTTCCATCAGAGAACAAGGACACATTACACAAACGGGATTTTCTTGTTTCCCAGGTGACAAGGCTTGGAATAACAATCATTCTGCAAATGACAGATACTTACCACAGCCAAATCCTCACTTTGGCAGCTATGCAGGAGTGCTGCATCATGTATACTTATACTATTCAAGCATGTAAGTTAAAATGGAAAAATTATCAATAAAACTTAAACAAACTATTTAAAAGGAAAGGAAATAAACGAGCAGTTTTGCGTTCAGTATGTCAAACCCCTTAAATCTCACAGTTAAACGCTTAATATTATAATATGAAGCATATCTTATATAAGTCAGTATACAATATTGTAGAACAAAAAATTGATCTTGACTCCACATATGCACATAACAAATACCCAAGATAGAAAATCTCAACCACATTCAGCAAAAAGAAGGAACTCGTGAAATAATATTGCTTAGTAATAACTTCACTCATATGGATGCCCATATCAGATAAGATTTGCACTTAATGAAATAAAATTCTCAACATGACAATTCTGAAATAAAATTCTCAACATGACAATTCTTAGTAGTCATCAACATGAAACAAGGTTTTAAACAAATGAATGCACATTATAATGCAAACTAAACAAGACTAAATATTATCTACATAGATAACAAGAAACAAACCTTCTGAAGCACAGACAAAATTTCACGTAGCTCAGAAACAGTGAGCAAACTGCAAATCTCTTTCATGTCATCATGTAGTTCATCAGCATTTTTGACAGAGCATAAAAAGCCATTAGCTGCAATGTAATCAAAAACATATTTCTGTAAAGGAGGAATTTGTTATCTGAAATCAATACAAGTAATTGAGATAAATTACCTGAGAGCTCTCCTATAGCTCCTTTCAAATCCGATACTTCAGGATAAGAAATGGTAGACAGCCGAAACCATGGCCCTACAGAGATCACCAGTATATTGGGATAGCTAAGTCTTGGGAAAAATAAACCCTAAAGAGAAAATACTCTCAATCTTATCCCAGTAATGAAAAGTAGGTACACAAATAGATAAGGCTGTAGACCTAAAGGACAATAATTTCCTTAATTAGTAAAAGCTGATTTCAATGGTCAAATAAAAATGACAAGTAATTATGATTAAAAAGCAAAATAAAATTAACACATAACAGGAGAGTCGACACTACCAATTAGGATAGCTAACACTTAAGACGTTAACAGAACATCAAAATTTTGAACAAAATTAGAAGCATGAAATTGAATTTGCAACATCTAGAACTTTTAATAGAACTAGCATTGCAGTTTTCAGTCAGCATCATGCAATAATTAATAATGACAGATTCAAAAGAAAGTGTATGTCAAGTATCAATTTTGCAATTTCAATTTCATTCCATGCCTTAGCTAGAGATTGTTGTCATTGAAGATGAAAATAAAAATATAGTAGTTAATTACATGTGTCAATTTACTTGGCAAAAGTTACAAAAGAAGTATATGACATTCAGTAGGCTTTACCCAGAAGCAACTTTTGTACAGTGCTATGCATTGCATGCCAGAGTTTGATATTAAAGGGCAAGAAAGCTCAAATACCACATATCAAGTTCAAGAAATGCAAGGTGTGGAGAGGCCACAGGCTTCGTCAATATAACTTAAATATATTTGGGAGATTTGTGATTAAAATCTATTAAAGTTGCACTTCTTGATTAGGAACAAGAGAATTTAAAGATGATCACAACAGAAATTAATGAAAGCACTTTGGGATTATAGGAACACTATAGTCAAGAACAGCTTGAGAAGTATAGAAACAGCACAGGCACTTTCATCAACAATTTTAAAAATGCTGGTTCAAATGAAAATGATGACAAATATGTTTGTTATCATTTTTGTCTGCAATAATAAAGAAGTGCTAAATAACAAAGTATAACAACTGAAAAGGAATTGGCAGATGTAAATGAATAAAATGCCTGGATAATTTAGCCAGAATCATAAGAGAGGTAGAAAAATAAGGGGTCTATTCCAGTAGTGATGAAAATTGATCATGAGGACAGACAATTCAGTTAACATTAACAGAGCTTCAATTGAGATGAAGAAAATAGAAGGAAGTGGAAAGCACATTTAGCAAGCAAGGGAGATTAGTTATACAAAAGCATTTTAAAGTGGTAGGAGAGAATTTTTTATGATCAGTTTATCCTGTTATTGTGTAATCACTGTAAAGGGCACAAATCGTCATAGAGTGAGCTATTTATGTTGGTTATCTTAAATGTTTTCTGAGTGACTTAACATAAATCTTGCATAGTTTCTCAGGATAACCAAAATTAATACAAGAAGCCATTGCCCACCAACTTAGGCAATTCTCTTCGACGTACAGAAATAATTTAGGCAATGCATAGCTTTTTCAAACAGTAATAGAATTAAAGCATATGAGAGACACCTTAAAAGAAATGGCAATTCAATACAGTAAAAAACATAAATATATTGAAAAATGACCTTTCCGAGTATAAAGCCGGACAAAAAGCCTTTGACTACCCTCCGAGAGTGTGGAGAATGATTCTGGCAAGAGAAAAATTAGGTAATAATCTTTCTAAAGATAAAACAGAAGAAACAATATAACCTAGCACTGTAGTCGATACCCATAAAAATCTTTTCCTCATCTGTAAAAAGGTGAGGGGTACTTCTAAGAATTTCTTGTATTAAGACATTGAAATTATGCTGATATTTTATCATATTGGGTGGATAATTCTTTGCTGATTCAGCTACATGAAGAGCTTTCTTCCATAGAATTTTGAAAGCCTCAACACCATCATCTTTTCCACCATTTGATATAACCTTGTTACAGGTAATATTAATTGGAACAACATCAAGAGAACTTTTTGAACCTGAAGTCACATAACCCTGCAGAAGATATTAACATGTCATTATGATCACAAAAATCAAATATTGTCATTCTCGTAATTTTAATAAACAACTTGCACAACAAAGGCAAGCAAAAAATCATTCAAAGGTTGACACAAAGGATAGGAAATGTGCAATCAAAATAGAAGCACACACAACGAAATCAAAAGGCCAAGGTCCCCATCAAGGACATCTGAGGAATTTACCATCAACTGCAGTTGGTATCTGCTAAAGATACATTAATAAACAGCCAAATAAGCAGTTTTACTTTATTCAATTAATAGATTTCCATTGGCAATATGTTTTTTTAATTTGCGTGAATAGTTTTAGGCAAGTTGATGCAAATATGAATATCTTTCTTCTGATTCCTGAAATCTTTGAAATGAAAAGAAACTCAATAAGTGAATTCATAAAATATATAAATGTCAAATTCATAGAAAATAAGAGAACTGTAAAGGAAACTTTATACACATCCAACCATTATTTAAAATAAGACATATGTTTTATTTTTGTGTATACAAATAAAATCAAACCCATTTATTTATAAAATATAGATTTGTTATTTCAACACAGACACAGAAACAGAGATAGAGATAGATAAGAAATAGATGTGTTAGGGACAGAAATTAGAATAGAAAGAGGAGAACAGGAAAAAATAAGAAGAAGAGATAAGATAGGAGAAACTCAATCCAGAATCAATTCATAATAGGTCTGAAATAAAAATAACATAGAATGTCCAATCCATAGGCAACTAAACCTATTCATTTAAGAAACTATATTCCTTAAATATGGACAAAATAAAATCAACTTATTCCATCATAATATTAAGCAGTTGACCTCCGCTTTGAACAAAAGAGAGATTGTACTGCTCCACAACAGTGCAAATGAAGATGGCTGTGCAACCACACCATGAAAACAGGTAAGATCTTTCTCTTAGTACTGAATTTATTCTTTTTCATAGTTGGCATAAGCAGATAAACAAGATCATGCATTCATTAAGCAAATGAATAAACTTGAGCTTATATGAAAATTTCCTACTCGAGAACTAAATCACCTCAAAGTCCAGGCAGCACTTCTCCATTAGAGGTGACAAATATTGAGATAATTCACGAGGAAGATAACCAAGAGCTTTACAGCATCCAGAATCTGTAGAAAGAACCTGACTCCAAAGGACACGTGATGCCATTAGAACAGGGGCATATATACAAATGAAAGGGAAAAAAAATATATGAAGAAAAACGAAAAAGTAAATTCAGAGCCGAAAGGAAATTACTTTGACAGCATTGGGATCCTTAACATTGTGAGGCTCTCTCAAAAGAGTGATGCAAGCTCCAGAATTTATCATTTTTTCATCACTAAACCTACGGCCAACAATAAAAGTTTGAAGAGTAGCCTCAGATATGTCATCAATATTCACGTCCACACCAAGTTTTGGCACCTCACTATTACGAGACAACGAAGACATATGATCCTGGCAGTGGACCCTTTGACGGCTTATTGTCGTTTCAGTTGAACCACCAATATCAGTTTCCTTAACAGATTTCAACTTCAATTGCAGTCCACTACAATGGTTATTCTCATTTTCTTCAACAGCAACAAACTTAGGAGATCCACAAAACACATTCTCCGGAAGAGTCCCAACAGGACTGTCACAGACCACATCAGTCCTTAAAACATCCGTTTCATTACATTGACTTTGAACTTTTGATGGTGCAGAGAAGTTAAACTGAAGAAGGGTGCGCTGTGAAAATTTTCGCTTGGTCCCTCTAGATAAACAGGCATCTAAAAGCATGCATTCAAATCGTAAGCATAAAACATAGTAATTCAATTGGAAAACCTTCAAAATCTTTACCTAATAAACTCAAAATTTTCCCCTCCCCTTCAAAATCTAACACATACATTGATAGTGCAAGAAGTAAACAATCTAAACGCTCAAACATACATCAGATACTATTCAAATACCATATTCTTTTACCAACTCACTTGTAATTTAACTCATTTACCACAATGAAGTCTACTATATTAACAAGGAACAAACTATAAATAATTATAGACTATACGAAAATGAAAGAAACATAGCATAATACACACATGTACGTTGTACCCACATAAGAGAAATGTGTCAAACCAATGAACAGATAAAAGAAATGAGTCCATGAATAGAGTTGATGATGCATACCCAGATGAGAGTTGATGGCAGAGTCATCACCAGGAACATTGTTGGCACAAACAGGACAGGTTACAAGAGGAGACGGTGTGTTCTTGGCAGCAGCATTTTGATCAGAGCAGAGATTGACAGAGCTCTACCACACAACACAAAACAAAACAAATGAAGAACAAGAAGAAAGATGAAAAGGGTAAGTGGGTAGGTGTACCTGGGGACGAGAAGAGAGGAGAGATTGACGATTGGGAAGAAACCGCCTGCGCTTGCCGATCAAACGTACCAAGGTCTCTCTTCCTGTCAACATTTTCAATCTTCTTCTGTACGCTCTATGCTCCTAATTAACTCAACACAACGTTTAGCACAGTTTATGTATCTTTACCTGATGACACTAATCAACATATTTAATTTTTAATTTAAGAAGATTAATAAATCAATTATTTATGTGTTTATGAAATAAAAACATACGGTAAATTTTGCATTCATGCTCCCAACATTTGATATAATTGCACAGATATGTGAGTTTAGTTGAAATGATGATCGTACATTACTTGGTTGTTATATAGTTCTATTAACATTTAATAGTTGGGATGGTCAAAACTTGGTAAAGAGTCAAATCTGTAAAAGTCTAAATAAAATTCTCCTAACAAATCTTTTAATTTTGGAAACAAAAAACTATATTTGAGAATAAGCGGTCGCTCATATTTATAAACTTCTCAATATTGTCACTTGCACAAACAGTTTTAATCTATCATCCAAATCGACTTGTCAAGATAGTGTTGGTCCAAGGAAGGTTCATTTGGAGGAATCTAGTTCAAGCGAGAGTGAAGTGATGTTGCCGCAAAATGGAGGCGATTCCTTTGAGTTGAAGGTGAGAGACAAGAAAATTATAAGGCAAGTGGCAGTGACGGACTTAAAAATTTATGTGAGGGTAGGATACTTTTATATAATAATTATAACATAAAAAACCTAAGTTATATGAAATATTATTTATAATATTTATTTCAATTGTTAGAATAAAGTTATATGAAATAAAAATAACTAAAATAATAAATTTCTGAGTAATAAAACAGTAGGAAATATATAATTTTATCCCTTACAAGATTGTAAATAAATTTTCTTAAAATAACATCCTTAATACAAGAATAAAATCAAAAACATACTAATTATGAATTGATTGTGCATGAGCTCATTTCTTCTTAGTGAGAGAAATTCAAATTTCATATTACTTAAAAAAAAATTAAAAAAAAATAATAATTTAAAGATATATCTCCTTTATGATGTAAGTTGCTATTCAAATTGTAAATAAATGTATGTAATAAAATTACACATATTTATTATTAAAGTTACTAATCAAGCTATATTTATAGTCTTTTATCTAATAAATGTATGTAATTTATAACAAAATAAAGTAAAATAAAAATAAAAGATAAAAACAATTACAATTCATATGTTTTTTTTATTTATGAATTTTATCATATAAAATAGCTTATGTAAAATAAAAATAATTCATGTAAATAATCGTGAGTAAATCAAGACCTATTAAGATTAAACAACACTATATATTTTATTTTCTAGTTCGTATAAATATGAAATAGTTTGCAATAAAAAAAAAATCGAAATGAGTATAATAATTTATGAAGTTAAAATGTTTCAAATTTAAAGATCAATGTGTAATAATGGAAAAAGAGAGAGAGAGAGAGAGAGAGAGAGAAAACAACATGTTTTTATAGGGTAACAAATTGAATCGTAATGGGAAAAAAATTGAGGAAAAGTAACATGTTTTGATAGGGAAATTGATTGAACCATGGTGGATGGAAGAAAGAAAAACAAGATCCATGCCATAAAAAAATAAAAATAAATAAATAAATAAATTATGAGATAAAGTAACATTTATGAGTAAATAAAAAAAAATTCAAAAAAAAGGAGCAATGTTTGTGAGTGAATAAAATATAAATATATGAGATAAAGGGGGAAAAAATTATGAGACAAATGGGGATTGAACCATGATAGGGCTTGGAAAGGAAAGCAACCATAACCAATAAAGCTTTTCAAATCTTATGCTTGTATTTGACATTTTATTTATATAATATATTACATGACTAAAAAAATTCAGAAAAAGCAAATTCTCTTTGCTAGAGGGAGAGATTGAACCTGGTGGCATTTGCAGCAAAAGGCAACCTGTAACCAACGAAGGCATTGTGCACTCATGAAGTTGTGTTACATTATATTTATATATTATTAATAAATAAACTAAATTAATTTTCAAAAAATTTTAGAAGGGGCACATGTCCCCCATGACCCAATGGTGGGTTCGCCCCTGGCAAGGAGCAAGAGTGTGAAGGATGAGATGGAGATTGTGTTGAAAAGAGATGTCACTACTGTCGCTAGATCAGATTTCTTAGTCTTGGTTTTTCTATATTTTTTATAATTAAGTAATATATTAACATAAATAATTGTGAAAATGTCAACGGACAAAAGTAATGGCTCTTAACATCGGTATCCTTTTTAAATAATTTTATCATTTGTGTTTCAATTTTTTTCTTTTTGGACAAAAATTATCTTTAAAAACTAACTTAGAGTTCTCTTCCACTATGAACATCCACTACAGTCATCTTTTCTAATCACCTATACCACTAATTTTATCATTTGTGTTTCAAGAAATATTTTTTGGACAAAAATGGCCTTTAAAAACTAACTTAGGGTTCTTTTCCACTACGGTCTTCTTTTCTAATCACTTATACTGCTAAAAATCTTCTTCCTCCTCTTCTTCTTCTTCTTCTACTTCACTCTTGCAATATTGAAAGACAAATTTGACTTCTTTTTTCGCTCTTACAAGTTTGAAAGACAAATTCTTCTTCTTCTTGTTCTTGTTCTTCTTTTTCTTTTTCTTCTTCTTCTCCTTCTTTATCATTTGAATTTTGAAAGACAAATTTGAAAGTTCTTCTTTTTCTTATTCTTTTTCATCATCATCATCATATGAAAGACAAATTTGAAACTACACTTCTTCTTTTTCTTCTTCTCATCATCATCATTTGAAAGATAAATTTAAAAGTTTGCTGTCGAGACTCATAAATCATAATAATAGCACATTTCAGAGACAAATTCTTTTTTTTTTTCCCCTTCATCATCATCATCATCATTTGGAAGAAATCATAAAAGACAAATTTGACAGTTTGCTGTCAAGACTTATAAATCATAATAATAGTAAATTTGAAACTTTGTTGTCGAGACTCATAAATCATAATAGTATGTACGGTCATGATTCACGACTACATATATGTTATGAGTTACCACAATATTGTATTGTCATGATCATTCACGGCATTTTGTAGAAAATGTTAAATTTTCATTTGGTTTGTCTGGGGATCATCGTAAAACAAGAGCAGTAATGAAATGCGATTCATAAATCATAATAGTAGTAAATTTGATAGACAATTTTGAAAGTTTATTATCAAGACTCATAAATCATAATAGTATATCCCGCCATGATGCACAGCTACACAATCTGTTGTGAGTAACTATAATATTGTACTGCCATAATCATTCACGGCATTTTGTAGAGAATGTTAAATTTTCATTTGGTTTGTCTAGGGATCATCCGTTAAACAAGAGCAGTAATGAAATAACTACATCACTTCAGCTATACAATTTGTTGTGAGTTACTACGATATTGTGCTGTCATGATCATTCATGACACTTTGTAGAAAATGTTAAATTTTCACTTGGTTTGTCTAGGGATCATCCGTAAAACAAGAGCAGTGAGGAAGCAAATGATGGAGGCAAGGATATTCATCTTCTGCTGATGAACTCTCGTCCGAAGTCAGATCAAAATGACCCAGGTGAGTATTCTCAACCCTCCCTAGCAGCTCCTAATACTGATGGAGGTGGTGATGAAAATGATGTTGAAGTTAACAGATAAGCCATGACTGCACTCATTAGCCCTTCTGAAAACCTTCCATGGGGTAGGGTGGCATGGAGGTGTGAGTGGTAACAACGGTAAGAATACTGTGCAGCTCAGGTGGCTATATCCAAGGAGATATCTTGGCTCACTCATTTAATGGGGCGTTTTTCGCTTACTCTACAAAAACACATATAGGTCATTTTTGGATGCATCAATAAAAGATTTATACAACATTTTTTAGGTTACACCAAAAGGTATCTTACACGATATTTTTTAGTTGTCATGAAAAATGTTTTAAGTAGCATTTTTTAGCGCTTGTAAATATGATTTGTTTCAACATTTAGTGGAATTAATAAATATTAATCTTTTATTGCATCCTTTCATAAGGACACATTCATAAATATCATAAAAGTGGTTGTTATGATATTTTTAAAAACTTATAAAAATCACTTTTTTCTTGTAGTGAGGAGTCGTTTTTACCATAAAAAAACTTTTTCTTGTAGTGAGGAATCTTTTTTACCGTAAAAACTTTAGTTAGTAATGTTGTTAGTAGTCAATCACAACACAAAGCAAAACAATTACCTAACTCCATGGCCAGATATACATTTGCTATATGTGACTTGGATATTTGCAGGATTACCTACAATAGACGCACAATCATCACCTGTTAATTATAATCATATTTAAATTATAACAAAAGAATAATTAATATATTAATATATATATATATATATATTAAGATACAAAACCATTGCCTAACGCGAAGAACTCGTTTAAAGCAATGAGATACAAATTCTATGTAGATTGTAAGTAACGGAAAAATGGTACACTAAAATTACTTATCTTTGTTATGTTGAGTTTTTATGAATATCATTAATTATATGACTTAACCATGGTACAAATCTCGATTTATCTCTTAAATAATCTAGTTTATATTGTGCATTCAAGTAATGATAATAAATAGCTTAATTTTCTTTTGTTTATCACTAACAAACTTAATTGATGAGGAAGTTGAAGTCGACATAAATTGGAAAATCTTATATTTATGAGAGAATCCATGCAACATTTAATCTTTTAAAATGTGTAAATTCATAAATGAATTTACAAACAAAAATATCCTCTACTATTAGTGTCGTTACGGTTAGCTTGATTGTTAATTGTGTTTGATTGATGAAGACCAAGATACTGTCAATATAACAATTTAGTTTATTTTTTTCAAAAAAAGAAAAAGAAATATTGAGAAAAAATTAAATAGAAATGAACTACAAAAATAGATAACAATAAGAAAAAAAAAAATTCATAAATAAGCATTTAAGTTACCGTCATATGCATTCCACCATCCCTCAAAATTATTAGCAACCCTATGGGCATATACAATAGAAAAATGAATTAATATATGTAATGATCATTATAATAAAATTGTTATGACAAAATATATATATATATATATATATATATATATATATACAAACTAAATTGAACGCAAAACACATACCAGGAAGCTGCTGCATTGGTGAGGAAACTCAGGTAAGTTGTCGATCTGATTTTGATAACAATATTTATTTGAAATAGCTTACTTTGGTGAAGCATATTTGGAGAATAATGATTTTATCTCTCATAACCCGCTAATATTTTGTGAAACACAATGTATGAAACTTGGTGGAATTTAACTTATGTATGTATTTTATACAAAGAAGGTTAAACACCACTATTTAAACAAAAGGAAAGATTGTGAAATCATGGAAAGCAACACTGTAAGAAGATGGATAGACAATTATAAAGCTTGAGAATAATGGTTGAAATTGCAATTGAATATATAGGGCCATTGACATAAATGCATTGACAAGATAAATCCATCTTAGATTTTATATTGATTATAAAGTTTTATTCCTCGAAAATGATACGACGCTGATGCTCCACTGATTTTATTTTACGATTATCATCTAGCGGTCGTGCTCCGTCTTAAGCAGTAGCCGAGACAAAAACATTTAGGGATATTTGAGGGGGCCAAAGAATAATTATATAATATTTCAAGAGAGGACAAAATAAAAATTATATATGTATATTTTATAAACAATTAAAATTTTCTCGATAGCCCCCCAGCTCCCGCCCCTTGCCATAAGGTTGTGTTTGTTCCTATAATTTGATCGTAAATTTACTTGAGTCTCAAGACTGCAAGTAAATGAAATAGTCGAGTTTGAAAAAAATTCAAAAGAAGATTTTTGTAGAAAAAAATGTCTTTTCCTTTTTCTTTTTTTTAGTACAATAACTGCATCTGGGATAAACTCAGGGGACATCCGGGACCTCGAACCAAGATATGACACTGGAGGCACGATCCGAGGGACGACTCCCAATTGGGAGGGATCCACCCACACGAAGATGGGGAGAGACCCACACTGGGGTGGAGAGCAACCCACACAAATTGTGAGAGATAAGTATCAAATAGTATTATTATTAGTATGATTATTAATAATAGTATTATAATATTATATTAATATTAGAAATATATACATTAGGCGGGTGTCGACCCATGCCCCTTGCAAAGGAGGCATGGGTTGGTTGCTGGCCAACGACGCCAGCAACCAAATGACAAAATTATTTTTTTGAACATAGAAAGCTTTAATAATAATATCTCTATAAAAACATCATTTATTTAATGTGCTCGTAAATGTGAAGTTAATTATATATTTACAATTAATGTAATTGAATTTGAGCCTAAATTTTATCAAGTTTTTTTTTCTTTAAATTTGATAAATTAAAAGAAATTAATTAATAAATATATATTTTTTTCACTTTGATGAACTACATATGATGGACAAATTTATATATATTTTCTACTCAGTACGCACTAATATAATAAATTCAACTTTCTAGGTATCCATTAGATTCACTTACATTCATATATTTTGACTTCGTCAATTTTAATGGTCCATAAACAATACATTAACTTAATTCACTTCAATACACACCGAGATAAAAATTATTCGCATATTTATAAAGCTATAATCTTACAATACATCAATAATGGAGAATCTTTACGCTATAATTAATAGCTTTAGTCATAGATATAATTATATCTCCTATGGATTTTTTGCAATCCCAACAATTAAACATTTAGATTGACTTTCATATGTATTAATCTTACGTTTTAGCATAACTTTTAATTACGTGACCCTAGAATTAATAGTTTTAGTAGGAATAGATATAATTATATCTCTTATACAATATTTATAAAGCTATAATCTTACAATACATCAATAATAGAGAATCTTTACCCTATAATTAATAGCTTTAGTCATAGATATAATCATATCCTATGGATTTTTTGTAATCCCAACAATTAAACATTTAGATTGACTTCCTTTTGTATTAATCTTACTTTTTAGCATTACTTTTAATTTTGTGACCCTATAATTAATAGTTTTAGTAGGAATAGATATAATCATATCTCTTTTGCAATATTTATAAACCTATAATCTTACAATACATCAATAATAGAGAATCTATACCCTATAATTAATAGCTTTAGCCATAAATATAATCATATCTCCTATGGATTTTTTGTAATCCCAACAATTAAACATTTAGATTGACTTCCATATGTATTAATTTACTTTTTATCATTACTTTTAATTTTGTGACCCTATGATTAATAGTTTTACTAGGAATAGATATAGTCATGTCTCTTATGCAATATTTATAAAGCTATAATCTTACAATACATCAACAATAGAGAATCTTTACTCTATAATTAATAGCTTTAGTCATAGATACAATCATATCTCCTATGGATTTTTCATAATCCCAACAATTAAACATTTAGATTGACTTCCATATGTATTAATTTTACTTTTTAGCATAACTTTTAAATTTCTGACCCTATAATTAATAGTTATAGCAGGGATGGATATAATCATATCTCTTATGGATTTTTTGTAATCTGGGTTATATAGCATTTAAACTAACTTTTGTTATAAACAGTGTGGACTCCACCATTATTGTAAGCCATTGTGAGATACACATTTGTCTTCCCACCAATCCTCCACCTAACCAACAAGATAAACACGTCGCCTTCATTCACCTATATTGTAAAAGCAAAACAACACCTCATGCTTCTTATGAACTTCGTAGCATAGCTTATTGTTTTGGCTATATATACTGTGTCAAGCCCTTGCAAAAGAGTGATGGCCGAGTATCAATAAACAAAACTTTCCATACTCCTACTAAATTCTCTCCTCTCATTTATATCATTGCTTTTACTTTCTTTATTCGTGGTTATTCATATTTTTCATCAAATTTCCATTTATTATATAATAATTTTCATATTTAGTTAATTTTCCCTTTTTTTTTTTAAACTAAGTATTTCTTTTGTAATATCAATCAATGATGCTGCAAATTAAGCTCATATTACTTATGCAAAGCCCAATTCATTTTGCAGTTATGATATGGAATAGGAGGAAGCATGAGACTGACAATTTTTAGGAGTTTTAGTACCGTTAATATCCAAATATTTTCATTTATTTCTAAAAAAATTATATATATTCATGAATTTTAAATCAGTTTTATACAGTCTTAGGGAAGAAATTTTGTCCGAACAATCAAGAGAGCTTGGTCCCAACTAAATCTGAAAACAAGTTATGACTAGTGACTGGAAACTTTTTTTTTTTTAAGATTATATGTAAGGTTTTCTAAATTGATGATATTTGTGGCTTTGAGATTTATCAAAATATTTTTTTTTAAATGATTTTGAATCATATCTAAAAATAAGAGATCCATTTGTGTTTGATTTTAATGTTGTTAATTCTGAGGTAAAGAGTTATATTTTAGTGATATTACTCTAAATATCTATGTTATTTATACAAGTAACTTTACTTTAGTAAATGATGAGAAAAAAACTAGTGTTCCTTCACAAACACCAATTGAGTACCGCTCCCCAATCCATAATTGAGATTCAAGGTCTTTGGAGCCACGGTAAGTCAGTATGTTTATTTTAAATATCAAGCATTATATTTTAGAATTGAGCATTGAGATAAGTTTATGGAAAGGAAGCATTTTGTTTTTTCTTTTTCTTTTTTTTTTAGACGGGGAGAAGCATTTTGTTATTATTACATGTTTTGTACATAGTTTTGTAACATGTAATCTTGTTTGTGAGTGAAATGATGTCGCTATGTTTTGTAAGTGTGTTTAATGGCTTGTCAGTTTTCTAGTATTTAAGCTAACAAATTTGAAAATGATATGAAACTACTGTGTGATTTTTGTTTTCGTATAAAGTTCGAGCTTGTTTTTACAAGTAGCTTGAGAATGTGCAAATCAGAAAATATACAGTTTTTTGTTTTGTATTATGAGAAAGTTTATTTTGATTAATTTTGATTCTGTTATGTGAAGAAGAAAGGACGGGAAATCTTGATAAGAAGTTAAGATATTGAATGTTTTAGAAATGTTTCAGGGTAGAAATGTTTAATAGAAGTAGAGGATTTGTCTAAATTTTCATTAAATTCACTCATAAAAATGTGATTTTTACCAGAGCATTTTCAAGATAGTTGAGTTTGTTTTGAGATTTTTAAGAACACCACGTGACTGTCCGAAACTCAGGAGAGTAGTAGGGGCGGATCCTGTCATTTTATAGTAGCACTGTCGTTGATTTTGAATTTCCATATTCATACAATCATATTCTTGACTAAAATTATCAATTAGAACGATAAAGTTGTTCTTAGCGCACCTTTCACCCAAATCCCAATTCGTTGAAATAGGGTGATTAATTTGTATGGAGAAGGATGCATGGTAGTATATGATCATATACTACAAATATATATCAGTTGATTTCTCAATTCATTTGAGACAAGATTTTGGTACTACGGTTCCTCCAGTTGGTCCAAAGGCATTGTTGCAACTAGAAATGACAGGATCTTCTTTCGATGCTGATTCCAAATGAACATCCTCTAAGCTGATGTTTGTGCAAGGATCATTTTCGCTGCAATTCAGATTTATAGCCACTCAAGTTTTTGATGTCCCAAAAGCCCTATAGTACCGCACATTGCTTATTTTGATTCCAGTTTTCTGTCACATACACAACAAAAACTATCAGTCATTAATGGTGATTAAGGGTGGGTTTGATATATATATATATATATATATATCTATAATACTTTTATAATCAGATAAACTTGATTTTAAAAAGTAAGGATCAACTAATCAAATTTATCTATTACATATAAATTAAATAAGAGAAAAAATTTAATTTAAAAAAGAGAATACAATTGATGAATTTGATTGGTTGATTCTTACTTTTTAAAATTAAGTATACTTAATTATAAAAACCCTATATATATGGTGTTTTTATCATCAATGGTTCCTAACTTTAAAAGTTAAGACGAATCAATCAAATTCAACAATTACGCTTGAGTTAAATATGAGAAAGAATTTATTATAGAAGAAAGAATGCAATTGTTGAATTTGATTGGTTTATCCTAATTTTAGAAAGTTAAGAGATATTGATTATAAAAGTAATATATATATATATATATTATATATAGATATAGATCATGTTGAATTTGTGAAATAATTAAAGACCCGATTAGAGTTAGTCAGCACATAAAAAAAGACAATGTAAACAAAAATTTTGAAACATTTAAAAAGGGTGCATGAAGACCAGGAAGAGTTGAATTAAATTTCTAATTACCATGTCGTTGGTGCCGTAATTCTGATCAATGATTAGTGGATTTTCCACATTTGTGAAATTTAAATATGTGAACTCAACATTTCGAACAAAGCCTCTTCCAACCTATAAAATAAATCATATATAGAGAGCACTTAAATTAAGTAGATAATTTTCAGAAAAAGCAATAAAATATGTATATTTTTCCAATCTTGTCATTTAGTTTTATTTTTAAAAAAATCATCCTATAGAAATAAATAATACATACAGCTTAATAATCACAAAATCCAATAAAGCTCAAATCATGAAAGGAACTATATCCATGAAATTTAAGAGTGACAAACTTCTAATCATAAACTTTTGATACAAAGGCACAAGGAGATTAGTATCATGCTCATCAAACAATTATTTTTTTTAATTCCAAAAAAATTAAAAGAAAAGAGAATATAATATTCTAGGGATGAAACTAGCAAAGGGCATGTAGGGAATGGCGGAAGGCTCTGTCATCAACTTAAAAAAGCATAACAAACCCCAAGTGATCTGAAGAATAAGAACTAATATTATTATAATGAATTATCGCAAATAATAGTAATTAAGATAATAATTAAGTACAAATAGTAAGAGGAATGCTACATAAAATCAAATTACGTACTTGCCATGTCTTGATCCGGGCTCCATTGGTAGTTCCATGAACCGAATGTGCTTCACAGTGATGTTTTCTACATGCGCCTCATTTCCACTTCTGCCTAAACTTCCAATGCTAGCACCAAAAAACAATTTTATTTAGATTTCTCACAAAAATGGAAACCATACATTTAGGGAGGAACATTGCAAGAAAACATGTATTCAGTTCTCCATCACGGGGTATCACGTGTCAATCTTAAATCTTAAGTACTATAGTTAGACTCTTATCAGAGCTTCCCTGATTCAAGTTCTCTCTCTATATATATTTCGAATTCTTGTTACATATGTTATAATGGTAAAAGATATTTAACATGTGTCTAGTATTTATCAGTTATCCACATTATACATAAATGGTCATTGTCATAAATCAATCAATTTTAAGTCTTAAATACTATAATTGAGTTTTTTTATATCAACTTAAGTTTTTGACTCTGACAGTAACTAACAATGATAATCATTTTATACCATTAAATCTTTAGGTAGTAATTAAATGTTGTTGGTAGTAAATCACAAAACAATAATAATAGTAATAATAATAATAATACTCAAACAACAATTAATTACCTAACCCCATGGCCAGGTCCACATCTGCTATACATGACATGAATATTTGTAGTATGATCTCCAATAGACACACAATCAACACCTGTTAATTATAATCAGATTTTAATTATAACAAAAGAGCAAGCAATATATTAATATACTGGCATAGTCAATGTATATATAAATATGTATTAAGATATAAACCATTGCCTAGCTTTTAAGAGCCTGTTTATCTATGTAGGTTGTAATATATAATATAACCTATCTTTATTTATTTTCTTCATTTTCAATTACAATGTAAAATGATTAAAATGACAAGAAGAATCAATACCCATAAAAAATAAAAGAGACAAGAAGAATCAATTAGAGGAAGATAAATCAAAACGGAGATATATATACCAGATTCAATATAGGACTCATGAACCCACACACTGTTTGAACTTGAGATATGAATTCCATCAGTGTTGGGGCTTGTTTCTGGAGATCTAATTACCAGAGATGTCAAATACACATTTTCGCTATCGGTCACAAGGACATGAGTTTGGGGGCTCCTTAGAAGATAAATGTTGCTCATACTCACATTGATACACTCTAAAACTAAGTGCCTGCAAATTTGTATGAACTTCCACAAAATTTATATATTATGCTTTGTGAATGTGTTTACAAAGAAAGCAAACAAAAAAAGTAGTGCACGATTACGATCATCTTATTATTAATTTGTAGTAGATGTTGAACATACCGTAGGCGCAAAATCGGTGCGCCCGGGCTGTTACAATTAACAAATGTGGAAATTAAACGTTAGCTTACAAGAAAATTGACGTGTAGTTGTGCAAAATATAGTAAGACCTAACTAGTAATTATATTTTGTTGATGACTTTCCATGCACAGTTTCTGCTGATCCTAGAATTCTAACAAAATTGATAACAATAGTTTATGTGCACGGAAGGTTCCTTACGGGTGCGTGTGTGGTTTTTTTCTTTTTTTTTTTTAAAAAATTATTAGTACTAGGTCAAAGCATTATCAATATCAGTTAAGATAGAATTTTGAAACACGGTCTATGTTGAAATAGGACTCTAAAACATGATTTGAATCTCTACTTCAAAAGTGGGAGAGAGGGCAACTCTTATAGAATGAGAAAACTACCCACATATTAAGTGGGAGGAGATGCACTTGAACCCATCACTTTGAAGTCAAGGCTTGGGTGAGAGGTTGCTTTATCATTACAACACCATTATTTTGCACGCACGTGTGTGTTATATGTATATATTATGACGGTAGTTTAATAATTAGGATATACACGTATATACACACCTTTGGATTATGCTTGCAGGATTGATCCCACCATTTCTGTCCACACCCATCTAACTGGCCAAAGCCATCGATGATGAACCCTTTTATGCCCTGAAAGCTCAACCATTGTGTCACATCAAGACCTTTCCATGCACTAGGATCATCAGGTGCCTTCACTGTTCCCGAAAACTACGCAAAATAAGAACTTAGTCAAACATATGTATATATACACATAAATTATCGTCATCCTTTCAAGCATGCACGAATTTTATGTATATGCTTAACTATAAGTGTCTTAATTATAGATCTTTAATTCCATTAAGATGCCCAGAAAATAAAAAGCATTGGTTTTTCTCCTTTACGTTGATAATTAAATTTATTGTAATTTGCTTCTTTATTACCGTAATGTAGACAGTAGAAGACTTGCAAGGTCCCAAAAAGTTTATGGGATGCACCAAAAATGTCTTTCCTTTTGGAATAATCATGGTACCTCTGCCTGTCGTTGCACTACATGTCGCGTTCCAAGCCTTTAGAAATGCCCATATAAGATTCAAAAAAATTAAAAAAGGAAAAAAAAATACATAATATATATATTTATATATATTAAACTGGTAATCCCTAAAAACCACCATAGTTTTTCAAAATCTCTATTTTGCCATCTCTAGTTTGAAATTTATCCGAAACACAATTTGATGTCCCCAAAACCACCTATAGTTTTGAAAAATCTCTGTATTGCCACCTCTAATTTGAAATTTATCCGAAACATAGTTTGACATTAATCTAAATAGATAAAATACCCCTAAAAATGTGTGAAAAAACAATAATCCTCTTGACCATCACTAATTCCGTTAAGTTAAAAATGTTGACCAACTGACTTCAGGGACAAAAAGGAAAATGTGGATGAAAAATTAAAAATTAAAATAAATAATATGAAACTATAAAAATATAATATTAAAATTGAAAATAAATAGTTTTTTCTCTCACCTACCCCTCTCTGACTCTCTCTCTCTCTCTCTCTTTTCTTTTTGCCTCTCCTTTATCTCCATCTTAATCACTTTCTTCTTCAACTAATGATGGTTGTAGCGGTGTAGGAGGTTGGACGACAAATCAACCTAGTTCGTTCAACGATAAACCCAATGGTCTGATGATTGATGATTGTTTTTGTGGGGGATACTGGAAAAACCTAAAACCTAAAATTTTCTAGGTTTCAAAGGCTGAAAATCCAAATTTTTTGGTTTTCAATCGCTAGAAACCCATATTTTTTGGGCTTTCAGCATTATAAATCCAAAAATTTCGGGTTTTCAACTATTGAAAACCTAGAAATGTGATTGGAAACCTAGCATTGGAAACCCAAACCTGGGTTTTCAGTCATTAAAAATGTAGAAAACCTAAGCTTGTAGTCGCTAGAAACCCAAGTTTTTTAAGTTTCCAGCGATTGAAAATCAAGAAATGGGGAGAGAGAAGAAAGAGAGAGAGAAGGGGAGGGAGAGGGGGAAGAAGAGAAAGAAAAAGGTGGCAGTGGTGGTTTGGCGGTGGTCTAGTGATTTGATGGTTTGAAAATAGAGGGGTTGAAGGTTAAAGGATTTGTTTAGGTATTTACGGATGGATAATGGTAGTGTTGAATGTTGATGACGATGATTCAAAGAAGTTGAAGGTTGATGATATGATGGAGTCCATGGTTGGTAGAGATCCAACTATCAAAATTTTTTTAATTAGTTTTATTTTTCAATTGATGTGTTGATCTCCACTGTAAAGATAAATTTCTATCAGTTTATAATTTCTTTATTTTAAAATATTTTTTATAATTATTTTATTTTTTAAATAAAAGTCTCTTAATCATGGTTAAAAATATCTTTTTACATTTTGTACCAATCAAACTAACTTTTGTATTAACTTTTTAACATTAGACGGGATTTTGGCAAAAAATAAAACTGGAATGGTAAAAATGAGATTTAAACAAACTACGAGTAGTGTTTTGGGATTATCCCTTTGTTAAAACTATGAAGTGCTATAAATTATCCGTATAATAACAAAGTTGAATTAAGTGGCAAGATAGAATGAGAAGTGATAAATTATAGATAATATTACCGAGGAATCATCTGTTTTACCATCACCAACTGCTCCATAATCTTGAACATTAAATACATTGAGATCAATGTGGAAATTACTTAACAACTTAATTAAGGTCACTGAGAGTAGGTTTAAAATGCATATCCTATAAAGGAAATCCTGCAATGCAAAACAGAATTTTGAAGTAAAATGTCTTATAATTTTCTTTTCACATTAAGTGATCTCTATGACTATGTTTGGCACATGGGATTAGGGATGAGATTAGACTTCAAAAATCCCAAACCAATTGAATGCCATGTTTGGAGAGTGAATGAGATTGGAATTCAAGAATCTCAACTTCCTTCCATATCTCATTCTTTTGGCATTTCCCAATCCCATCCAAAACCATGTCATTGAATGGGATTGGATTTGTTTTTCATTTTCTCCTTTTCCGTCTCTCTCTCGCAGCATCTCTGTCACTCTCTTCCTCTCACCTTCCTTCTCTCATCAAACCTCTCATCCCTCTCTTCTTCTTCTTCTTCTTCTTCTTCTTCTTCTTCTTCTTTTTATTTTTTTTTCCTGAGTAGGTTCTGGGCTCGGCGGAACCATCTGGTTCTAGGTTCGACAATGAGCCAAGAACCAGATGGTTTTGGGCTCGTTGACAAACCCAGAACCACCAAATGGTTCTGGGTTCACGGCCCGAACCCAGAACCATCTCGGCACCAAACCCAAAACAGAATGTTGTTCTTCTATATATTTTTTTTTTTTCTTTTTTGTGTGTTTGTTAATGTTATGATGATTTGATAATATTATAATGTTGTTGTTGTGGGAGATGATGATGTTGATGAATTGGATTGATGATATTGATGAATTGTGGTTAATGATGTTGAATTGTGGGAGATTATGAATTTTGATATTAAAGAAATGGGAAATCATTTTGTTTTTTTTTTTTTTTTTTCAGATTTTTTTATAAATTAATTTTATATAATAAAAATTTTAAATTAATTTTATTCCAATCTAATCCTAATTAATACCAAACATGATACAGTATAATTTTTAATCCAATCCCAAATTCTACCAAACATGGGATGATAATTTTTCATTTCAATCCAATCCATTTTAATCCAATCCAATCAATTCCATTCCAATCCAATCCAATCTTGCGTGCCAAACGGAGCCTATAGGTATTTAAAGAAAAAAATCTGAAAATCTCTTGAAAAAAAATATACTGTCAGCAAACACAACCTTTTAAATAGTTTATCCGAAAAACCCCACATGTTAGCCCAAAAGTGGTTTTTATCTAAAAGGTAAGTAGTTTTGCCAAAAACCTAAAGAAAACAAAATGGTTGCTTTTGTATTATATTAAAAATTTAAAAATTAAAAAGTTGCTACTTGAAATAATTAAATAAATTAAAATTAAAGAAAATTATATATATTTAATTTAAATAATAATTATTATACCAAATAAATACAATAAATTAATAATTAATATTTAAAACAATTAAAAAAAAATGGAGCTGAAGATCTCATATGTGATCCCCACCATTCATGGAGACAGATGAATGTTGTAGATCTCAAGGATCTCCACTTTTAAAAATAAAAAATATAAAAATTGAAAAAATAAGTCATTTAGTATTAAATAATTAAAAATAATTATAATTAAAAATCCTTAAATAATTTTTTAAGAAAAAGGTAAATGATTTGGGTTTAACCAAAATCTTCAACGAATGAAGATCTAGGTTGAACCCAAATGTTCATTACATTTAAGGGAAAAAATGAAAAGAAAAAAGAAAAAAAAAGTTGAAGATTTAATTCAACCCAGATCTTCAATTGAAGATTTGGGCCAAACATATATCTTCACTAAATTTAAAAACAAAAACAAAAAGAAAAAAAATTAGAAAAAAAAAATTGAAAATAAAATTTAAGTTCTGGGTTTGGGTTCAACCCAGATCTTCAACATTAAAAGATCTAGATTTAGGTTTAACTCAGATCTTTAACATTTAAAGATCTAGGTCATTAAATATAAAAAAAAAAAAAAAAAAAAAATTGAATATGTAGGTTTAACCTAGAACTTTATTTCTTCATTAAATATAAAAAAAATAATAAAATTTTGAAAAAAATATTGAAGAGTTGGGTTCAACCCAAATCTTTAACATGTTAAATATATTGAAAAAAATTTTAAAAATGAAGGATTTGAATTCAATGCAAACTTTTAAACTTTGAAGATTCAGGTGCAAAGATTTAAGTTAAACCTAGATCTGTATTAAAGAAAAAAAAAAAAAAAACACAAACACATCCAATCAACCAAATCCTAGGTTCCTACCACATCTAACCAACCAAAGTACAAACCCAAGTGGGTTCGTCGTCGAACAAACTCTCCTGAGTTTGAGGATCCACTCAACCCAATGGGTTCGTTTGATGATCTGGGTTTGAAGCCTTGATCATTTGATGATTGGTTTCTATGAAAACTAGATCTATAGTTGACGAGACCCTTTCTGAATCCTTTCTCTAGACCCGAGAAAGACCCCGTAGCACCCCGAAAGAATTCCCTCGAACCCTATACCCAGCCCGGAGGAATCCCGTTAGGCACCGGAAACTCATCTATCTACATATTTTAACTTCTTTTACAATGTGACAGTGATAAAAGTTTTTCGCTTTTTCATAAAAATTTCGGCAGCATGTCATCTGTTTTCTGAACTATGTCACCTTGCAAGTTTCAAATACAGTTTATAAAAACACTTATATGAAATCAATTTCTCAACTTCCAGAGCCTCTGGCTCTTTTCTCACAACACAACCACAAACTTGTAAATAAAATCAGAAAACTGAATTTCATAAAACGTTAATAAAACATTTTTAACTAATGCATCCACTTTTTCTTTAAAATATTTACAACTATACACATAAACATATACATGATCAAAATAACAATATATATATGTAATAGGTGTCGTCTTATTCGTCCACCTGCACGTCTGAATGAACCTCGTCGGCTAGACGACTAGCTCCTGCGCCTGTGGGAGAATTTTTAAGAAAGACATTTAAAGAAAACTATGAGTATAACTCAGTGAGTGGTATAATTTATATAAACTAAAACTCATTTCTGGATAACATATTCTCCCAAAAACAGTTTTTAAAAACTAAATGCTTTCTAAAGTTCTTTTCTAAAACACTTTCTGAAATCTTTTCTTAAAATCTTTTCTAATGCTCGCCTACATAGTAACCCAGGGAATATCTACTCCTGGCGTGGTAGCATATAAAATTTAGTTAACCACTAGGAGTGGGGATCTACCATGTGTAGTCACCGAAAGCGGGCCCACGCTGCAGACCGATTACACTACCCTATACGTGTATACGGATTACTCATGTCTTGCTCACACAAGAGTTGACTAGACTCAAATCTCACTAACTGACTTTCTCTCATCTATCGTATCACGCATAGGGCATTCGACCGGGTACTAAATTGGGGCTAGGGTAAACCATAGGCTATTAAAATTTCTTTTTCTTAATACACTAAAACATTCTAATTCTCAAGGACGTAAGCCTAAAATCTTTAATTCTAGCACATTCTTATATACATAAATAATAAACTAAAATCTTTATGCTAGAATTATAATATAAATTCAATTAATAAATGAATAACTATTTATAATAAATTCTTTTAACTTTAAATAAACTTTAAGAAAATATAATCTTTAAAAACGCGTAGTTCCACTCACAACACGTCCTCGGATAGAATCCGATTCTTCTCTGTATACCTTTGGAGCTCTCCGCTTTTATACTAAAACATCAAATATCCATTTAGGATCACTTAACTCATTCAAATAACATTTAAAATCAATAAAATCTCATTTAATTCTATTAATATCCTTTAACATCTAAACTTTTGGATCTCAATTTCTATTCAATCGGGGTTTTCGAAATCTATTTTCTCTACATGAATTCTACTTATTCTTTCCTAGAAATACTTTAGTATACTCAATTTCATCATCGGATGCATCGAACGAAATTCGTTCGATTTCGCTTACTAATAAAAATTATTTTTCATTTCGAACATCCGACAACTTCAATAATCAATTCTTTAGTGTTCTAACATCCAACCATGATTAAATAAATCATTTCGAACGTTAAACGAACGTATTTAGAAGGATTTCGGAAAACACCCTTCAACTCATCCGTTTAGCTCTGAAATCGATCCTAAACTTTTCGTTTTCGAAATCTAACTTCATAAGATTATTCTCTAACCTCTAAAACACCTATCTGATGCTTTAGAATCGAAAATGAAATTGGATCTCATAAAAACTCATTTTGGCCATTACTTTCTCTCTCTTTTTCACTTATTTTTCTTCCACCAAATCACTCATAAATCACATCAAAATCATCCTCACAAATCCCTCTTATCATGTTTAAACTAAAATTTGAAAAAGAAACAAGAAATAGAATGGGTTTTCATTTGAAATATCAAATTTTAAACTGAAATAACTCACCAAATAGGCAATATTTTCGCTTCAAATTTATTGGGTGAGCTAGAGGAGATGACGAGGAACAACTTTCGTGAAGAAACCTCGATGAAAATCGGACCGGATCTTTCTCTCTCTCTCTCTCGCTCACGGCCTCTCTCTTTCTTTCTTTTTTTTTTTTTTCTTTTCTTTCTTTCTCTTTTGGTTTCACGACTCAAATGTTTCCTAATGAGACAAAAATCACTTTTATATATATTATTGCTCAATTACAATTAAGTCCCTAAAAAAAAATTTCATTTAATTACCTCAAACTTTCAATAATCTCATTAATGTCCAAAAATATATAATTTTTAATTCTATTGGTCCACTTGATAATTTCTAATCCATTTATTTATTCAACCATTCATTTGATGACACGTGGCACATCCATAGCCACTACTTTTCAAGCCACTTATCTCTTTTCTTATTGATTGATTTAAAATATCTTTTACTTTATCCCGTGAGCTCACTTCGCTTGATTAACATATAATTCATTTATAATCCTTTCGAAAAATATTTCATAAATATTCTGCACATATCTTATGGCCAATTAACTTTATAAGCTTCAATTTTGGTCTAATATCTCTCATATATACTTGATAAAAAAAATGTTCCTAACCGAAATCCGGTTGAATAAATCGATAACTTTTTATACGTATCTATAGCTTAAATACTCGATTTTTATGTTCATTCTCTTTAACTCATTCTCATTCACTTGAGTTACACTCCTTGAAACTTCTGCATATTATGCTCATGCGTGATCCATGCATACTTAACTTAAAATGTCCATTTTGCCCTTTTTATAATCTAATTTCACTTCGATCGGAAAATATTCTAAAAATATTTCATGGTCATCTAATCTTCAAATTGACCATGAAATACTTTAATTGTGTGTCTTATCTATCAATCTCATGTTTCGAAAAAAAATTAATTGGATTTAAACTCATTAAAACTCATTAATCTCTCAAAAAGACAATATCGTAATTTTCTTCGGATTGCTTAAAACTGACTTAAATGGTCTTCTTTTTTATCCGTTTCTGTTTCTCTATACTCTTCTGCTATTTTCAGACCTTTTCAACCATTAAAGTCAATTTTTGAAAATTTTACTATTCATCCAAAAATTTCCGTCTGAAAAATACTATTCATCGAAAACTTTCGTTTCCCACCGAATATCAATTTATGACCCTGGACAATATAACCAGGTCTAAATTCGTTCTTAAAAACTAATTTCGGATATTTTCTAGAAAATCACTATTCGTTCTGGATCCGAACATTATTCAACGAAAATTCTCATTTCTTCCTGACACGACACTCAGGGCCTTATAAATATAATCGAATTCTAACCAGACCCCTTGCACTATTTCTGGACTCTTTATTTTTTATCCGATCGTCGGAAATGAATTCTCCGAGGAAACTAGGATCGGGGTTTATCAATAGTTAAGAAAGAAGAGAGATGATGAGAGGAAAGAGAGAGGTGCAGTGGTGAAAGGGAAAAGAGGGATGAGAGATGGTGGTAAGAGAGTTGAAGTGTTGAAAGGGAAGAGAGAGAATTAGAGTTTTATCTATTTAAAGCACCAGCATATTTAACAATTTACCCTTAGCCACTAACGAAATCGTCAATATTAATCCTAAATCACTTATTCATTTCGAATCAATAATGGTAGGGGGTTTTTTAGTTATTATTTTCAAAACCAATGGTTGTTAACAATATTTTGCAATATATGAGGCTTCTTTATTATATCCCTAATTTAAAATAGTAATGCTATATTGTCCAAAATTTTATCTTGATTCTTTATCTAAATGATGTAGCAAACTTATTTTTAACTATCATATAATCAATATATCATCCGGTAATTAATATAGTTACTATAAACCATTTTACCACATTAGGTAAAAAATCTGGCTAAATTTTGGATAGTGTAGGAGTATTTAACCCAAAAAAAATGTATTTCAAGATCTTGCACATCATCTCTTAGTAGGAGTTGTTGAACATTTTTCATCATCTTAAAAGGCTAAAGCTTCATGTCTCACTTTGTCCCTTGTCATAAAAAATAATGTATGGATAATTTTCTATAAATTTAATCCTCTCATAAAAAATAATAATAAAAACCTTTAAAATGTCTCTTCTTTTACCATATGAGAGTACCAATTGAACAAGATCTGAAGTTAAAGGAGAAGAAAAACTCTGAAGTGAAAGGAGAAGAAAAACAAACTATTATGATGAATAATAGGCTGAGACAACAAGGGTATTAAAATGATTTCAATGTGGCTTTGCAAGGGGAAAAAAAAATCTATATATCTTGTTCATTTCCTAACTTAGTAAGCTCCAAACATTGTAAGCCAGCAAGTTTATTAAAAGGATTTCCTTATTTGTTCAGCTGCAAACATGGTAACTACATTAAATTTTGCTATAAATTGTAAAAAGCTTTTAAATTCCTTAATGTTATATTAAAGATTCTTAACTCAAATTGTGTTGGATTTTAAATTAACTTTTGTTAACTGTAATATGATATTTATGAATAATGATAGGTCTCAACTAATCACTTTCCACGAGTTAGGATGGTCGGGATTAGATTAGACCCTTTTTGTGGGATTGAACTAGGTCGTTGGATAGTATTGAATTGGATTAGACTCAACTAAATTAATATTTTGATGTGTTTAGTACTACTAAAATTAAATAAAAATAATATTATCTCTTGTTTGGTGTAACTTGAGATTGGATAAAAAATAATTATATTTTATATTTGATGTAATGAGATTAATTAATATAATAATATGTTAAATTAATTTATATTTTAAAAAATAAGAATGATTTGTTGATTAAAATTAAAAATAATATTTTAATACATATTTTTATAATAATATTATTTAAAAATAAATATATTAATTGTAAAATAAAAATGTATAAAAGTAATTTTTAAATAATATTATTTTAAAAATATTAATTATTTATTATATAATATAAATATTGTTAAATATAGATAATAAAAAGTAAATATAAAATATATGCTAAATAGTCTATAAATGATAGGATATGGATTTTATTTGATCCACTTTAGTTATAAACATAGGATTGAGATTAGAAATCCAGTCCCTATCCCTTATTGGGTGCACTAAATGGTGATTTCATATTTAAAATATGAATAATGCTAAGCTTTTTAAATATGTTGCTCAAATGACATAATATACGGGTTTGTCGACATCATATTAATGATCACATCATCTTATGATTTATAAGATGTTAACAACTCATATGTCACATCATTTGAGTGTGATTTTAATTAAAAAAAATGGGAATACTAGCATTACTCAATATAAAAGAGTGTAGATATTGTCACCCACAACAATGATTTTCACTTTCACTAATTAAATTTAAAAATTTGCATATTCATATAAGCACCCATCTGCTGTCTTTCTCTTTCCATGGTCGATTTGTAATTCTCTTAAAGATTGTTCTCATTTTTATATTGGCTTTTTGCCTTTTTTTTGGTACCATTTTTCTTTTTCAATAATACGTTGGTTTTAAGTATAAACACTTATAAATATACCAATATTAACCTTACTTAAACAATATTAATTGTATTAATTTAAAACAAAATTTCCATTTTTATTCTTTTATTATTTCTTTGAAACATCAATTCTTAATCGTAACCCTAAGTTTACACTTTATAAAGTAAAAGAATAAGCCATACTTTAAGGTCAAAGCCATAAAATTTTTCACCACAAATGAGATTTTATTTAATGTTTTAACAAATATTTATAGTTTAGATGAATGAAAATAAAATTTAAAAATAGTATTTTGCATTAAAAAAAAATCTAATGAATCATTTGATATATGAAAAATTTATAATTTTTTTTATACATTTTCTATTAGAAATATTTATAATTTTTGTTTTTTTTTTTTTTTTAATTTGAAATTGAAAAAGGAAAATTGTTTCAAGTTTTAAAAGTAAACAAATCATTCTATCAATATGTGTTTGTCATTCTTTGTAATTTACTTAAGGATAATTTTATCATATAAATATTTTTAGAAAAATAAATATTTAAATCATTTTTATGAGTGATAATAACTCTACCCTAAATAAAAGTTATAAAATACCCTTAACAATTAACATTACCTCCTTACCCCGGCCTAGATAAATTGGACTAATACCCTCTCATTGATAACACAATGACATTGAGATGCCACAAATGGGTTCAATATTGAGAGGACCTTTGTTTTTGTTTTGTTTTTTTGTTTTAATTTTAAATTCATAACTTAGAAGTACTTTTTTTTTTTTAAGTGATCAATCCATTTAAAACTATCCAAAAATAATTGGAGAAAAAAAAGTTAACTTCTAATTTAATTGCAAATCACTTAATGACATTTAAAATATTTTATTATAAATCTATCCTTCGAAAATAATATATTTTTAATTTTATCCTAATATAAATATTTTTTCTCTAATATTTATATGACACATCTTAAAAAATATATATCTCACCCCAAAATTTTTCAAAATTGTACTACCATAATTTAATTTACAATTTAAAGATTTACCTTTTTAGTTGCTTTTTAAATATGATTCAACTCATATATCATTTCATTATTTCTTTTAAATATATAAATATAATTAATTCTACTATACTTTTTAATCATATTTTAATTTAATAATTATTTATGTTTTTTTATTATATAAATAAAATTTCATAGTTAATAATAAAAATGATATAAATATCAAATTATTAGTTTTCAAATAATTTTAATTTGAAAAAACAAACCAGTTTACGGCATATTTAGAGATGAGGGGAAAAAAAAAAACATGTTATTTAAATTTCAAGTTTCAATCGCTATTTAATTTTCAATAAGTTTCAACACTATTGAGTCTTCAGATTAAAATGATCCCCCTTTATAATCCCATATTACACAATAACACCCTTTTTAATTGCGTGATTATGAAAATGACACAAATACCCTTTCTTTGTAATATTTAATAATAAAACAATAAATTATAAAAATTAAATTCTAATTAAAATTTTACAAACTAATAATAATAAAAAGGGACGTTTTCACAAAGTGCGAAAATTCTAAGGTAAGAAGTCAAAACACAATTTATTGGCAAAAGATATAATGATAGAAAAATATAAATGAAAGAAAAATCTAAAAATAAAATGCTAGGAGAAGACCTAACTCCTGTAATTCCACACCTATTTTAAACCTTCAATAGCACACATTTCTTCCAATCAGGAGCCTCAAATTTGAAAGATGCAAAATCATGATCAAGTACTAATTAATTACTTCATAATTTCACAGTTTAAAAGATACCACAATAGAATTATAAAAAGAATACAAACTATCCAAAACAACATCAATCAACCTCTTAACACCAAGATAATATTACATATTCACACACACACACACACACACACACACACATATATATATATATATATATATATATTTCTCTCTTAGTAGGCCATGAACCATATACCTAAAAAGAGTGATGCAAAATTTTCCCTGAAACATTTGTTTATCTTTATGACGTACCTACATTTGTTTAGCTAGATGACATGACATAAAAAGATAAGGTGAATAACAGATTAGTTATATAAACTTATATACTACATCATTTGAGCATGAAATTTAAACACTTAAGCATTACTGATTCCTCAAAAACCTTTCTTAATGCTGTTTTAATCATTTTTATGAATAAGTAATTAGCAGCACAATCAATGGAAAATCAGAGCAAACTATTCATAGAATTTAAAATACTCTTCTGGTTATAAAAAACATTGATAAATAAGACTGTGTGACATTACTTTCTGCAATATTAATTCTATCTCAGTCAAATTAAACTAAAAATCCAGCCACTTAGCATAATAAAGGCAGGTGTTTGGGGAAATGATGCCATCAGGAGTACAAAGACTTATCTGTGGACAAACACCGCATGGGATGGAAGCAAAAGCCCCTATCCTTGGTTCACCAGCACTGCCTCCCTTACTTACACATTTATAACAAACTTTTCCTACTGGTATATTAGCAAACACTCCGGATCCAGTACTCTTCACTTCCATAACCTCACCATCCAAAACCAAAGCTCTCAAAATCTCTTCGATTTGCTGTTTTGTTAAATCTTCCCTGAAGACCCCACTCCTTTTCAATGCATCTGAAATTCCCTCCAATGTAGCAACCTTCAACCTAACTATATGCTTTACACATTGTGATCTCACAATCTTTATGAAATCCACATCCAACTTGCCATCAGCATACCATGCCCCCCCAGAGATTTCCTTCGAGGGTTCAAATTCTGCTGCCATGAAGTGTTTTCGTCCCTTGCTCTGAATGTTCACCACCTCTTTGATTAAATTCTTGGCTTGAAGTGATTTGAGGGATTTATTAACAATAGTATCAGGGAGGTTCGTCTCCCGTTTCATATCCCGTGTCCATATACCCATATCTTGTTTGCTTTTGATTAAGTTAAAGAGGATGCGCTCATGATCCGTTAGAGAATCAGCTGGTGAATTTGCATCTGGCCGTTTCCGCTTTTGACTCATTCCTATTCAAAGAATATCAAATGGGCACAAAAATTTGCAACTGAATCATTCCCACTCAAAGAATATTTTGAGGTAAACATTTGTGAGCAACAGGCAAGGAATTTATACATTCAAAGAGAATGTCAAGCAAATTAAAAGACTCAGCACAAAAGCTACATTTATTTTAAAAACCTTAGATCTTCCATATAAATATGGGCCCAAGGCAACAGTGTTGAATAAACGAAAGCTAAAGCAACTGCTCATATTAGTCAAACTTCACATTTCCTGAGACCAACAACACACAGCAAGAAGCAAGAGGTCATCATTCCTTTCGGTTTTGGGTTAATTTCTTTATCTCCCTTTTGACTTACAGCACTTTGTCTCTACAAGTTTTGATATTCATTACTGCCCTCTCCTACCGCTAGCTGACAACCATTAGAGGGTTAACAATCATTTGAGTTTTGTCTAAGATCTGAACATTAGTCATGATTTAAGCAGAACGCTTTACTCCTAAAGCCCACGTGTACTTAAGGCCATAAACGGACAAGAGATTCAAATTCACATGCAAAACAAAACAATCCTTCTGGCATCTGGGTGAGCACTCCCAAGAAACAAAACCACCATAGATCATACATCCCAAAACACACTTTCACTACAAACAAACTTTGTGGTTGACAACCTGCTTATCAAGCAACAAACGATATGTGGCAGTGAAACAGTTCTGTTCTCAGTCTGTATATTTGGGTGTGTTTTTCTAGTTTTAACTCTGCTTAGAAAGTGCTTCTGAGCTCTTTTTGTTTCATTTTTTATTTAAGCTTCATTTTGTTCATCAAAAACATCAATGAACACAATTGTTTGAAGATTGTGGCCTGCAAGATTACATCTTTAGCTATTTTGACTCTCTACAAAGAAAATCAACACATCAACTACAACGTTATCATAGTAATTGCACTACCCCTTTTCATACATCAAATTCGCTAAATTCTACAAACTGTGGAGACTGAATGAATTTAAGTCAAACACTACACGTGAAATTAAGGCGATAGAGCAACTGGGTACTCTTATTTAGCGCAATTCAGGACGAGATTATACTGTAAATACTTCAATATTTTGACGGTGTTGAATGAAACTGCAATAATAATAACACATAAAATTTGAAGATATGAATCAGACATTTTATCCAACACAGGGTATGCACTTCTCACAGACGCTTCATCCAACACACAGAAAGGAGAAAGACGAACCTCCTGGTGACTGATGGAGTGGTTGTCGGTGTCGACGTTGGCCGGCGGTGGCTGCTGCCGCGGTAGCTGTTCTTTTTAATTTTTTCCTCGGCCGGCAAGAGTGAGAGAGTATGGAGACTGTGAGGGTTTTTCTTATGAAGAAAAATAAAAGAAGGAAAATATAGGTCAAGTTTTGATTTAATTCAATGTGCATTTAAAAAAATATATATATATATATAAATTATTTTCTAACATATATCGTCTGATCCCAAAATAATATGAAGGGATATATTCATGTTTTTTTATTATTATTAGCTTTTTATATTACAAGTACAATTTTACAACTAGCGAGAGTTGTATATTTTTATAAATACATTTTTTAAGTGTGAAAGTTACCTCAGTGACGGCAATCTGTCATGGTTTGTGTGTGTCAAGTTCAAGCTTAAGCTGCCATCAAAAGTGTGAGGCATTCCACCACTCCTGCTCTTCGTGGGTTGGTCCCTTCGTTTGTGAGAACTTATCATCGGGTTATACCACAACACTTATCGCTACTGATCTTGATTGTATCTTAACTTAGTTCTAGTCATTAAAAAAAAAAAAAAAAAACTACTAAGACCTCCTAGATTTAGAGCTCTTAGAGAATAGTCCGGATCTCTACTCCTGAATAAGTGGAAGGAAACGATTCACACATAGTGTGAAAACTGCCCTCTACTTATAATATTAAGGTAAAGATGTCAATGAAACAAATTTGGCTTGTGGTTAGGAATTGCTATCCTTAAGATGATTCATCTTCAATCCCATAACTGAAGATCAAAGTAGGATAGAGATGTGGACAACTAAACAAAACCATAACTGAAGATCAAAGCAGGATCGAGACACGGACAACTAAACAACATTTATGTTAGCTTTCGAAACGAGCTTTTAAAATCAACCTTAATATTTTTATAAATCTATTTATTTTAGTTTAATTCCCCATCATATGCATGGGGGCAAAATTAAATCCCTACAACAATTCCACTCTTTTTATTGTGTAAAACTAAAACATAACATAATTTGTAAATCACTAAATGAATACATTTTGGATAATACCTACCAAAAGAAAATTAGTGTACTTTAAAAAGGGTTTTGTTTTAATCTGAGGCTTTGAGCTTGTAAGCTTGCTGAAATTGTGAGATGAAAAAGAACAAAATATATCTTTAGACTACTTTTTTTAAAATTTTTTTTTCTTTTTTTTTTCAAAGATTGATCGACTTCAAAAGGTGAATTGAATTCTCAACTTGATTGTTGATGTAGATCTTTGTCAACCACCAAAGACTGTATTTTTCAACTAACCATTTCTTAGTTTAAACTAGTGTTCAATGAAACGAGAAAATTAAATAGAGGCAGACCAACAATCCCATAACAGATGTGGAGAAAACAAAAACTGGTCTACATAATCATCTATTGCGGATTAATTTATCAACTGTTCTATTCATCCAGTGTACAAGATTTGGAAAATTAACAAAATCCGAGGAGAGGATTTGCCATTTGCGATCCATGACGATTTCCTTCAACTTTCATCCTTCAGTCCTTCGACGTTATAACAAGCAATCCCAAAGCACCAATAAGGATATACTGCAAGCAAGAACAAGAATAATCATGTACTAGCAACTTAAAAATTATCAATATCAACAAACCTGAGTGGAATATAACATTTTAACCAACTTTGAACATGTATATTTTGGCCTATGAACTGAGTTTCACTATGTTATTAATGCAAGAACACATACAGTGCTGAAACCAAAACACTAGAATGCAAACAAACTGTTACAGGCAAAGATGCAGATGGCCAAAGAAGAGGAAAACGCTTATTTCAATTGTGAATTAGACACGTCGGACAAAATTCTTACCATAGTAGTCATAAAATAATAATGTTATGATCATTTGGGAAGAAACTGAAAATTTACCATTCCAGATTTAGCTAACAACAATACAAAGAACTTGTTGAAATAGACAATATTATGGAGACAAAATACCTTAATAATTGGTTTTTCAGTCATGATAATAGTCACCCATCCAACGTAAGGCAAGAACCTGCAAATGGCAGAAAGTAAGCTACAAGATACCCTGTTTCATATGGAAAACATGTGCGATTTCTGTTCTTTACAATTTCTGGCCATGAAGTGGAGTAATCCAGTCCTGTGCCAGCCCAGAATGATTAAGTTCTGTTTCTGACCACTCATTCCAAAGGCAAGATAAGATCTTACACAATACATAAAAAAATATGATTCATTATGGGGAAGTCCAAGGTAAAGTTTATCCATCTTTTTTTCCTCAGAAGAAAATAGAACCTTCAATTGCCATAGAACATACTAAGAGTAAGGTCAGGTATTCAAACTTCATAACACATTTTTGGTATCCCAACTAAGATTTGAAAAACTTTAATAACTCTAATAACATCTCAAATTCATCTATTTGAGACATATACGTCTAGCTCATATAGACCAACATGTCTGAAAGCACCCAAGTAGCAATAAGATCCATTTGTGGTGTATATGTTCAGGTCATATAGACTAAAAGGATTCAGAGACTAATTAATGAAGGGTTATCACCTATCAAAAGTGGAGCCACTTCAAATGTGTGACATACGCTTGGAAAGTAAGACAAACAAAGAAAAGAGCCTTTATGGCAAGACAGTTTTGGGCTGAAAAGCCACCAGGATTAGCATGGACCTACTGCTGCAAATTGTATAACATCCAAGCACATAGTGGTTACAACACATTCACTGATGATTACAGTTAATAATGGGTGTGTTTGCCCTGCATAGTATGTCTACAGTTTTTGAGTAAGTTAAAAGACAAGTTTGCCTTTCTTGTAACATAATGAGAGAGAAATTTAATCACCTAAAACTCATTTCACTCTTTTAAAAT
>CM034464.1:11765130-11804299 GCA_019925255.1 Litchi chinensis | reverse complement strand
CAACAATCTAACAACCCTCAGCAAAAGGCGATGATGAGATAGAAAAATAGTGACGAAAGACAAATAGAGAGAGAAGAGAGGAGAAAAGAGACAGAATGGGGTCTTTATCGGAAATGGTTCTCCATCTCCATTAGAGTACTAGATTGTTTAAACGATCTAGAAGATCATTTGAACGATCTTATCATATATATATTTTAATGATTTTTTAATTATTGTTTATTTGAAAAAAAAAATAATAATCATTTTATAGTACATGTTTCAATTTTTTATTGGTAGAATTACATTGTACTATTTTGATTTCACTAGGGGCACAACAATCGTTTTAGGTGGTGAAGAGCAATTGAGTGTTTTTTATTTTTCTATTTGGTTTGATCGATAGTCAACTAATGATTCGGATTTTTTTGAAGAGTTTTCAAAACTTTAAAATTTAGGGATAAAATAAACTATTTTAAAAAAACCTTTAAAATCTTGATAATTTCTGCTACCTTAAGAATTAAAATGAAATTTTTTCCAACTTGTATAACAGTAAATCAAATAGATTTTACTAGTTACATTTATAAAAATAATGAAATAAAAATATCTCATTAAACCACATATTTCAACCAATAAAATCAGTTTATTAATATTAAAAGCGTATTTTCATGCAATAATCACTCGCAATATTTAGAAATATGTCTCCCTATTAGACAATTAGCGAAAGGGTGAGTAACGAGTAGAAGATATCTTATACTTATATATTTTGTTCATGATTTCAAGATATATAGATCGTAGATTTATGTGTGCAATTATATCGAAGTTTTAGATTTTCTATTAATGGATTTAGACACATTAAGGTATATATGTATATTCATACTTATGTATTCAATACGGATTATTTGATCGAGTGTATATACATAAATTTAACAGTGATCATGAGTTGGGATTAAATTAAAATACGAAAAATGGGATATTTTCTAGTTGATCAGTGATTAGCAATCACCAAAACAAACACAGTAAACTTATTAACTTATGAGAGAGAGCATGAACTTGAAAACATTACCAACAATATTCAGCAAGTACTAACCAAGTGAAAGTTTGGCTCGAAATTGTACAACTCAAACTAAGGGTGCATTTGGAAGTTGGAATTGGAACATCGTACTAGGAGAGCGGCTGGTGATAAAAGTTTCAAATTTGGAGTCTCATATTTGGTGGACTCCGTATTGAATTTGCTCCAATAGAAATGGTAACTTTCAATCCCTTGTTTGTGAGATTAGCGCAGCCAAATCCTCATCATTTGTGAGATTTGTGTAGCCTCATCCTCATCATGTGCTATAATCATTTTAATATATTTAAAATAATTTATAGTGTTATATTTTATTTAAAATAATATTATTTTCAAATGTGAATGCATTAATAAAATAGTTTTTATTTTATCATAAACTAGTTTACAATAATTTTATTTCTACTAATATATATAATTTGACTTCTATTTTATTTTAAAATAAAATAAAAAATAGTTTTATCATACTTCCTGCTATTTTAAAAAATTATCAGTATTTAATTTTTCTAAATAATTTTATTCCACCATAAAATAATTAATAATAATTTTATTTTACTTTATTTAAAAAAATTAAAAATAAGTTATTTTCTTAAAAAAATTATATATTTCAATTCAATTCAAACTCATCCTATATTGTATTAAACAAATGATCGTATTATATTCAATCAAATCCAGTATAATGCAATTCAATACGACGTATCAAGACTAGCTAAATGTACTATTTTATGCAGTATCTTCTTGTAGAGAAAATCATCCATAAGACATTGAGTTGGCATGATATGTTGATATTAGTATGATCTTATAATAATGTGATACGTGACATAAATTTTTAATAAAAAAATGATGATTTCATTCCTCCTTAATGAAAAATCTTTATTTAAAAAATTATATTGCATATTACGTTATTACTGCAAAGTTACACCAACATCAGCATACCATGTCAACTCAACGTCTCAAGAAAGATTTTTTTGTGAGACAAACCATGGAAGATTTTTTCTATAATCAAATGATGCACTCAATTATAAATTTATAATTTACCTATAAGAGAGACAAAAATGAGAGACTTGTGACATGTGGGTGATTGGACAACCATAGATTCTATACAATTAATAAAAGGAATAATCCAAAAACCTGCTGTATAGTTTGTCTAAATCTTTTTTTTTTTTTCAGTCACCTCTAATTTGATTTTTATTCAAAATCTTACTTGATGTTTATATAAATACTTAAAAACCCCTTGGAGGAGTGTGAAAGGGCAATAATTATAAGACCTCAATCCAAGTTGACCCACTAGATTAATTGAAATCCAATTTATTGATATTAATTTGGTTCGGTTTAAGTTTTAGAAATAAAGAAGTTTATAGATAAATATTCTTTGATGGACATTTTTAAAAGAAATCAAGAAAGTTGGGTGTGAAAAGAAAAGACCATAACAAAAGGTAGGATGCAAAATGTAAATTTACAAGTGATAAATTTGATGAGTTATGTCATGGAAATAAAAATAATAAATTTTAAATTAAAAAAAAAATGGCTAAAAAAAAAAAGAAAAAAGATAAAAAAAAAAAATAATAAACAAATGAGAGTGAATGGTGGGTGGTTGTGGAAGAAAGGTGATATATATTTTAATATAAAAATAGGGTAGGTATGTAACGGTGACCAGTGACAAATTTTTTATGAAGAAGGCGTAGTATCATTTAAGCCAGAATATATATAGAAATTGTGTAAACTAGAAGCAAATCACACATATAATTGGTCGATATAGCAAACGAGAGAGAAAGAAAGAAGAAAAGAAGAAGAAGAAGAAGAAGAAGGTCGTGAGCAAGAAAAGACAAGAGAAATTTTGTATGAGTGATATGAATATTTAGATGTCCAATTTATCTAGATAAGTAATTTTTATTTCAATAAATTTGAAGTCTAGGAAATTAGTAAATTTTATAATAAGTTCTAAATTGAGTTTATGTGAATTTAGGGCTGGATCCAGGATTATAAGAAATCCAATGAGAATTTATTTTCGATCCAGATTTGAGCAAAAGAGTTATGAGTGAGTAGATCGATATATTTATTTTAAAATGATTATTTATGATTATATTTAGATTTTATTAATTATGAATCATTATAAATGAGTTATTTGTTAGCTAATTAATTTTTCTGAATTATTAATTTTGCTATATGTTTGAAATTAGAATTTAATTGTATATGTATATATGTTTTCATATTAGAAATTTCAATAAGAATTTATTGTTTCCAGCTTGAGTTTATTATATGAAAAGTTTTAAAATATTTTAAATATTATATGTATATTTAGAAAAGATTTGAGAAAGGAAAATAAAACGTTTTCGGAACATCAAGGTTGTATCTTCTTCTCTAACGGTTAAGCAGACTTCACGTGTATAAGTCTAGAGAGAGTTACCTAGCACTGTGTATGACAATGTCTAAAGTCATTAAGTTGCCCCAACACGTATGTATGACAGGTTATCCCTTTACTGCATGTATGTTGAGTATTTTTATCACGTATGACAAGTTTCCTGGGTATAGTTGGTATAGATTTTTAGATTACAGATGTTATATACTGAGTTAGATCAGTATAGATAGAGATTTATAGAAAATCAAATTTATATAAAAAGATTCTAGAAAAATTTTAAGGATTCTATTATTATTATAGAAATAATTTATATAGAAATTATAGTTTTATTATGATATAAAAATTAATTATTATTATCAGCAGTATATTTAGTTTTAATAGAAATATTTTAGAAAAATATATCCACTTATCGAGTATCAGCGTTCACTCTTTTATAAAAACTTTTTTTTTTTCAAGTGTTCGTCATAGGTTCATGCAAATTAGCGTATCATGAGAGAAAGACCATATGGTGATGACCAAATGCATTCATATTATTTTTAAATAGAAATATTTTACATCAATATATATTAATTTTAATTAATAGATTTTATAAATTTATTTTGAGAATAATTTTGGAAATAAAATATCTTTCCATATATTTTATGAATATATGTTGTATATTCAGTATATGGGTCCAATACGAGAAATGCAAATAATTTTTTTAATTTGTTTAATTTATATTTATAAAGAAATTATGAAATTTGTTATGATTTTTCTAAACAGTTTTTTTTTATTAAACTCTAGATTTCAATAAAAAAATCTCAATTTTTTGGGATTCTCCCGAACTCAAGAGAGGAATCGGGTTAGGTTCTTTCAATAATACCCTTAATCGTCATTGATTTTGTTCAACTGAAAATATTAATTGGTTGACTCCATGGGAAAAATAGAAAAGCAGATGGAAAATTAATTAAAAAAAAATTGATAATAATGAATGGTTTTAATTATGACACGTCATTAAACCAATTAATAAATATAAATTACTAAAATTAATTAATTAACAAAATAATGTTATAATTAAAAATAAAAACTGGGATGGAGATAATAAAACTAAATCAATATTTGTATGTTTTACTGACCACACCAACGTTATCATACCACACCAACTCAATTTCCATAAAAGATCACGGGCGAGGTCAATAAAATTTTTTTTTCCATAATCAAACGATGCACTCAATTATAAATTTATAATTTACTTATAAGAGACAAAAATGAGAGACTTTTGACGTGTGTTGGGTGATCGGATAAGCATGGATTCTCTATAATTAATAAACAGTAAAAAGTTAGAACAAAGGAAAAGTGTTTGGTTGGGATGATGACTGCCAGATAAACAAATTTGTCTGCCACTTGCTGATAAAACTAATTAAAGTTCAACATTAAATAAAATGCATTTAGTAATTAATTTATATTAATGAAAGCGACTCTAAAGTAAAAGCAAAAGCAGATTTAAAAAAAAAAAAAAAAAAAAAAGGGCAAAAGCAGAGGATAAAAGAAGCGAAACATATACGAGTTGGTTGGGAATAGTAGCCCCAATAAATTATTGCAAATGTGCACAACTTGCCCTACAGCTCATGCGCATCTTCATATTATAATGTGAATACAATTATCCAAATCATATACTATTCCTATTATATGTGATAGGCCACCTACCATTCTGTAAGCCTTTCGAATCATCGCAGAAGTTCTTTCAGAAATTCAATACCCTTGACCTCTCTTTCAGACTCATTAAACAAACACATAGCCATGGACTGTGTAAGCCCGATCTTGGACATTTTCACTCGATTGTGGGATTGCACTGCCAACCGTGCTCCTTACATCTGTGATCTCCAGGAGAACTTGAACTCTTTGAGAGACTTGAAGCGTGAACTGGAAGATATCAGCAAAGATGTTGAGAGTAGAGCTGATTTTGCAGAGAAGCAGCAATATTTAGCACGTACCAACCAAGTGAAAGGCTGGCTCGAAAGAGTACAACTCAAACTACAGGAGGTGGACGACATTTTGCAGAAAGGTGACCAAGAGATCCAGCAGAAATGTATGGGAAGTTGCTGTCCCAAACACTGTTGCACCAGCTACAAGCTGGGAAAGGAAGTAGTTAAGAAGATTGATGTTGTTCGAGGATTAATAAACAAAGGGCGTTTTGATGTTGTCGCTGAGAAGGTACAACGATCACAGATAGATGAGATTCCAGTGGAGAAGGTTGTGGGGATGGACTCCATGTTTGCTGATGTTTGGGAATGCGTTGAAGACCGTGGAGTGGGGATTATTGGGTTATATGGGATGGGAGGAGTGGGCAAGACCACACTCCTAAAGAAACTTAACAATGAGTTTATGAAAACAAGTCATAACTTTGATGTTGTGATTTGGGTTGTGGTGTCCAAAGAAGTGAAGTTGGGGAAAATTCAAGATGCTCTTCGAAACAAATTACGAATTTCGGATGATTTTTGGATTAATAAAAATGAGGAAGAGAGAGCTGTTGAAATTTTGAAGAGTTTGCGCAACAAAAGGTTTGTGTTGTTCCTGGATGATCTTTGGGAACGACTAGACCTATTAAAGGTGGGAATTCCTTTTTTAGAAAATCAAAATGAGTTTAAAATAGTATTTACAACTCGATCAGAAGAAGTATGCGGTCAAATGGAAGCTAATAGGAGATTTAAGTTGATTGGTTTGTCGCAAGAAGCTGCCCTGAGTTTGTTTCGACAAAAAGTGGGTGAAGATATACTAAATTCCCATCATGAGATACCAAAGCTTGCTGAAATTGTAGCTAAAGAGTGCAATGGTTTGCCGCTTGCTCTCGTTACTATTGGACGTGCCATGGCTAGTAGGACGAAGCCTGAGGATTGGAGGTATGCCATTAAAGTACTAAAAAGTTATCCATCCCAATTTCCTGAAATGGGAAAGCATGTTTTTCCCGTTCTAAGATTTAGTTATGATAGCTTGAGTGATGATACACTCAAGAATTGTTTTTTATATTGTTCCATTTTTCCTGAGGATCATAACATTAAAATAAAGAACTTGTCGATCTTTGGATTGGAGAGGGATTCTTCAATGATTCTGGTAATGTGTATGAGGCACAAGAAAGAGGAAGATATGTTATTGAAAGTTTAAAACTTGCTTGTCTTTTGGAGGAAAGTTATGATGTAATTACAAGTTATGAAAAGGATGATCATGTCAAAATGCATGATGTCCTTCGAGACATGGCACATTGGTTAGCTTGTGAACATGGGAATGAAATTTTGGTAAGAGAACACGTTGGTTTGATCAAATCACAAGAGATTGCTAAATGGAAGGAAGTCATAAAAGTATCATTGAATGGTGATAGTACAGAATTTCTCCTCCAAACACCGGTTATTTGTGCACGTCTCCAAACAATATTTGTTATGGGTTCCCAACTGACGACATTACCAAGTACACTCTTCCAATCAATGCAAAACTTGGAAGTTTTGAACTTGTCAAATAATGACAGCCTAACAGAGCTGCCTATTGAAATCGGTGCATTGAAAAGCTTGCATTATCTTAACCTATCAAAAACAGGTCTAAGAGAGTTGCCAACTGAAGTTAAGAATTTGACACAACTGAGGATATTACTATTAGATGAAATGTGGCATGATGTTGCTATTCCACCTGGAGTTATATCAAGTCTTTCATCTTTAGAAATATACAGCAAATTCGAATTGGTTGAATGGGATGGTTGATACGAAATTGATAAAAGAGTTGGAGTGTTTGGAAAAGATAACTCAGATAAGTCTCACCTTCTCAAGTGCCAATTCTATCATAAAATTTATGTCTGCTCCCAAGTTACAAAGTTGTATCACTCGACTATCAATAAACAAATGCGAGGAGTTGAGTTCTCTTGATATCTCCTCTGCAAGTATGAGAAGAATGGAGCATTTGGAGACACTTGAGATATTTAAATGTTCTTTGAGGGAAGTTAAAATTTGCTTCGAGAACGAAGTGAGAATACAGAGATCAGAGACTAACTACTTCCGTATTCTTCAGATTGTAAATATCCAGGAGTGTGCAATGAAGAATTTGACATGGCTTATATACACCCCACGACTTCGATTTCTTTATGTAATAGAGTGTGAATCACTGGAAGAAATAATAGCTTGCGACTTCGGCTGTTCAGAAATTGAAGAAGATGTCGAGATATTCTCAAATCTTAAAGAAATTTATTTTCGTGATCTACCAAATTTAAAGAGCATATGCAGAGGAGCCATGCCCTTTTCTTCCCTCCAAGATGTTGAAATAGATAGCTGCCCAAGTCTAAGGAAACTCCCTTTTAACGCTGAAAGTGCAAAAAGTTTAAAGACAATTGAAGGAGAGCGAGATTGGTGGGACAAGTTGGAGTGGGAAGACGAAGCCACGAAGCATGCTTTTACTTCCAAATTTCAATATTCACATTATCCCCATATCGGTAATGTTTTCATCTCTCAAAATCTTTTAATATTTTATTTATTTTTAGAATTTAGAACAATACAGCTGATGATATGTCATTAGATACTAGTTTATTTATTCTTTTACTTTATGTTTCTTGTAACTTCAATTTTGCAACATTTTCAAATTTTCTTTTCTGTAGGGACTTATATATTTATATTTAAATAATTTCTATAATAACACTGTTACTTTTGATGGGAACAAAAAGTTTAATTCTCTAGTTGAGTATTTTCATGAATGATTATAAATAACAAATTACCGGCCTTACAGGTTTGCAAACTGGAAACCTGACGAAGCAATTCGAAGCTATTATGATTCAAGGAAAGTACTTGGGAAGGATTTAAAAATTGAATAAGGTTGTATTGTCAATTGGTGTGTAAGAAATGGTTTGTCATGTATATACTTATCATTTAGTATGTTGTGTACTCTAATAAACTTCAAATAATAGTGTTGTGGCTTGTCATCAGACAATGTAAGTGCTTTTGGTTCAAGCAGGTTAATAACTAACTAAAACACAAGGCCTCAAAAAAAAGGAACAGGTAAGATGGATATCAAGGTTTAAATTTCAAATGTTTAGGGACAGGTGTTTTTGGTTTATATTTCCTCTTAATTTATAAATTCATGTCCTTTGTCAAAGTTCTAAATATCTCTGGAAATCACTTTTTTTTTTGGGAAAATAACTTTCTAAATGCACTTCTATTAAGAATGACGATATTGGTATCAATATTAAATGTTTGTTTATATGCCATAGAATGCTTGAACATCAAATGCTTTGTAAAATTCATCAAATTTTTGTTCTTGGAGAATGCTTCCACAACATCAAAAACTAGTTATTAGGGAAGAAGAATCATGGTGCATATTTATGTATAATGTGCGATTCTATTTCTTGGCTCGTGTCTATTTGTTTCGTATACTTTTCAATCGATGTGTACAAATTTGTATGGATTTTTTGGTTCATTTTACTATTATTTTTCGCTTTATATGAGTCGTTAGTCTTCTTTATGTGTTTTAAAAAATAAAATATTGATAACTATGATGAGAGGATCAAGTTACTCAAAATGATTTTCTTACCTGTTTCATATCTTTGTCAACGCCTCACTTAAGATTTGTAAATTATCTTGTATGTATATATATATTATTCTCACCTTTGGATGCAGTTTGATTCAAAAGCCCTCTCTTTCTGGACAATCAGGGCTATGAATGTCCTCTTTTCCTTACTTTGTGTAAGTTGACATATGTGACTTAAGGTCACTTGATTTTTTACATTGGTTTTATAATTAAGGTACTTTAATTATTTAGATAATTAATTTTATAAAAGTGATAGTGATATGATATGACTGTAATAACTTTTAATTGTAATTTATGATTCTATCAGCACATTACTATAAGTGTAAATAAAATTTTAGGATCCCGGTTTCCTATCAAGATATTATTCAGTGTCTTTAATTGAACAAACAAATACAATCACATCATCACTCTTGAGAAAACACTTTTAATTTACGATAACAGCAGAAGCTTTTTGCACTAATTTGTGACTATCACGATATTAGTAACAACAGACATTTATGGCCTTATGGTATTCACGGTAGTCTCAATTTAGAAGAATTGTAATCAATAAAACCAAAATTTTCATCCTCTTAATAACTGAAAAATCAGTTTCCGATACAATTACATAACGAGAACTATCCATGACACTACAAAATTGTTTTAAAGCGCTTCATGATTCGAAACTTTTAATATGATCTCAACTTTGCCATCAAAGGATGAGAATAAAATATGATCTCAACTTTGCCAGTATAAACCATCAAAGGATGAGAATAACCAATGCTGCATGTTACTTCAATATAAACAGCAGTATCTGATCCACGATTATAACCTCTGATTACTTGCACGTGTCGATTAATTCTCTACAACCTGCAGGCTGCAATATGGGATGTGTATACTTTGCACCGTGGCACAACCATTATAGCTTAAGGACCATGCATGGGCTTGCATCACTGCAAAATTGCTACATTCCTGATCCATAGCAAATGCTAAAACAACTATCAACACACAGCCCATCACCTCTTGTCGCCAACAGAACATAAATATCGAAGCATATATTCATTGGAAGAAAATGTGTTTGCCAAGTCCTGATGCATTCTGGTAATTGCTTTCTGCAAAGATTTTAGTGAAGGAAGCAAATTTCTAGAATTCTGTTGAATTGAGCTACCATGGCTTTTGCAGAGCTCCTGCAACACAAATCAATCAAAATACTTGTAAGACGTGTTACAAACCTAGAGACATACTACACTACCATCTAAATGAAGAGAGAACTCCCAAAAAAATTCGAATGTTATGAGAAAACACCTGACACCAATGAAGTATAAACTCCAAGTGAGGGCAACTCTCTAGAAGCTCTGCAAGCGCCTCAATTAACCTTTGCATGTATTTGTGAGGGATTGATGAGGCAACTGCAGGTATATCAACTGGACTAACCGCAAAAATGCATTTCTTTATTAGACTATCCTCGTTTAAGCGAAGGCTAAGGATTAATGCTTTGTTTCGTTGATCTTCATTTAGTGCTGTATCTACTGCCTGTTGAATAAGGTAAATGAGACATAATGTAAATAAAAATCAGTAGAGAAGAATTACCCACTAAACAGTGAGGAAAAAACTGTTAATTCCAATTAAACTAAGATGCACACTTTACATTCTCCTTCAGTGAGCCATGTAAACAAAACTAATCGAGAATTTTTTCTTAGTTAAGGTAATTCTCTCATCTTATTAGAAAATAAAAATTCGAAACTTCCACAATATAAATAAGTACCTCTGGTGTGACATCTATGTCAAGATCAGTAGGATCAAAGATAAAGGATTCATCTGTTGAATAAACTAGAACCCCCTCTGTCGTTGCTGCTGCAAAGCTCTGTCCAGTTGGTGCAATTCTCAGGCATTTAGTTCGAACAACAGGTCTACCACAATTAGGCATAGATCCTGGTAAATCATAATCTAACTTTCCACGGGTTTGCTTGTCAACACCTTCTTCTGTGTCACTGTTATCATCATCAATTAAATCCAATGGGCCAGCCTCTGTCATATTCTTGGAGTTCAAAAAGTCAAGAACTCCATCTAGAGAGAGATTATGGGTTATTTGAAATCGACGCAGCAGTACCTGTAAAGTAAAAAGGATAAATGCATTATCGACTTGATTCAACATGCCTAAGATTTTGAGCATAATAAAAAAGAAAGTTGGTGATTTAAAGAACCAGAGACACATAAAAGACCTTGTAAAGCCCAATGACAAAGAATGAAATGGAAAAGCAGGTGAGCAAGCACATTGAAATTAAACTAATAAGGTGATATGTAGTCATAAAATTCATTTGCATATATTGTAAACCCAAAGGCTTTACCATCCTAAATGGAGAACCTACTTCCAAAACCTGGGTGAAATGAGTCGCTGCTTACATGAAAAATGCACATATTACAGCTAAGCTAAGTTCAATGTGTCACAGAATCGATGATGTGTCTTGTGATAAGTACTTCAACTAGTACATGTTACATTATTATTGAAAGGGAAACTTTCAAAAAACCACTTATATCACCGGCTAATTCCAGATTGATACACATGCCATTAGGCACTGTTTTAAAAGGGGGTGATATAGCACATGAAGGCAAATTAAACAACTATTATGCCTTTGTTTTATTACTTTTATTTGAACAAGTCACCCTTATATAAAATGTAAAAGTACGTTGCAAAAAAAATGATTTAATCACAGATTCAGCCAATAATAGTATTTTAAATTAAGAATACGTAAAATATAAAAGAAGTTACAACTAATTCAAAATTCTAATTAGTAACTTAAACTTGACAACCTATATTTACGACTAAAATAAATCAATAAATCTAAATCTTAAGTTAATTGTAACAAATTTAATAAGAAAACTCAACTAAAGAAAATCATAAAATGAAAAAAAAAAAAAAAAAGCAGATTTTCAGAAATCAAGTAAAGGGAAAAAAAAAATCATCCTATGAATAAGAGAAATAGCAGTATTTAAAATATATATATATATATATATATATATTACTAGAAAGAACAAGAGCACGACTTGTACTTCACTATCAGAGGGCATCAACCACAAGGATTACAAATTGCAAGCACTCTAGATGTAAACTATTGACTTCCAGACCACAAAAACAAAGAAAAAGTATATAGAGTCCACAAAAAATTTTAGAACAACGTGAGATTGAAAAATGTGATTAACATAAAAAATGTTTTTACATGCACTAAATTGCAGGAATTTTACCTGATCAGCCACATCACACATACAAATGTATTTACTACTTCCTCCAGCTAAAATGTAGCTCCCATCAGCAGAATAACATAATGTCGTGAAGCACTTTCCTGAACTAGAGTTAGCAGCTGATCTACGATCAGTCATAAGACGCCCTCCAGCGATATCCCTACGCCCCTCAATAGTGTACATTAAGTTGCCATTAATTGGGTCCCAGAAATGAATCTGTCCATCTAATGTGCTGCAAGCCAATTGCTTCCCATCTGGACGATAGACTACTGTTAAGACATCATGCGTGTGGGGGAATAGTTCCACTGAACCTTTTCCTTCAAAAACATCCCACAATCGAACAGTTCTGTCCCATGATGATGAAGCTAAGACTGCCTATATGTGGAAACAAAACAGCTTAATTAAGCTATTCCAGGTAGTATGATAACTGTAAAATACATAAGAGTTCTGTTAAATCATATTACACCACTTAGATTAACTACAAAAATTCAGGATTTGCACCATATGAAGAGTGGAAGCTTTTAAATAATTACTTTCAATTCAATCAAAAAGGTCAAATGAACACCAAAGAAACATGACAAATATTGTAATCCATGAAAGCTCTTATTCAGAAGATAATACTCACATTTGTAGGAGAAAACGCCAAACCATGAACAGGGCCTTCATGCCCGCTTAGGATATCCAACAAACGGCCTGTCTTCATCGACCAAACGAATATCTGTTATACCACATTCAAAAAATCAGTCAGGGACGATAAATTATGATGGAAGAGCACCAGCAAAACCTAGTTACAAAGTGCATATTTACCTCAAATGAATCTAAAGTTCCAGCACAAATTACTTCACCACTTTGATCAGCCACCAAAGAAACAAACTGCCTAGAAGAAGGGGTAGTGAATGTCCTAAAATTTCTATAGCGAAACAAATCCCATGCACGCACTGTTCCATCCAGAGATGCGCTTACAAGGCAATGGTTATTTGCCATAAAATGGAGAGCAGTGACAGCATTGGTGTGCTCAGCAAATGTCACAAAGCAAAAGCCAGATGAAACAGTCCACACCTGTCACAAGCAAACCCAATACTTCAACATGACATCAAGACCTGAAGTATAAATACAAACAGGAGGAATGTAACAATAGACTAAAACATGTACCACGAAATGACATAAAACACAAAAAAATTTATCCCCAGGTTTGGGATCGTCACAATTATTAGAAAAAAATAAATTTACTCAAACTTGCAACATAAAAATTATCAACCGTGATCAAAATATTAAATTGAATCTAAGGACACAATGTGCATTAAAAAAAACCTAGCAACTAGTTCCTCATAGAGTCATAGTTGAAATTATTTAAAACCATTTATGATTTCACAAGGAGATGCTAAACACAACATATTAAGCCTTTTTTTCTCAGAGGTCAATAAGCACCATTGGGAATCACAAGACATAAGTGGCTCAAATAGTAAAGGCACATGAATGGCTCAAATAGTATGGTGCCAGGTGATGACCCAATTTGGCAATACACATCAGCTCCTTCAACCAAAGAACGCTAAGCACTATACAAAACGTGACAAGAATAAGATGTGCATATGTAATAAAAAACACGACAATCTCAATAACAGAAACATAAATCCTAAGATCCTTCATATGTCACAGGAATGTAGTACCTTGACTTTGTTATCATCTGCCCCAGTGGCCAAAAGTTGAGAATCCGGAGAATATGCAAGACAATTCACATCAAAATAATGCCCCTGCTGCTTTAGTATATAACTCTCTGACCGCCACTCCCAAACAAGTAACTGCCCTAACTTTGCACACCCAAACATCAACCAATTCCCTAGATCATTAAAACTCGTTGCGGTAATTTTCTCTCTTGAAATTGATAACAAATGAATACACACAAAATCAGGCATCTGATATAAACCAAACACACCATTTGAGAACCCCACAACCACCATATCTAGCCCCCTATGATAATCACAAGCCGTTAACTTGGCTGGCGCCTGCTTAAAATCATCCTTCCTCAACAACTCCCATTTCTGCTTATGCAAATACACCTTCTCTTCACCTATACCATCCCCTTTCCCATCAAAATCTTTCCTCTTCCTACCTTCACTGTCCTTCTCTGGAGTTCCTGGAGAGGGTGGCTCCGGGTCATCCACTTCCATTTCATCAAACTTACCATCACCACCACTATAACCCCAACTAAAAATTTTACAATCACGAGAAATCGTATAAATTCTACTTACCCTACCAATCCCCTTATCAACACCGAAAAAACAACCCACAACTGAATCTCTATGACCTAAAAGCAGAAAAGGCTTATTCCCTTGAACACCCTTTAGCTTTTCCTTCACATAAAACAATCTTGCAGCCAAATCTTTTGACCCAACAAGCAAATACTTAGAATCAGGATACCAATTCAAGGCAGTCACTTTCTCGTTGCAATCAGCTAAAGTCCTTATCAACTCAAAAGCAAACACTTCCTTTTTGAACCCCGGCGACCGCCATATTTGCACCAATTTACCTATGGATATCATAAGCAAAGAAATCACCCTCTCTTTCAATTTATATCACATTAATACACAATGAATTTGGCTACAATACATGCACTGTATACTTACACAATTGCTACGAGAGTTAACTAATTTCTTTTCATTTTCAAACCCTTGGTTTGTAATCGAATAGCTATAATAAACTCTTGATTATTCTAGTATGACCCTAATACCATAAACGTTTCAAATTTTAGTGCTTGAAATGGAAAAATGGCAATAGAAGTTGAAAAGTGTAGAATTCAAAACGGATACCTATATAATTACACAATGAATTTAGCTACTATACAAGAATTGTACAATTACACGGTTTTTACAAGAAAGAACTAATTTTTCTTTTTAATTTTCAAGCTCTTGATTATTATAAAACCCTTGGATTACGATCTAACGGCTATCAATCAGCCATCAAAGTGAAGACAACAACCAGTTCTGCATGTTACTTCACAATAAACAGCAGATTTGATCCATGCATTATCACCTGTGATTACTTGCGTGTGTCGATCAATTCTTTACAACCTGCAGGCTGCAACATGGGATGTATACCTTGCACTGTGGCATAAACATTATAGCTTAAGGACTAAGCGTGGGACTGCATTACTCCAAAATGGCTACATTCTTGATCCTGAGCAAATGATTAAACAAGTATCAACCAATCAACACAAATCAATCAAAGTACTTGTAAGACGTGTTACAAACATTGTGATATACTACACTACCATCTAAATGAAGAGAGAACTCGCAAAAAGTTGGAATGTTTTGAGAAAGCACCTGACACCAACGAAGTATAAACTCTAAGTGGGGGAACTCTCTACAAGTGCTGCAAGTGCTTCAACTAGCATTTGCGTGTATTTGCAAGTGCTCACTTGAGAGCTCACTAAGCTATCTTCTAGCCAAGAATTATGGAGTTTGCTGTCTGCGCTGGATGGGCTTCAAGTTATGGCGGCCTTGGAGGTTCGAGCAGCGGCTTCAAGTTTGGAGAAATCACATTTAAGGTCGGCGGCCATGTGTTGGAAGACGATCCAGGTCGTCGGCCATGGGGTTTGCAGCAGCGGTTGGTGAAGAAGAGAGTTGCAAGTCGGCGGCCGAGTCCAGCTTGGAGAGGAAGCTGTCTGACTTGGTCTGACTTAGGCTGAGAGCTGATGGGCCTTGAAACTTGACCTGGTGCATGAAATGGGCTGGATAAACTGGTCTTGAATTCGACCACTTGAAAAATGTTTGCTGAAAGGGTTTTAACCAAATATAACCCTTTTTGAATGACCCTTTGGGATATTAGCTCTTTTTTTTGAATTTCCTGCAGAATGATTCTTTTTGGTCCAAAATACCCTTAATGGTTCAGCTAATTACCATTTACCATTGTTTTTCCCTCCACTGACCCACCCCATTTCTGATTCTCTCTCTAAAACTTTCCCTCCACTGACCCCATTTCTGATTCTCTCTCTAAAACTTTCCCTCCACTGACCCCATTTCTGATTCTCTCTCCACTGACCCACCCTCTCTTCTTCTTCTTCTTCTTCTTCTTCTTTCCTTTTTTCTCTTTTTTTTTTCCTGAGTTGAATCTGGTTCGCGATGGTGGTCGCGAACCAGCCGAGCCCAGAACCAGACGGTTCTGGGTTCGCGAACCCAGAACCAGAGACGGTTCTGGGTTCGCAACCCAGAACACACAGGTTCTGGGTTCGCGAACCCAGAACCACACCGATTCTGGGTTCGCGACCCAGAACCAAGGCAGGAAAAAAAAAAAAAGAAGAAAAAAGAAGAAGAAGAAGAGAGTGGTCTGGTTCTGGGTCGCGAACCCAGAACCAGATTTCTTTTTTTTTTTTTTGTGTTTGTTTGTTAATTGTTGATTTGATAATGTTGTTGTTGTTGTGGGAGATGTTGATGAATTGGATTGATGATGTTGATGAATTGTGGTTGATGATGTTGATGAATTGTGGGAGATTATGAATTTTGATATTGAAGGAATGGGAGGGGTAATTTTGTTCAAAAAAAAATAATAATGTCCGTTTTGATAATTCAGAAAATTAGAAGTCTATTCTGTAATTTTTAAAAATACTTTTAAGGGCGCTTCTTGGATAAGAAGCGCCCTCTATTTTAAATTTGATAATTATGAAATAACCCCAAAAATTTATTTAATTATGAATTTTACCCTGAATTTTCAATTAAAGTTGGGAATCTCAACGTCGAGGTTGGGATTCCCAATTTGAAAGTTAGGATTGATAGAGAATCCTAACCTTGAGGTTGGGATTATGGATTTTGATATTGAAGAAATAGGAGGGGTAATTTTGTTCAAAAATAATAATAAGGTCAGGTTTGATAATTCAAAAAAATAAAAGTGTAATTTTGTAATTTTAGAAAATATCTTTAAGTAAGAAGCGCCCTCTATTCTAAATTTAATAATTACGAAACAACCCTAAAAATTTGTTTAATTACGAAATATATATAATTGAACATTTAGGTTGACATTCTCAACCTCCAGGTTGGGAATCCCAACCTAAAGGTTGGAAGTTCCAATCTTGATTAAATATTCATATTTGAAATCTCAACTTCAAGGATGAGAATCCCAACCTTGAGGTTGGGAATTCCAAACTTGAATAAACATCTAAGTTTAGGATTCTCAACCTTTAGGTTGGGATCCCAACTTAAAAGTTGAGAATCCCAATTTTTGATATTTAACCCTATTTGAAATTCCCAACCTCGGGGTTGAGATCCCAACCTATAGGTTGGGATTGATTTCAAAAATTACTCATTAAAAACGTTTTTGTCCTTTCAGTGCTTTTATTAATAATATAAAATAAAAGAGCTACTTTTGGGGATAGCCTTCCCAAAAGCGCCATTTTTTCAATTTTCCCTTGCTGAAAAATACCCGGAGTCCAAACAAAATTACCAAATCATGCAACAAATAGTCAAGTAAAACTATCAGCTTTTAGAGAGCTCTAGTTTAGTTCCTAAGGTATCGAAAACAATCAGATTTTTAAATGTCCTTTGAAAACAGCTCATTTCATTCTTAAAGTTTTAAAAACTCTTCAAAAAAGATCCAAACTATTGATCAATTGACGGTCAAAGAGACAGAAAGTTTAGACGAAAAGGATATCTTTGATATTTTGCAAAGAGAGCTGGGATGACGATATGTGTATGATTAAAATTAAATTTTATAAATATATATTCATTACCAAAATTATTAAAATGAAAATATATATATTAGATCTCCACCCATCTCTTCCATCTCCCTGGAGATTGATTCTCCATGTAGATCTAACTGTCTTTCAATCATCATTCATCATGAACCTTTATCATCATTGACACCCAGTGTCGTCCATTATCATCATAAACACAAACAAACAAAAAATCATTTTCATCAGAAAAGAAAAAATATCTTAAGTTTTTTTTTTTTTTGGGTCTCTAATTGCTGGTAACCTAGAAATATAGGTTTCCAACAATTGAAAACTTTGAAAATATGGGTTCCAGCACCACCTAGAGATCTGGATTTCCAACGCCTGTATTATGGGTTTCCAAGCATAAAATCATCATCCAATAACCTAGAAAATCAAGCAGAAAATCTTTTATAGTATGATAGAAATAATTAAGTAAAAACATCAACTTTTAGAGAGAACTTCAGCTTAGTCCTTAAAATATCAAACACTATCAATTTTAATAGGTCTTTTAAAAACAATTCATTTCATTTCTAATGTTTTGAAAAATTTTGAAAAAAGTCTAAACCGTCAGTCAATTGACAGTCAAAAGTGACAAAACGTTTAGGTAGAAAGGGTATTTTTGACATTTCGCAAAAAGAGCTAGGATGACTGTTTGTATATGGCCAAGATTAAATTTTTTATATATATACACATACACGCACATATTAAAAAATTATTAAAATGAAAAAAATATATATAATATGGTGGAGATCTCCTCTATCTTCATGAAGATTAATTCTCCATGTAGATCCAACTGCCTCTATTTTATTATTCACCATGAACCTTCATCATCATCAACACAAACCTAGTGTCATCGATCATCATCATCAATACAAACAAACAAACACAAACTCATTTTCATCATAAAAATAAAAAAATAAAAATAAAAATCTTAAGTTTTTTTTCTAGGTTTTTAGTCGTTGAAACCCTAGATCATCAAAAAAAAAAGAAAAAAAAATCCTAGGCTTTTTTCTAGGCATTTAGTCAATCTGGGTTTTTAAGGACTAAAAACCTAGAAAAAAACCTAATTTTTTTTTTTTTCTTTTTATGGTTTGTTTGTTTCTAAGTTTTTAGTCATTGAAAACCCAGAAATCTAGGTTTCTAGGGACCAAAAACTCAAAAAAATCTGGGTTTCCAGTGCCACCCAGAAATCTAGGCTTCCAATACTTGAATTATGGGTTTCCAAACAAAAAATCACCACCCAACAACCTAGAAAATTAGACCACTAACACAAATGCAGTCTATTAGATTCTGGTTTCCACCAACACAGACAACAACCCCCAGTAACCCAACACCACCCACAATTTATCAGACCACTAAACAAACGCGACAACCTCCTAACAACCTGTTGTGAGTATATTTTGGGCTATATAAATGGGCTGGTAAAAGCCCAATAAACTGACCCAGATGATTAATTCAATAGAGAAAACTCAGAATTCAAGGAACGGATCTAGCTCTCAGCTCCCAATTTGCTAATGAGTTCTTAGCTCTCAGCTCGCTAAACATCTAGCTCATAGAAATGAGCTCTCAGTTCCTAACTCCCAGTTCGCTAAACATCTAGCTCGTAGGAATGAGCTCCCAACTCTCAGCTCGCTAAACATCTAACTTGTAAAAATGAGCTCTCAGCTCCCAACTCCCAACTCTCAGGTCACTAAATATCTAGTTCGCAGGAATGAACTCTTAGCTCTTAGCTCTCAGATTTCAGATCTCAGCTCTCAGCTCTCAAATCTTAGGTCTCAACTCTCAGATCTCAGGTTGTAAGGCTACCTTCTGCTTAACTTTAGAAACGAGATTGATGTGACAGCTCATCGAGCTAGTATCAGATAAGATCTCTGCAAACCCGAATTCAAAGGGGATTGATATATCAGAACAGTTATTGAAATATCGGAGCAGTTGAAATGTAATAAAATGTTCTGACAAAGTAGTTGATGTAATAATTCATTTCTTAACATGTATGACACTCAATTGTAAACCTCTTTTTATAAATAGAGGTGAAATCCTTTGTAAAGTGGAAAGAGTTCATTTCTTAGTGATATGGTCACTCTGCCAAAATATATTCAGAGTGGCCCATGGACGTAGGCACCATTGTCAAACCACGTAAAAATTTCTTTGCACTCATTATTTTTCCTCTCTTTTCTTTCATTTTTAGTTGCTTTTATTTGTTGTTATTTACTTGTTACTCTCACATTCACAGTCTTTTTGCTTTTAATTGCTTTTACTACATCCATCTATTTTTTGGACCTGTTCTGATGTACTTTTTGTTCTTCCTCTTGCACTCCTATTTATTTTTTGCTTTGTTTCTCATTTATTGTAGGTATTAGGCCTAGAATTTTCGGTCGATCGAAAATCAACATCGATATTTTGACGTTAAAAAGAGGGCCCAGACTGCAATTTTCTGAATTTTCAACCGTTATGACAACAGGAAGAATTACTAGAAGCTCCAATTTCCTCATATTACTTTGTTGCTACCCTGTTGATTCCTATAATGAATGGCAAGCATGGAAGTGAAAGGCCACCTCTCCATCTAGTCTCCCCTGGCAAAGTGTCATTATCATACGCTGTTAGTTATATCTTATGCTCTGGAAGTTACTATCTGTGAAATGAGCTGTTAATCTATGAGCTCTTAAAGGTCCTACCTGTAAAATGAGTTGCTATTTATGTGCTTTAGAAAGTACTACTAAGGGGCCACTAATAGTATGAACTCGTGAAGGCCCTACCTATAGAAGGAGTTGTTATTTATGCGCTCTGGAAGGTATTACCTAAGGGCCGCTAATCTTATGTGCTCGTGAAAGGTGTAACCTGTGAGCTGTTATCTATGCGCTCACGAAGATACGACCTATGAGCTGTTATCTACGCACTCACGAAGAAGGCACACTTGTGAGCTGCTACCTATGCACTCACAAAAGGTGCGACCTGTGAGTTGCTATTTATGCACTCACGAAAATGCGACCTGTGAGTTGCTATCTACGCATTCACGAAGAAGGCACACCAGTGAGCTACTACCTATACGCTCACGAAAGGTGTGACCTATGAACTGTTATCTATACGCTCACGAAGATATAACTTGTGAGCCACTATCTACGCACTCCCGAAGACGGCACACTTGTGAGCTGCTACTTATGTGCTTGCGAAAGGTGCGATCTGTGAGCCGCTATCTATGCACTCACGAAGATACGACCTATGAACTGCTATCTATGCCCTCCCTAAAGGTGCGACCTATGAGCTGCTATACATGCTCTCACGGAAGGTGCCACCTATGAACTGTTATTATTATTGAGCTCTCATCTACTGTTTATGAGCTATTATTATTGAGCTCTTATCTGCTGCTTATGAGGTATTATTATTGAGCTCTCATCTACTGCTTATGAGCTATTATTATTGAGCTCTCATCTGTTGCTTATGAGCTATTATTATTGAGCTCTCATCTGCTGCTTATGAGCTATTATTATTAAGCTCCCATCTGCTGCTTATGAGTTATTATTATTGAGCTCTTATCTACTGCTTATGAGTTATTATTATTGAGCTCTTATCTACTACTTATGAGCTATTATCATTGAGTTCTCATCTATTGCCTATGAGTTATTATTATTGAGCTCGTATCTATTGCTTATCAATTATTATTATTGAGCTCCTATCCGTTGCCTATGAGCTATTATTATTGAGCTCCCATATGCTGCCTATGAACTATTATTATTGAGCTCCTATCTACTTCTTATGAGTTATTATTATTGAGCTTCTATCTGGTGCTTATGAGTTATTATTATTGAGCTCCTATCGGCTGTCTATGAACTATTATTATTGAGCTCTTATTTACTGGGCTGAGCTATTATCATTAGGCTCTTATTTGCTTCTTACGAGCTACTATTATCAAGCTGAATCATTATTATTGAGCTCTTATTTGCTGTTTATGAGCTATTATTATTGAACTCATTTCTACTACTTATGAGCTATTATTATTATCGAACTTTGGAAGATATATTTGCCGTTTGTGAGCTATTATTATTACTATTATTGAGTTCTAGAAAGCGCAACCAAGCTAATCGCTTGTTTAATGTCCACGAGCTGTGAATACTTGTCATTATTTTCTTTAAAGGTGCGACTGTGTTAGCCTTTGGCTAATATCTGCTGCTCGTTATCTCGCGATATAATCATGCTGTCAACTGAGGATCCTACTTACTGGACGACCTGGCAAAATTTTAAAATCTACAAGCTACAATCTGTGAACTATGACTTGCGAGCTACGTCACATCAAAATCAGCGACTTCTAAAGCTCCCATCAAGTACTATTACTGCTAATTTACTTACTTATCATTTAACATCTCGGTTCGCAAGAAATTCAAAGACTTGAAGAAGCAAATTCATTCAAAGAAAACTCGTAACAAGGTGAATTGCTTCAACAATGATAACCTTGAAATAAGGCAGAGATATTCATTACAGATAATCTTGTGGAGCGAGCTTTGGCAACTTCTTTTTAAACAGCCTCAGCTCGTTACTCAGCAGCTCCAACTCACTACTCAGTAGTCCAGCTCGCTATTCGATGGCTCCAGCTTGCTTCCTAATACCTCCAGCTCGCTACTCAGTAGCTCCAGCTCACTACTCAAAAGCTCCAGCTCGTTACTCAGTAGCTCCAGCTCGCTACTCGACAACTTCAGCTGGCTATTCAACAACTTCAACTTGCCTCCCAACACCTTCAGCTCGCTGCGTTGTGTCCTCCAGCTCATTCTTTACCTTGTTCAATTCTTCTTCACTCTTGAGAAACTTGATGGTTAAATCCGACCTCATTACTGCATGAGTACTTTCCTCGTAGGTCAAAGCGTCCTCAGCCTCCTCCCTAGCCTCCTCAGCGTTCATCAGCTTGGCTCGAAGGACTTGTTCTGTTCTTTATGATCTCTTAGCTTCTACTATCGTGAACGGGAGCTCGCCAGACAACTTTCTCAAGCTCTTTCTTCTCCTCGAGAACTTGAAGCTCCAACTACTTTATCGCTCCTATAGCGGTTTGAAATGCAGCAAATAAACACTTAACCTAAAATAGTCGCCACAAGTCAAGTGATGAGAAAAAAATATGAAAATGCAACACAATAGATAGTAACGCATCGACTTTTACCAACGGGCTTTAGCTCCTAATTCGAAGATCGCACTGAGAGTTGGGAGACTAATGTTGTGGGTATATTTTGGGCTATATAAATGAGCTGGTAAAAGCCCAATAAACTAACCCAGAGGGTTGATCCAATAGACAAAGCCCAGGATTCAAGGAACGGACCCAGCTCTCAATTCCTAACTTGTTAATGAGCTCTTAACTTTCAGCGCGCTAAACATCTAGCTCGCAGGAATGAACTCTCAACTCTCAGCTCCCAACTCCCAACTCACTAAACATCTAGCTTGCAGGAATGAGCTCTCAGCTCACTAAACATCTAACTCACAAAAATGAGCTCTCAACTCTCAGCTCTCAGCTCGCTAAACATCTAGCTCGCAGGAATGAACTCTTAGGTCTTAGCTCTCAGCTCTCAGATCTCAGGTCTCAACTTTCAGCTCTCAGATCTAAGGTCTCAGCTCTCAAATCTCAGGTTGCAAGGTTGCTTTCTGCTCAGCTTTAAAAACGAGATTGATGTGACAGCTTATCGAGCTGATGTCAAATAAGATCTTTGCAAACCCGGATTCAAAGGGGATTGATATATCAGAACAGTTATTGAAATATCGGAGCAGTTGAAATGTAATAAAATGCTCTGACAGAGTAGTTGATGTAATAATTTATTTATTAACGTATACGACACTCAATTATAAACCACTTTCTATAAATATAGGTGAAATCCTTTGTAAAGTGAAGAGAATTCATTTTTTAGTGATATGGTCACTTTGCCAAAATATATTCAAAGTGACCCGTGGACGTAAGCACCATTGTCGAATCACGTAAAAATCTCTTTGCATTCATTGTTTTTCCTCTCTTCTCGTTCATTTTTAATTGATTTTATCTGTTGTTATTTGTTTGTTACTCTCACATTCACAGTCTTTCGCTTTTAATTGCTTTTACTGCGTCTATCTATTTTTTGGGCTTGTTCTGGTGTGCTCTCTATTTTTCCTCTTGCACTCTTTTTTGTTTTCTGTTTTGTTTCTCATTAATTGCAGGTATTGGACCTAGAATCTCTGGTCGACCGAAAATCAACGTTGACATAATCCAACACCAATACAAACACAAACAAAATTTGTTAAACCCATACCCCAAACAACAATCTAACAACCCTCAGCAAAAGGCGATGATGAGATAGAAAAATAGTGACGAAAGACAAATAGAGAGAGAAGAGAGGAGAAAAGAGACAGAATGGGGTCTTTATCGGAAATGGTTCTCCATCTCCATTAGAGTACTAGATTGTTTAAACGATCTAGAAGATCATTTGAACGATCTTATCATATATATATTTTAATGATTTTTTAATTATTGTTTATTTGAAAAAAATAATAATAATCAGTTTATAGTACATGTTTCAATTTTTTATTGGTAGAATTACATTGTACTATTTTGATTTCACTAGGGGCATAACAATCGTTTTAGGTGGTGAAGAGCAATTGAGTGTTTTTTATTTTTCTATTTGGTTTGATCGATAGTCAACTAATGATTCGGATTTTTTTGAAGAGTTTTCAAAACTTTAGGGATAAAATAAACTATTTTGAAAAAACCTTTAAAATCTTGATAATTTCTGCTACCTTAAGAATTAAAATGAATTTTTTTCCAACTTGTATAACAGTAAATCAAATAGATTTTACTAGTTACATTTATAAAAATAATGAAATAAAAATATCTCATTAAACCACATATTTCAACCAATAAAATCAGTTTATTAATATTAAAAGCGTATTTTCATGCAATAATCACTCGCAATATTTAGAAATATGTCTCCCTATTAGACAATTAGCGAAAGGGTGAGTAACGAGTAGAAGATATCTTATACTAATGTCTTTTGTTCATGATTTCAAAATATATAGATCGTGGATTTATGTGTGCAATTATATCGAAGTTTTAGATTTTCTATTAATGGATTTAGACACATTAAGGTATATATGTATATTCATACTTATGTATTCAATACAGATTATTCGATCGAGTGTATATACATAAATTTAACAGTGATCATGAGTTGGGATTAAATTAAAATACGAAAAATGGGATATTTTCTAGTTGATCAGTGATTAGCAATCACCAAAACAAACACAGTAAACTTATTAACTTATGAGAGAGAGCATGAACTTGAAAACATTACCAACAATATTCAGCAAGTACTAACCAAGTGAAAGTTTGGCTCGAAATTGTACAACTCAAACTAAGGGTGCATTTGGAAGTTGGAATTGGAACATCGTACTAGGAGAGCGGCTGGTGATAAAAGTTTCAAATTTGGAGTCTCTTACTTGGTGGACTGCGTATTGAATTTGCTCCAATAGAAATGGTAACTTTCAATCCCTTGTTTGTGAGATTAGCGCAGCCAAATCCTCATCATTTGTGAGATTTGTGTAGCCTCATCCTCATCATGTGCTATAATCATTTTAATATATTTAAAATAATTTATAGTGTTATATTTTATTTAAAATAATATTATTTTCAAATGTGAATGCATTAATAAACATAGTTTTTATTTTATCATAAACTAGTTTACAATAATTTTATTTCTACTAATATATATAATTTGACTTCTATTTTATTTTAAAATAAATAAAAATAGTTTTATCATACTTCCTGCTATTTTAAAAAATTATCAGTATTTAATTTTTCTAAATAATTTTATTCCACCATAAAATAATTAATAATAATTCTATTTTACTTTATTTAAAAAATTAAAAATAAGTTATTTTATTAAAAAAATTCTATATTCCAATTCAGTTCAAACTCATCTTATATTGTATTAAACGAATGATCGTATTATATTCAATCAAATCTAATATAATGCAATTCAATACTACATTTCAAGACCAGCTAAATGTACTATTTTATGCAATATCTTCTTGCAGAGAAAATCATCCATGAGACATTAAGTTGGCATAATATGCTGATATTAGTATGATATTCTAATAATAATATGATACGTGACATAAATTTTTAAATAAAAATTAATGATGATTTCATTCCTCCTTAATGAGAAATATTTGTTTAAAAAATTATATTACATAGTACGTTGTTACTGTAAGGTTACACCAATATCAGCATACTATGTCAACTCAACGTCTCAAGAAAGATTTTCTTGTGAGACAAACTATGGAAGATTTTTTCTATAATCAAATGATGCACTCAATTATAAATTTATAATTTACCTATAAGAGAGACAAAAATGAGAGACTTGTGACATGTGCGGGTGATTGGACAACCATAGATTCTATACAATTAATAAAAGGGGTAATCCAAAAACCTACCTGTGTAGTTTGTCTAAATCTTTTTTTTTTTTTTTCAGTCACTTCTAATTTGATTTTTATCCAAAATCTCACTTGATGTTTATATAAATACTTAAAAACCCCTTGGAGGCGTGTGAAAGGATAATAATTATAAGGCCTCAATCCAAGTAGACCCAATAGATTAATTAAAATCTAATTTATTGATATTAATTTGGTTCAGTTCAAGTTTTAAAAATAAAGAAGTTTATAGATAAATATCTTTTGGTGGATATTTTTAAAAGAAATCAAGAAAGTTTGGTGTGAAAAGAAAAGACCATAGCAAAAGGTGGGATGCAAAATGTAAATTTACAAGTGATAAATTTGATGAGTTATGTCTATGGAAATAAAAATAATAAATTTTAAATTTGGAAATGGGTGGCTAATTAAGACAAGAAAAAAGAAAAATAAAATAAACAAATGAGAGTGGGGTGGTTGTGGAAGAACGGTTATATATATTTTTAATATAAAAATAGGGTAGGTATGTACCCAGTGACAAATTTTTTATGAAGAAGGCGTAGTATCATTTAAGCCAGAATATATATAGAAATGTGTAAACTAGAAGCAAATCACACATATAATTGGTCGATATAGCAAACGAGAGAAAGAAAGGAAAAGGAGAAGAAGAAGAAGGTCGTGAGCAAGAAAAGACAGGAGAAATTTTGTATGAGTGATCTGAATATTTAGATGTCCAATTTATCTAGATAAGTAATTTTTATTTCAATGAAATTTGAAGTCTAGGAAATTAGTAAATTTTATAATAAGTTCTAAATTGAGTTTATGTGAATTTAGGGTGGATCCAGGATTATAAGAAATCCAATGAGAATTTATTTTCGATCCAGATTTGAGCGAATGAGTTATGTGAGTATATTTATTTTAAAATGATTATTTATGATTATATTTTAAATTTTATTAATTATGAATCATTATAAATGAGTTATTTGTTAGCTAATTAATTTTTCTGAATTATTAATTTTGCTATATGTTTGAAATTAGAACTTAATTGTATATGTATATATGTTTTCATATTAGAAATTTCAATAAGAATTTATTGTTTCCAGCTTGAGTTTATTATATGAAAAGTTTTAAAATATTTTAAATATTATATGTATATTCAGAAAAGATTTGAGAAAGGAAAATAAAACGTTTTCGGAACACCAAAGTTGTATCTTCTTCTCTAATGGTTAAGCAGACTTCACGTGTATAAGTCCGAGAGAGTTACCCAGCATGTGTATGACAGATGTCTAAAGTCATTGAGTCGTCCAACACGTGTATGATAGATGTTATCCCTTACTCTGTATGTATGTTGAGTATTTCTATCACGTATGACAAGTTTCTTGGGTATCAGTTGGTGTAGATTTTTAGATTACAGATGTTATATACTGAGTTAGATCAGTACAGATAGAGATTTATAGAAAATCAAATTTATATAAAAAGATTCTAGAAAAATTTTACGGATTTTATTATTATAGAAATAATTTATATAGAAATTACAGTTTTATTATGATATAAAAATTAATTATTATTACCAGTAGTATATTTAGTTTTAATAGAAATATTTTAGAAAAATTATATCTACTTATCGGGTATTAGCGCTCACTCTTTTATAAAACATTCTTTTTTTTTTTCAAGTATCCATCGTAGGTTCATATAGATTAGTGCATATCATGAGAAAGACCATATGATGATGACCAAATGCATTCATATTATTTTTAAATAGAAACATTTTACATCAATATATATTAATTTTAATTAATCAGATTTTATAAATTTATTTTGAGAATAATTTTGGAAATAAAATATCTTTCCATATATTTTATGAATATATGTTGTATATTCAGTATATGGGTCCAACATGAGAAATGCAAAGATTTTTTTTTTAATTTGTTTAATTTATATTTATAAAGAAATTATGAAATTTGTTTTAATTTTTCTAAACAATTTTTTTTATTAAATTCTAGATTTCAATAAAAAAATCTCAATTTTTACGGGATTCTCCGAACTCAAGAGAGGAATCGGGTTGGGTTCTTTCAATAATGCCCTTAATCGTCATTGATTTTGTTCAACTGAAAATATTAATTATTGACTCTATGGGCAAAATAGAAAAGCAGATGGAAAATTAATTAAAAAAATTTGATAATAATGAATGGTTTTAATTATGACACGTCATTAAACCAATTAATAAATATAAATTACTAAAATTAATTAATTAACAAAATAATATTATAATTAAAAATAAAAACTGGGACGGAGATAATAAAACTAAATCAATATTTGCATGTTTTACTGACCACACCAACGTTATCATACCACACCAACTCAATTTCCATAAAAGATCACGGGCGAGGTCAATAAATTTTTTTTTTCCATAATCAAACGATGCACTCAATTATAAATTTATAATTTACTTATAAGAGACAAAAATGAGAGACTTTTGACGTGTGTTGGGTGATCGGATAAGCATGGATTCTCTATAATTAATAAACAGTAAAAAGTTAGAACAAAGGAAAAGTGTTTGGTTGGGATGATGACTGCCAGATAAACAAATTTGTCTGCCACTTGCTGATAAAACTAATTAAAGTTCAACATTAAATAAAATGCATTTAGTAATTAATTTATATTAATGAAAGCGACTCTAAAGTAAAAGCAAAAGCAGATTTAAAAAAAAAAAAAAACAGCAGAGGATAAAAGAAGCGAAACATATACGAGTGGGTTGGGAATAGTACCCCCAATAAATTATTGCAAATGTGCACAACTTGCCCTACAGCTCATGCGCATCTTCATATTATAATGTGAATACAATTATCGAAATCATATACTATTCCTATTATATATTATAGGCCACCTACCATTCTGTAAGCCTTTCGAATCATCGCAGAAGTTCTTTCAGAAATTCAATACCCTTGACCTCTCTTTCAGACTCATTAAACAAACACATAGCCATGGACTGTGTAAGCCCGATCTTGGACATTTTCACTCGATTGTGGGATTGCACTGCCAACCGTGCTCCTTACATCTGTGATCTCCAGGAGAACTTGAACTCTTTGAGAGACTTGAAGCGTGAACTGGAAGATATCAGCAAAGATGTTGAGAGTAGAGCTGATTTTGCAGAGAAGCAGCAATATTTAGCACGTACCAACCAAGTGAAAGGCTGGCTCGAAAGAGTACAACTCAAACTACAGGAGGTGGACGACATTTTGCAGAAAGGTGACCAAGAGATCCACCAGAAATGTATGGGAAGTTGCTGTCCCAAACACTGTTGCAGCAGCTACAAGCTGGGAAAGGAAGTAGTTAAGAAGATTGATGTTGTTCGAGGATTAATAAACAAAGGGCGTTTTGATGTTGTCGCTGAGAAGGTACAACGATCACAGATAGATGAGATTCCAGTGGAGAAGGTTGTGGGGATGGACTCCCTGTTTGCTGATGTTTGGGAATGCGTTGAAGACCGTGGAGTGGGGATTATTGGGTTATATGGGATGGGAGGAGTGGGCAAGACCACACTCCTAAAGAAACTTAACAATGAATTTATGAAAACAAGTCATAACTTTGATGTTGTGATTTGGGTTGTGGTGTCCAAGGAAGCGAAGCTGGGGAAAATTCAAGATGCTCTTCGAAGCAAATTACGAATTTCGGATGATTTTTGGATTAATAAAAATGAGGAAGAGAGAGCTGTTGAGATTTTGAAGAGTTTGCGCAACAAAAGGTTTGTGTTGTTCCTGGACGATCTTTGGGAACGACTAGACCTATTAAAGGTGGGAATTCCTTTTTTAGAAAATCAAAATGAGTTTAAAATAGTATTTACAACTCGATCAGAAGAAGTATGCGGTCAAATGGGAGCTAATAGGAGATTTAAGTTGATTGGTTTGTCGCAAGAAGCTGCCCTGAGTTTGTTTCGACAAAACGTGGGTGAAGATATACTAAATTCCCATCATGAGATACCAAAGCTTGCTGAAATTGTAGCTGAAGAGTGCAATGGTTTGCCACTTGCTCTCGTTACTATTGGACGTGCCATGGCTAGTAGGAAGAAGCCTGAGGATTGGAGGTATGCTATTAAAATACTAAAAAGTTATCCATCCCAATTTCCTGAAATGGGAAAGCATGTTTTTCCCGTTCTAAGATTTAGTTATGATAGCTTAAGTGATGATACACTCAAGAATTGTTTTTTATATTGTTCCATTTTTCCTGAGGATCATAACATTCAAAATAAAGAACTTGTCGATCTTTGGATTGGAGAGGGATTTTTCAATGATTCTGGTAATGTGTATGAGGCACAAGAAAGAGGAAGATATGTTATTGAAAGTTTAAAACTTGCTTGTCTTTTGGAGGAAAGTTATGATGTAATTACAAGTTATGAAAAGGATGATCATGTCAAAATGCATGATGTCCTTCGAGACATGGCACATTGGTTAGCTTGTGAACATGGGAATGAAATTTTGGTAAGAGAACACGTTGGTTTGATCAAATCACAAGAGATTGCTAAATGGAAGGAAGTCATAAAAGTATCATTGAATGGTGATAGTACAGAATTTCTCCTCCAAACACCGGTTATTTGTGCACGTCTCCAAACAATATTTGTTATGGGTTCCCAACTGACGACATTACCAGGTACACTCTTCCAATCAATTCAAAACTTGGAAGTTTTGAACTTGTCAAATAATGACAGCCTAACAGAGCTGCCTATTGAAATCGGTGCATTGAAAAGCTTGCATTATCTTAACCTATCAAAAACAGGTCTAAGAGAGTTGCCAACTGAAGTTAAGAATTTGACACAACTGAGGATATTACTATTAGATGAAATGTGGCATGATGTTGCTATTCCACCTGGAGTTATATCAAGTCTTTCATCTTTAGAAATATACAGCAAATTCGAATTGGTTAAGATTGGGATGGTTGATACGAAATTGATAAAAGAGTTGGAGTGTTTGGAAAAGATAACTCAGATAAGTCTCACCTTCTCAAGTGCCAATTCTATCATAAAATTTATGTCTGCTCCCAAGTTACAAAGTTGTATCACTCGACTATCAATAAACAAATGCGAGGAGTTGAGTTCTCTTGATATCTCCTCTGCAAGTATGAGAAGAATGGAGCATTTGGAGACACTTGAGATATTTAAATGTTCTTTGAGGGAAATTAAAATTTGCTTCGAGAACGAAGTGAGAATACAGAGATCAGAGACTAACTACTTCCGTATTCTTCAGATTGTAAATATCGAGGAGTGTGCAATGAAGAATTTGACATGGCTTATATACACCCCAAGACTTCGATTTCTTTATGTAATGGAGTGTGAATCATTGGAAGAAATAATAGCTTGCGACTTCGGGTGTTCAGAAATTGAAGAAGATGTCGAGATATTCTCAAATCTTAAAGAAATTTGTTTTCGTGATCTACCAAATTTAAAGAGCATATGCAGAGGAGCCATGCCCTTTTCTTCCCTCCAAGATGTTGAAATACTCAGCTGCCCAAGTCTAAGGAAACTCCCTTTTAACGCTGAAAGTGCAAAAAGTTTAAAGGCAATTCAAGGAGAGCAAGATTGGTGGGACAAGTTGGAGTGGGAAGACGAAGCCACGAAGCATTCTTTTACTTCCAAATTTTAATAGTTACATAATCGGTAATGTTTTCATCTCTCAAAATCTTTTAATATTTTATTTATTTTTAGAATTTAGAACAACACAGCTGATGATATGTCATTATGTACTGGTTTATTTATTCTTTTACTTTATGTTTCTTGTAACTTCAATTTTGCAACATTTTCAAATTTTCTTTTCTGTAGGGACTTATATATTTATATTTAAATAATTTCTATAATAACACTGTTACTTTTTATGGGAACAAAAAGTTTAATTCTCTAGTTGAGTGTTTTCATGAATGATTATAAATAACAAATTGCCGGCCTTATAGGTTTGCGAACTGGAAGCCTGACGAAGTAATTCGAAGCTATTATGATTCAAGGAAAGTACTTGGGAAGGATTTAAAAATTGAATAAGGTTGTATTGTCAATTGGTGTGTAAGAAATGGTTTGTCATGTATATACTTATCATTTAGTATGTTGTGTACTCTAATAAACTTCAAATAATAGTGTTGTGGCTTGTCATCAGACAATGTAAGTGCTTTTGGTTCAAGCAGGTTAGTAACTAACTAAAACACAAGGCCTCAAAAAAAAGGAACAGGTAAGATGGATATCAAGGTTTAAATTTTAAATGTTTAGGGACAGGTGTTTTTGGTTTATATTTCCTCTTAATTTATAAATTCATGTCCTTTGTCAAAGTTCTAAATATCTCTGTCACTTTTTTTTTTTTTTTTTTTGGAAAATAACTTTCTAAATGCACTTCTATTAAGAATAACGATATTGGTATCAATATTAAATGTTTGTTTATATGCCATAGAATGCTTGAACGTCAAAAGGTTTTGTAAAATTCATCAAATTTTTGTTCTTGGAGAATGCTTCCACAACATCAAAAACTAGTTATTAGGGAAGAAGAATCATGGTGCATATTTATGTATAATGTGCGATTCTATTTCTTGGCTCGTGTCTATTTGTTTCGTATACTTTTCAATCGATGTGTACAAATTTGTATGGATTTTTTGGTTCATTTTACTATTATTTTTCGCTTTATATGAGTCGTTAGTCTTCTTTATGTGTTTTAAAAAATAAAATATTGATAACTATGATGAGAGGATCAAGTTACTCAAAATGATTTTCTTACCTGTTTCATATCTTTGTCAACGCCTCACTTAAGATTTGTAAATTATCTTGTATGTATATATATATATATATATATATATATATGTTCTTACCTTTGGATGCAGTTTGATTCAAAAGCCCTCTCTTTCTGCACAATCAGGGCTATGAATGTCCTCTTTTCCTTACTTTGTGTAAGTTGACATATGTGACTTAAGGTCACTTGATTTTTTACATTGGTTTTATAATTAAGGTACTTTAGTTATTTAGATAATTAATTTTATAAAAGTGATAGTGATATGATATGATTGTGATAACTTTTAATTGTAATTTATGATTCTATCAGCACATTACTATAAGTGTAAATAAAATTTTAGGATCCCGGTTTCCTATCAAGATATTATTCAGTGTCTTTAATTGAACAAACAAATACAATCACATCATCACTCTTGAGAAAACACTTTTAATTTACGATAACAGCAGAAGCTTTTTGCACTAGTTTGTGACTATCACGATATTAGTAACAACAGACATTTATGGCCTTATGGTATTCACGGTAGTCTCAATTTAGAAGAATTGTAATCAATAAAACCAAAATTTTCATCCTCTTAATAACTGAAAAATCAGTTTCCGATACAATTACATAACAAGAACTATCCATGACACTACAAAATTGTTTTAAAGCGCTTCATGATTCGAAACTTTTAATATGATCTCAACTTTGCCAGTATAAACCATCAAAGGATGAGAATAACCAATGCTGCATGTTACTTCAATATAAACAGCAGTATCTGATCCACGGATTATAACCTCTGATTACTTGCACGTGTCGATTAATTCTCTACAACCTGCAGGCTGCAATATGGGATGTGTATACTTTGCACCGTGGCACAACCATTATAGCTTAAGGACCATGCATGGGCTTGCATCACTGCAAAATTGCTACATTCCTGATCCATAGCAAATGCTAAAACAACTATCAACACACAGCCCATCACCTCTTGTCGCCAACAGAACATAAATATCGAAGCATATATTCATTGGAAGAACATGTGTCCGCCAAGTCCTGATGTATTCTGGTAATTGCTTTCTGCAAAGATTTTAGTGAAGGAAGCAAATTTCTAGAATTCTGTTGAATTGAGCTACCATGGCTTTTGCAGAGCTCCTGCAACACAAATCAATCAAAATACTTGTAAGACGTGTTACAAACCTAGAGACATACTACACTACCATCTAAATGAAGAGAGAACTCCCAAAAAATTAGAATGTTATGAGAAAGCACCTGACACCAACGAAGTATAAACTCCAAGTGGGGGCAACTCTCTAGAAGCTCTGCAAGTGCCTCAATTAACCTTTGCATGTATTTGTGAGGGATTGATGAGGCAACTGCAGGTATATCAATTGGACTAACCGCAAAAATGCATTTCTTAATTAGACTATCCTCGTTTAAGCGAAGGCTAAGGATTAATGCTTTGTTTGGTTGATCTTCATTTAGTGCTGTATCTACTGCCTGTTGAATAAGATAAACGAGACATAATGTAAATAAAAATCAGTAGAGAAGAATTACCCACTAAACAGTGAGGAAAACACTGTTAATTCCAACTAAACTAAGATGCACACTTTACATTCTCCTTCAGTGAGCCATGTAAACAAAACTAATCGAGAATTTTTTCTTAGTTAAGGTAATTCTCTCATCTTATTAGAAAATAAAAATTCGAAACTTCCACAATATAAATAAGTACCTCTGGTGTGACATCTATGTCAAGATCAGTAGGATCAAAGATAAAGGATTCATCTGTTGAATAAACTAGAACCCCCTCTGTCGTTGCTGCTGCAAAGCTTCGTCCAGTTGGTGCAATTCTCAGGCATTTAGTTCGAACAACAGGTCTACCACAATTAGGCATAGATCCTGGTAAATCATAATCTAACTTTCCACGGGTTTGCTTGTCAACACCTTCTTCTGTGTCACTGTTATCATCATCAATTAAATCCAATGGGCCGGCCTCTGTCATATTCTTGGAGTTCAAAAAGTCAAGAACTCCATCTAGAGAGAGATTATGGGTTATTTGAAATCGACGCAGCAATACCTGTAAAGTAAAAAGGATAAATGCATTATCGACTTGATTCAACATGCCTAAGATTTTGAGCATAATAAAGAAGAAAGTTGGTGATTTAAAGAACCAGAGACACATTAAAGACCTTGTAAAGCCAAATGACAAAGAATGAAATGGAAAAGCAGGTGAGCAAGCACATTGAAATTAAACTAATAAGGTGATATGTAGTCATAAAATTCATTTGCATATATAGTAAACCCAAAGGCTTTACCATCCTAATGGAGAACCTACTTCCAAAACCTAAGTGAAATGAGTCGCTGCTTACATGAAAAATGCACACATTACAGCTAAGCTGAGTTCAATGTGTCACAGAATCGATGTTGTGTCTTGTGATAAGTACTTCAACTAGTACATATTACATTATTATTGAATGGGAAACTTTCAAAATACCACTTATATCACAGGCTAATTCCAGATTCATACACATGCCATTAGGCATTGTTTTAAAAGGGGGTGATATAGCACATGAAGGCAAATTAAACAACTATTATGCCTTTGTTTTATGACTGTTATTTGAACAATTCGCCCTTACATAAAATGTAAAAGTACGTTGCAAAAAAAATGATTTAATCACAGATTCAGCCAATAATAGTATTTTAAATTAAGAATACGTAAAATATAAAGGAAGTTATAACTAATTCAAAATTCTAATTAGTAACTTAAACTTGACAACATATATTTACAACTAAAATAAATCAATAAATATAAATCTTAAGTTAATTGTAACAAATTTAATAAGAAAACTCAAATAAAGAAAATCATAAAATAAAATAAAAAAAAAAAAAAAGATTTTCAGAAAAAAAGTAAAGGGGAAAAAAAAATCATCCTATGAATTAAAGAAATAGCAGTATTTAAAAAAAAAAATAAAAAATACTAGAAAGAACAAGAGCACCACTTGTACTTCACTATCAGAGGGCATCAACCACAAGGATTACAAATTGCAAGCACTCTAGATGTAAACTATTGACTTCCAGACCACAAACACACAGAAAAAGCATATAGAGACCACAAAAAATTTTAGAATGTGAGATTGAAAAATGTGATTAACATAAAAAATGCTTTTACATGCACTAAATTGCAGGAATCTTACCTGATCAGCCACATCATACATACAAATGTATTTACTACTTCCTCCAGCTAAAATGTAGCTCCCATCAGCAGAATAACATAATGTCGTGAAGCACTTTCCTGAACTAGAGTTAGCAGCTGATCTACGATCAGTCATAAGACGCCCTCCAGCGATATCCCTACGCCCCTCAATAGTGTACATTAAGTTGCCATTAATTGGGTCCCAGAAATGAATCTGTCCATCTAATGTGCTGCAAGCCAATTGCTTCCCATCTGGACGATAGACTACTGTTAAGACATCATGCGTGTGGGGGAATAGTTCCACTGAACCTTTTCCTTCAAAAACATCCCACAATCGAACAGTTCTGTCCCATGATGATGAAGCTAAGACTGCCTATATTTGGAAACAAAACAACTTAATTAAGCTATTCCAGGTAGTATGATAACTGTAAAATACATAAGAGTTCTGTTAAATCATATTACACCACTTAAACTACAAAAATTCAGGATTTGCACCATATGAAGAGTGGAAGCTTTTAAATAATTCAATCCAAAAGGTCAAATGAACACCAAAGAAACATAACAAATATTGTAATCCATGAAAGCTCCTATTCAGAAGATAATACTCACATTTGTAGGAGAAAACGCCAAACCATGAACAGGGCCTTCATGCCCGCTTAGGATATCCAACAAACGGCCTGTCTTCATCGACCAAACGAATATCTGTTATACCACATTCAAAAAATCAGTCAGGGACGATAAATTATGATGGAAGAGCACCAGCAAAACCTAGTTACAAAGTGCATATTTACCTCAAATGAATCTAAAGTTCCAGCACAAATTACTTCACCACTTTGATCAGCCACCAAAGAAACAAACTGCCTAGAAGAAGGGGTAGTGAATGTCCTAAAATTTCTATAGCGAAACAAATCCCATGCACGCACTGTTCCATCCAGAGATGCGCTTACAAGGCAATGGTTATTTGCCATAAAATGGAGAGCAGTGACAGCATTAGTGTGCTCAGCAAATGTCACAAAGCAAAAGCCAGATGAAACAGTCCACACCTGTAACAAGCAAACTCAATACTTCAACATGATGTCAAGACCTGAAGTATAAATACAAACAGGAGGAAGGTAACAATAGACTAAAACATGTACCACGAAATGACATAAAACACAAAAATTTATCCCCAGGTTTGGGACTGTCACGATTATTAGAAAAAAATAAATTTACTCAAACTTGCAACATAAAAATTCTCAACCGTGATCAAAATATTAAATTGAATCTAAGGACACAATGTGCATTAAAAAATAAAAAAATAAAAAAAAAAAAAAAAAAAAAACCTAGCAACTAGTTCCTCATAGAGTCATAGTTGAAATTATTTAAAACCATTTATGATTTCACAAGGAGATGCTAAACATGACATATTAAGCTTTTTTTTCTCAGAGGTCAATAAGCACAATTGGGAATCACAAGACATAAGTGGCTCAAATAGTAAAGGCACATGAATGGCTCAAATAGTATGGTGCCAAGTGATGAGCCAATTTGGCAATACACATCAGCTCCTTCAACCAAAGAATCCTAAGCACTACACAAAACGTGACAAGAATAAGATGTGCATACATAATAAAAAACACAAGAAAATCTTAATAACAGAAACATAAATCTTAAGATCCTTCATATGTCACAGGAATGTAGTACCTTGACTTTGTTATCATCTGCCCCAGTGGCCAAAAGTTGAGAATCCGGAGAATATGCAAGACAATTCACATCAAAATAATGCCCCTGCTGCTTTAATATATAACTCTCTGACCGCCACTCCCAAACAAGTAACTGCCCTAACTTTGCACACCCAAACATCAACCAATTCCCTAGATCATTAAAACTCGTCGTGGTTATCTTCTCTCTTGAAATTGATAACAAATGAATACACACAAAATCAGGCATCTGATATAAACCAAACACACCATTTGAGAACCCCACAACCACCATATCTAGCCCCCTATGATAATCACAAGCCGTTAACTTGGCTGGCGCCTGCTTAAAATCATCCTTCCTCAACAATTCCCATTTCTGCTTATGCAAATACACCTTCTCTTCACCTATACCATCCCCTTTCCCATCAAAATCTTTCCTCTTCCTACCTTCACTGTCCTTCTCTGGAGTACCTGGAGAGGGTGGCTCCGAGTCATCCACTTCCATTTCATCAAACTTACCATCACCACCACTATAACCCCAACTAAAAATTTTACAATCACGAGAAATCGTATAAATTCTACTTACCCTACCAATCCCCTTATCAACACCGAAAAAACAACCCACAATTGAATCTCTATGACCTAAAAGTAGAAAAGGCTTATTCCCTCGAACACCCTTTAACTTTTCCTTCACATAAAACAATCTTGCAGCCAAATCTTTTGACCCAACAAGCAAATACTTAGAATCAGGACTCCAATTCAAGGCAGTCACTTTGTCATTGCAATCAGCTAAAGTCCTTATCAACTCAAAAGCAAACACTTCCTTTTTGAACCCCGGCGACCGCCATATTTGCACCAATTTACCTATAGATATCATAAACAAAGAAATCACCCTCTCTTTCAATTTATATCACATTAATACACAATGAATTTGGCTGCAATACATGCACTGTATACTTACACAATTGCTACGAGAGTTAGCTAATTCCATTTAATTTTCAAACCCTTAATTATTATAAACCCTTGGTTTGTAATCGAATGGCTATAATCAACCCTTGATTATTATAGTATGACCATAATACCATAATAGTTTCATATTTTCGAGCTTGAAATCGAAAAAAGGAAATAGGAGTTGAAAAGTGTAGAATTCAAAACGGATACCTATATAATCACACAATGAATTTAGCTACTATACAAGAAATATATTATTACACAGTTTTTACAGGAAATAACTAATTTTTCTTTTTAATTTTCAAGCTCTTGATTATTATAAACCCTTGAATTCAATATAACAGCTATCAATCAACCAT